>LPNX010213938.1:62833-138501 GCA_001517045.1 Pseudotsuga menziesii
TAGGTGTGATCTCTTGGTTTAGTAGGAAGCAATCCTGTGTGGCATTGAGTACAGCTGAAGCAGAGTATGTCGCAGCTTGTTCAGCTAGTTGTGAGGCAGTATGGTTGAGGAAGCTACTATCTGATCTATTTGATCTCTAGTTAGATGCCACTTGTATATATTATGATAACCAGAGTTGTGTGAAGTTGTCAGAGAACCCGGTGTTCCATAACAAGTTGAAGCATATCGAGATCAAGTATCACTATATCAGGGATATGGTGCAGAGAGGAGCAGTGAAGCTCTAGTATGTTGTGACGGACAAACAAATAGCTGATGTGTTGACGAAGCCATTGGCCAGAGTGAATTTTGAGTACTTTAGGGAGAAGCTTGGTGTTCTCCAGATCGAGATTTCCCCCAAGGGGAAGTGATGAGTCCGTGAGCCATTCTGACATGGTGAGAGGATTGGTTCCTCCCATGGTCAGATGTAAGGGTTGAGCCATTCTGTCATGGTGAGAGGATTGGTTCCTTCCATGTCAGATGTGAGTGTTGAGCCATTCTGATATGACTGTAGGATTGGTTCCTACATGATCAGATATAAGGGCTATTGCCATTCTCTGAATGGAGGTACCTGGTCAGTTACCAGGAATACTCAGTCTAGGATTGAGGGTCATTCTGATATGACTGTGGGATGTAGTCTAACATGATCAGATACAAGTGCATGGCCATTCTGATGTGACTGAGGGATATGTTCCCACTTGATCAGATATAAGGGCTATTGCCATTCTGTCATGGTGAGAGGATTGGTTCCTTCCATGTCAGATGTGAGTGCTGAGCCATTTTGATGTGACTGTAGGATTGGTTCCTACATGATCAGATATAAAGGCTATTGCCATTCTCTGAATGGAGGCACTTGGTCAGTTACCAGGAATCCTCAATCTAGGACTGAGTTTTTTTTCTGACGAGTCAAGGTTAGATGTAAGTGCTGTGCCTTTCTGACGAGTCAAGGTCAGATGTGAGTGCTCTGCCTTTTCATAGATGATAGTAGTTGTGTCCCATCATATTGGTGAATGTAAGTGCTGTGCCTTTTTGACGAGTCAAGGTCAGATGTGAGTGTTGTGCCTTTCTGACAAGTCAAGGTCAAATGTGAGTGTTGTGCCTTTCTGACGAGTCAAGGTCAGATGTGAGTGCTGTGCCTTTCTGACAAGTCAAGGTCAGATGTGAGTGTTGTGCCTTTCCACAGATGATAGTAGTTGTGTCCTATCATGCTGGCGGATGTGAGTGTTGTGCCTTTTTCACAGATGATAGTAGTTGTGTACTATCATGCTGGTGAATGTAAGTGCTGTGCCTTTCTGACATGGTGTTGGATATGTTCCTCTCATGGTCAGATGTGAGTGCTGGCCATTCTGAATTAGGGTCAGATATAAGCACTAAAGAAGACCTACAAGGAGGCTAGGCCTACAACTAGCATGAAGAAGGGCTGGCTCTATAGAACTTCTTGTGACGAGAAGAATCATGAGATAGCACCTATAATGATGATCCAGTGATGATGTCCCCGTGATGATCCAGATCCAGTGGTGATGATCCAGATCTAGTGATGATGTCTCCGAGATGATCCAGATCTAGTGATGATCCAGATCTAGTGATGATGTCCCCGTGATGATCTAGGTTGAGTGATGATCCATATCTAGTGATGATGATCCAGATCGAGTGATGATCCAGATCCAGAGATGATGATTGTAATGTCCCGGTTTTGACCCCGTTACATTAAATGTACATGATGTATATATTGTAATGATCATGGTGTGGAGCTAAAGGCCAAGGCCCCACCATTGATCGGTTATGCTATGTTTTGGATTTAAAATTTGTCACTGATTGAATATCGGGGCATGCGGCACATATTATGTTGGCCATTATGTAAATATGCATCATAATTAATTAATGGACACAACCAGCTACGGCCGCGGCAACCAAATCGAATGGGGCATGATTTTCTAAGGATAAGGGGAGTGAAATATTTAACCTATGGGCCAATGGGGAAAAGCCAAATGTCTATGAGAGAACCCATCAAACTGTCAACTACCTTTCTTGTCTTTTTCCCCAATCATTTATTTCTGCCAGAATGTGGTTGAGTTAGTTATTGCATGGAAGGGGAAGAGTATGGGCAACCAAATTCGAATTTGGCAGAGACCCATTTTTGAAAAACGTGCTCTGACTTCCTTGGCAAGAAAAATGCCCAAAAACGCAGGCCATTCTGGCATACATTCACGTTTTTCAGTTTTCCTCACGTTTTGGGAGCAGCTGGAGTTTCCTGTGTGTTTTTCCTTCCACGTTTTTGGTTGTGGCTTCATTTTTCCCATGGATGGGAGGTCGTTTTTGGTAGTGCCAGGGATTGGGTTGCCTCTCTCACGTTTTTGGAGCCGCCGGTGCATTTTTCCATTCACGTTTTTGTGATTTCATGAGTTTTTACCATGGTTGTGAAGAGCCATTCACGTTTTTGGTTGTCTCACTGATTAATGGTCTCACGCACAGACTATTTGGGGTGTTTTTCCCCTGCTATGAGTTGGTTTCCCTGATAAACCTCAGGATTGTGTGTTTTCCCCCATGTTGTGAGCCATTTTTGCTGTTATGTATGGGGCTGTGTAATTTGTTTTTACTGTTTAAGCTGTGAGAGCTGAATTGATTGCCTGAGAGCAATTGTTGGTCTTTGGACTGTGTGAGGAGTAAGGGTGTTGGCTTGGTTGCTTGATAAACCTGGTGCTAGAAACCACACAGACAGAGCTAGAGGGCTGGCCTTCTTCTCCATCACCCCTGAATAGCACTGGAAGGGAATGCAGGGCCTGAGGGACTGTGTAGCAGAGAAGGGACTGATTCCTTGTGTTGGGTGTGGATGGGTGTCTTAGAGGTCAGGCTAGTTCGAGTGTAGGTGTTCTTGGATCTGTAATGAGCTCACCAGCTTAGCAAATTGCCTTCATCAACTCCTTAATGGCCTGATAAACCCAACTTGGTTGGCTTGGCTATGTGTTTTTGTGTATCCTGACTATGTGTAAGCCTGCTAGTTCCCTTATTCCTCGGAGAATCATGCCCATCTCGGGGGTGGCAGCGCTGCTGAGAGATTAAGGAGCACGCTGGCCTATGGTTGGGTGGAACGTTGCAGCGACGTAGCTGGTTGCGGAGCAACGCTTTTATAAGATAAGTAATTTTGTGTATTTTACCTCTGCAATTCCACATTTACTGTTAATTAAAAATGAAATGAACATGTTGAATTTCTGCTTGTTGAATGCACATTGATTCCGTTGTGCAAGATAGATAATCATAGCTGTGCATAATATACAATTGCATCTGTGTAAGATGAATTAATTAAGCTGTGCATGATGAACAATGAAATTGTGCATGTTATACTGTCATGCATTCTTCCTCAGCATTCTGTTTTAGCATTTCCGCATTGTATTTTAAGCCTGTACATGTTCATGGGCGGTTAGCCCGGTCTGATAAAGATAGTAAATCGCGTCCTCTTTGCTGGTCAGAGTCATGGGGACGTGACAATGATCCAAATCCAGTGATGATCCAGATCCAAGATGAAGATGACTTCAAGATGAAGATGAATTGAAGATGCGGATGACGAGATGATCAAGATAAGAAGACCAGTGCTGAAAAATTGTGTCGAGAGAATACTTTCCTAGTTAAGAGGGAGTGTTGATGTATATGTAACTTCGGAATGTATTCACTTGTATATTTCATGTATTGTACCCCGATGTTTATTCCGGGAAGTATCTGTAATGTAATTGAGTCATGTCATGCCCCGATGTTCCTATCGGGAGGTTCTATAATGTAAACAAGTAATGTCAAGTCATTGTGGGTAACCCTCCTATTGTTCAAGGGTTAAAGTCCTTGCAGTTCTGGGGCCCTAGGATTATTAGACTCTCCTAGAAAAGTTGGCCCTAGTGAGTTATTGTCAAGTCGGGAATTAGTATAAATAGAGAGTGAGCCTCTCTATTTATCACACACTCACTCACACTTAGTTGTAGCACATAGCTGAGAGAGAGGAAGTTGTTGGGGCTAGAAAGAAAGAGGCTACTATTGTCAGGAGATCATCTTACTGTTTTGGGGTTTTACTTTTGGTGTTGATTCTATCTTTGAGGAAGTTGCGGGGTTTTCTCCACTTATGGTTTCCCCGAGGAAAAACATTGTGTTCATTGTCTCTTGTGTTTGATTGTTGTACTTGTTATTCTCTCAGTTAAAGATCCTAACATAATGCTAGCTTGAATGATAAAATATAACAAAAAGTGCATTTTAAAGTTTGCAATTTCTGATAAGTTTAAGGATGAGGTAGAGCTTGATATAGTACCACTAGATATATGTGGCATTTTACTTGGCAGTCCTTATTTGTATGATCGTAAGGCTATATTCTACAGGGAGAAGAATCAATATCATATTTCTAAGGATGGTATTGAATATGTTATACATGCATATAAAATGAAAACAAGCTTGTCACTAATCTCTCCAGGTCAAATGAAAAGGTTAGTGAATGCTAGCAAGAATTTTGTGTTGATGATGATTAGGATCAAAGAGAATAATGATGATGTATCCAAATCCTTTGTAGGGTGTGATAAAAATCATAAATATGAATGTTTAAAATAATTTTTTAATATGATGAAGTATTTCACGAACCGACATAATTACCACCCAAAAGAGGGATTAAACATGAAATACAGCTACAACAAGATGTGCCACTTGCAAACATTGGTATGTACTGGAAGGATTTGATGCATAGTGAGGATATCAAGAAGCAGATTTGGGACTTGGTTGGAAGAGGAATTACCAGATCTAGCACTTCACCATGTGGTTCACCAATTGTTTTGGTGCCAAAGAAGGATGGATCTTGGATAATGTTCATCAACTACCATGATTTGAATAAGATCAAGGTAAATAATAGGTATCCACTTTCACGTATTGATGATCTCCTTGATCAATTAAAATATGCAGTTTAATTTTCTAAGTTAGACTTGCATAGCGGTAACCATCATATTAGAATTTCTAAAGATGATATATGGAAGACTGCTTTATGCCCCAACTACTTTTGTGAGAGTGATGAATGATGTTTCTAACCCTTCATTTATGATTTTTTCATTGTCTACTTAGATGACGTTCTTATTTTTAGTAGCACTTGGGAAGAGTATGTTTCTCATGTGAAACAAGTACTTGATGTATTAAGGACGAAAAAAAATATATGTAAATATGGAAAAGTGTGAATTTGCTAAAACTCTTTCGTGTACCTAGGTCATGCCATTGGTGGAGGGAAACTCAGAGTAAACCTTACCAAAGTTGAAGTTATTTTAAATTGGCCAAGGCCAAAAACAATTTCAAAGGTTAGGAGCTTTCCTGGTGCAGTCCAATGTTGGACAAAGTTCATAGCGGGTTTTTCCTCCATTACCGCACCATTACATTCTTTGATGAGTGTGAAGTGATCCTTCCAGTGGGGAGGCAAGTAGTAAGGATCCATTGACGCTTTGAAGGAAAAGATCAGCACGCCACCAATTTTGGCACCACCAGCCTTACAACAACCATTCGAAATTGATACAAATGCTAGTGTTTTTTACATGGGATCCATTCTTATGTAGGGTCGAAGATCGATATGTTACCATTCTGAGACTTTTTCACCCACAATAAGTAACTATCCTACCTATGATAAAGAATTGTATGCACTGGCACAAAGTGTTAAAAAATGGAAACACTATCTGATGGACAAATAAACAATTATACACATTGATCATCAACCATTACAATATTTGCACTCACAAACTAAGTTACAATAAAGCAAGCATTTTAAATGGATGGGGTTTCTTCAGTAATTCCATTTAATTATTAAATATAAGAAGGAAACTCATAATAAAATCGCAGATTTGTTGTCAAGGCCACCAATAACATCCATTAACGCATCTATCGTTTTACAACAAATTCCTTTGTCTCATGACAATTATATTGAACAATATGCTAAGGATGAAGATTTTAAAGATGTATATGAATCTTTAATGCATGACACTCAAACTGAAGAATTAAATTATCATGTTCATGATAAATTGTTGTATCACCTTGGCAAAGTTTGTATTCTGCAAAGTGAAAGAGTGCATGTAATCAAAGAAGCTCACACTTCTCTTATATATGGTCACTTTGGGGTAGGCAAGACCGTAGTTCAACTTCAGAGGTATTTTTATTGGCCTCAGATGAATGAGACTGTTTCCAAATAAGCAAAGGGGTGTATTATTTGTGCCACAAGTAAGCCCAACAATAGGAAATTGGGCTTGTACACACCACTCCCTGTACCTTATCGTCCTTGGGAAAGTGTGTCTATGGACTTTATGGGAGGGTTACCTATGTCTAGGAAAGGTCATGGTTACTTGTAGGTGGTTGTGTATAGATTTAGTAAGATGTGCGATTTGATGCCTTGTGAGAAGCAGATCACAACAAATATGACTACTCAATTGTTCTTTTAGTTTGTATGGGTTCATTTTGGGTTGCCCACTTCCATTGTATATGTTAAAGATTCCCGTTTTCTTGGGAATTTTTTGTCAAATTTGTGGGAACTTATGGACACCAAGTTGAATAAGAGCATTGATTTCCATCTACAAACTGATGGTTATACCAAAGTAATCAACCACATAGTGGTACATCTACTACGAGGTTATTGTTCCAAAACATTGTAAGCTTTGGGAAGAATAAATGAACTATATTAAGCATGCCTACAACCATGACTTACACCCTTCAACACAAATATCACCATTTGAAACATATTTTGATTATTTTCCAAAGTCTCCTTTAGACTTTGTGTTTGGGAAAGACTCTGTGGAAAATGGACATGTTGATGTAGACAAGGCTTTGGAGTTCATCCAACAAATCTAGTTGATACACCAGAAAATTCAGGAACAATTGAAAAAGAGCCAAGTCAAATACAAGTCCAGGCATGACCTGTAAATTTTCCTTTAATATTCAACTAGGGCTAAACAGTGCATGCAAAATATCAACTGATAACCACACATAAATATCTTTTATAGTATGCAGCGGAATATAAACTGAGAAATAAATCACAACATCACATCACGATATTGACACTATTATTTTGGGTATGGAAACCCCTGGAAAAACCCAAGAGGAAAACTAATGCAACAGTCAGATATAGATTTTATTATGAGAAAATATGGAACTTTTACAATCATTGTAAATTCACCCAAACCTGGCGAATGCAGTACCCGACAGAATCACTAGGGAAATCCCAGCTAAACCTCAACACCCTCCTGTGTGAGTGTATGTCCCAGCTGTACGAAGCTCGATGATCCTGCTGCTCGCTCCTCTATCTTCTCAGCTAAATCCTTTGTCTGACTTTCTCTCCTTGTCTATATCCTGTCTCTGTCGGAATACAAGTGTTTGTTCTCTCCACCAATTGATCTCTCTTTTATAACTTTAGGTAAAGAGAAAACCCTAATTTCACTTTCACTTTAACTAGTGGTAAAGCAAAAACCCTAATTTCATTTTCACTTTAACTAGTGGTTCACTAAAGTTAATTTAGATTGATTTAATTTATTTTCCAAAGTAAACTTAGGAAAAGTAAATTAAATACAACTGGTTTCCTATTTTAAGTCTTCTGCATGCAAGAACACATGCATGCAGGAAGNGCTGCTATTAGTTTAACATGACCAACATTGCCTGGATCATTATTTATAGGTTGGAAATCAAGTATGGATTCATATTAGCAAAGACTGACTTATAGGTGAAGGTAAAAAACTTAAACCATTGAGGTATGTACCCTTCACAATTTTAGACAAAGTTGGTAATAATGCTTTTCAGTTAGATTTGTCTCGATACATGAATATGTATCCCATAGTGAATGTGGAGAATTTGAAATTGTATGAGGCTCCAATTATCATGGATCAATAAGAGAATGTACATGTTCCATCTCTTGATGACTTTGCACCTGAATAACTTGATGAGTTACAGGAAGACATCATTCTTGACATAAGAGTATGGAATTCACGAAGGGGAAATGTGAAATACTTTCGTGTGGGTCTTAAAGGAATGCATCCAAGCAAGGCTTGATGGATTGAGACTAAATGGGTGAGGGAGCTATACCCTCACTTAATTGTTGATTGATTCCATGCTTTTGGCGGTCCAAAATATTTTTAGTGGGGAGTTTTGATCCAGGAGGATCTTCCAATTGATCAATTTTTATCTTCTTCAATTTCTTAAGGGAAGGTTATAGTTGCATACATTGAGAGATTTTCGACGATACAAATTTTGTCGAATTTGGACTTCAAATGACTAAGTTACAACACTTTGAAGTTTTGGAATTGGAGTAGTTAGGCATCGAGAGTCGACGTGGTTTGGTTTGGTTGGTAGTTTGCTGGAAACATCGATTGTTGACCCCCAACATTGGACAGTTGGGAGTCAAAAATCGATGTGCTTGCTGTTGTTTGTAGGTTGACAGTCTCAACTACTGATCTTTGACATCAATAGTAAGGATTCAAGAGTCAAAGTGTATTTGTTGTCGATTGGATTGACAATGCTGACTGTCGACGTCGGAGTTGGAATAGTTGGAAAGTCAACTTCAGATATTCAACATCAGAGAGTCACTTAGGAAAGTCGAAAGTAAGAATTCAATGGATTGTAGATCGACGATCCAGATTTTTCAACGACAATTACATCAACAACTCCAGTGTAATCTGGAGATTTTGACTGTGTATTTGATTTTCTGAATTTGCAAAGATTGTTGGACATGGATTTGATCCTCATTTCGTGCCATTTTACTCCTGACTTGGGCATGGATTATTATCCTTCAATACATCTTGGGCATTGAGATTGATTTTGTTCCAAGTTGGGAGCTTTATCCATGGATATCTATCGATCAATTGCTTCTATTTAACAATTGCAGAAAAGGTTGGTCAGAACAAGGAGAGGATGAGCATAATGAGAAGTTCAAATAGAAAGATAGAGAGAGTATTGGTTATACTTGTATTCAGACTGTGGACAGCTTGTGGTTCCCATTCTAGAAGATGTTGTGTTGCTAAATGAATTCTTGGGGTATCATATTGGGTAAATTGTTGTTCTTAAGCACAATCTCGTCTCTATAAATTCTCAATTTCATTATAACCTTTGCATTTGAATAAATAATCTATCGGTCGCACTGAAAATGGACCCAAAGACATAGGAATTTTCCAAACTCCGTTATCAATTTCTTGTCTTCAATTTTGTGGTTTCAATTCTGTGTTGAAGTGTTCTCCTTAAAATGTGATAGATATTTTAGAGCCATGTGTCCGGCAATATCTCCAAGCATGCCCTACTTGATTGATTCTACCAAATACCCAAAGGATATGTGGATAAATTTGGACAGAGCTTTTGGAAAGAACAATGAGGTTCAATCATGCAGCATGGAGAGCAAATCAGGCACCTCCTTTCATGTTCTCTCTCAAGATGTCTTGGACTCAGCACTCTCTAATGAATTTGTTCATGATGAAGAAGTTGCAGATTCATCTCATACAGTTCATGTTACAAGATTTATATTTGATTCAAATTCTTCCTCTAGCATGTTAGGAAGCAGTTATTGAAGATACATTTTCTTTGTGTCACTAGAAGTTGAAGATATTGATTCATCTTCTTATGATTTTGATGATGAAAAAGAAATGAATAATGGAGCTGCCATTGTTGAAGATTCATTCATTCATTTAGTGTTCTTTATGTCTTTTATTATGGATTTTGAGATCCATATGCCAACCATTTCACACCTTATGCATACTTCACTAGTTGATGGAGTGCAACTCTATGATTCCTTGGATGTTTTCCCAAGTAGATCAAGGTTAATTTGTGTCTTTCCACTCACTACTCTTGGTCCCATTCCAATATACAAGTCCTCTTTGGTTCCAAATGGCCACTCTCAGAACTCCCTTGAAGATACTGAACATTTCTCCTATAATACTTCTACTACTGAGGATTTTTTATCAGTTAGTGCTCTAGAAGATGATCCCATTTCTTCCCATGAGTCTACTGATGTGCAACTTTGTGTTTCTTTGGATATTCTAGAAGCTAAATCAACTTATGGAGTCTCTACATTAGCTCTCCCTCATCCTAAGCCTCTAACTTTTTCCTACATGGTCACATGCACACTTCCTCAAGGTGTAAATGAAGTTGGAGACCTCATGCATTCGCTTGGACACTTGCTCCTCACATATAGAGTTATTTTCAACTCAATTGGTTTGAAGTTCAAGCTCTGAACATCTCAGTTGCTTGGGTTTACCTCAACTGGTTCGAAGTCTCAAGCACATCAAATTTCATTTGGATCTTCTCTCACCTCTGCTAGTTCGAAGTTCAAGGGTCCTTGTGACATTGCCATCATGTTGGCATACATTATTGGAGCTTCTCATTGTTTATATCAGAAGTTTCAAAATCATCATTGGTGCTCTTAGGAGAAAAAAATATTCCAATAAAGAGAAAATCATTTCTTGATATTTGATTGCCAATCATTGGCCTCAATGGATTTCTTTGGATTGCTATGTTCATGTTTATAGTTTGATGTAATTTTTTTGGTTTACCTTTCATGTCCATGTTTAGAGGGGAGGTTTTTCCCATGAGGTTTTCCTCTCTTACCTTAGTTGTTTGGACAAATAAATTGTAAAGGGTGACCATAGGCCCTTGTTGCTTGGGCCCTAATTTTGGCTTCATTTTTACTCATAAGTCAAGCTTAAGGGGGGGCGTTGGATATAAATCCATATAGACCTTGGGTTAAATCAATTTTATTAAGCTCCTATCTGTTTAATATCATGTTTCATGTGTTAGTTGGAGTCCTTAGAGTACAACTTGACCTAATGACACTTTTCCCACCATAGTGCATTTTTCGATTGCTTTTACTTTGCCTTCTATGGACTAAAGCACACAATCTGCTTTGTTCAGCTTTACTATGTTTTTTTGCTGCTTTACTGAGTTTTAGGTTGGTTTATCATACTTTTAGGATGCTCAAAGAGCGTTAGGATGTCTTAGGAAAGTTTACTACTTTTTTCTTACACCACTTCCCTACTTTTCTCCCAAAAGCCACTCGATCGTTGATTTTGTGTCACTCATTGCCTATCTTGGCCCACTTGGGTTGAATTTTTTGTCATAGATGTAGATTTAGTAACATCTAATATTGTCTCATGAGGGATGATTCAAATGCCACCTATGGGCTTTGATTTCTATCATTTGTAATATATTTGTATTGCAAATACATTAGAAAAGATTAAATGAATGGTAATCGATACATCAGAGCTATTTTTCTTTGATGATTATGCCATATCTTCTTGTCAATTTTATGCATTCTCTGTGAATTAAAGTGTAGGGTTTTTATCTTATCAATGTTTTGATCCCTTAGTTGGGCTCATCATTAGGAGACAAGACTCGAAAGATCAAGATTATAAAATACCTAACACAGTGATCCTTTGATTATAAAAAATTTAAGAGTATGATCTTGTTTTGGGGCACATATGAAGAATATCGGTAGGGAAAGTGTTTGTCACTAGACGTAAGGAATATTGTCATCATTGATTTAGAGACTATATACATCTCCGCTTCTCTAATAAACCATTGCATTTGAAAAACTTTTTGCAATACAATATATGCAATCTGAATTTGGTGAGGGTTGGTTGGTTAAGAAGGTTCGATTGCAAATGTAACCATATTAAAAAAGGTTCTGATGCAATCAAGATAAAAAAATTCCCATCATCAAATGATAACAAAAAGGCCAACATAAATACCTATAAAGTTATTTGAATAATTGGTTAAAACCTATGAGAAGTTGGATGCTCAAAGAAAGGCTCATGAGGAGAGCACCGAAGTATCGAGTTTTGCATAAAACATATTTCATTTTTCTTAATAAATATTGAAAATTTGTTTGTACGTAATTAAAGTAAATTATGTTATGTTTCAAGATAAGTCCTCAAATGTGAGGCTAGCAGAGAGACATGCCACTCATTACAATGGTCACAAAGGAATACAAGCACTAATTGTATCTTCATAAGTATCTTAAATATGTGAATTGATAGTTGTAGATTTCCTTGTCAAAACTAAATGTTTGATATGAATTTTTTCTAGGTGGCATATCTTAATAAGAATACAATATGGATGGCATCCAAGTCGCATGCAGGAAGAAACGATGAAACATAAACGATGGATTGATTTTCTAAATTGGATGGAGATAGGGGTGAGATAGATGAACATTTAATGTTGCGTCTCTTTCACTATTCATGCAATATTGTGTAACATACTTTGTTACAAATTCATTTAGCTTCTTCCCTACACAAATAACTCGGCATGTTGCTACTTTATTTCCTAAATTTTAGAATTCTTGTTATTAAAAGCATTTTAGATGGCACTTCCATCTGTTTGTTTCTAGCAACTTCAATTTCCTTTGCACATGTGCCATGCCCTTTGTTATAGTACATCCTTCACAAGAAACAACTCATGACCAACATTATAATTTGATTTATAAGGAAATTTGTCTTAAAACTCTTCCAACCTCTTAAACAACTTCCATCAAGAAACTCTATGTAAGAAAAACATGCATAACTTCATGCTTACCTCCCAATCCTCCTATAATTTTATCGAGGAGACATAATGTGACCTTAAGTAGGATAAGAAACAAGTAAGCACTTAAAACATTAAAAAATAAATAAAGGCCTCATATTAAGGGGTTTGTTTGTAGGTACTAGTATTTCAACAAAAAACTTGGCAATTTGGTTTTGCTTCTCGGTTCTCTAAACCATGTCTACCTTATTGCCATTTTTCTAGGAAAATAAAGAAATTTCTAATATGGTAGCAACTTTGCTTTAAATTTTCCTAGCTTCTAACCAAATTTACTTTTTAAGTCATGTCATACAATGTTGAACACACCAGTATACCAATATATCTCCATAATGTGTTGCTTGCCTATCTATATTTCATAAGGGTAAATTTGATATGTATTTTCTTTATCCCATTTGTTATTGCAAGTACTCTTTACTTCTTTGTATTTCTTTCAGGATTAACATGTTGTCCTACTGATCACCTTTAATTTTTTGGCCTTTAAATGAAGTTTTACTCAAGTTCATTATATTTATATTTCCATTTTGTTGTGATGCACTACACAAAATTTTGACTCCTATAATAGAACACATAAGGGCCGATGATGAGCAAAGCTTTTTGATGGAAAGTAAAATCATTATGTCTCTATTTTTGTTAAAGAGATATGTATACTTTATTTGAGTTTGACTTCATCACAGGTTCACACTTTTACATCTTTTGGTATATATATGGAAGTTGTTTCCCAAGTAGCATAGATCTATCTTAATCCCTTATATATATATATATATATAAATAAACTTTTCTAATGCTTATGCAAAGAATATACATTTGCACATATGAAAAATTTGGAGCATTGCATGCAAATGTTTTGATTAAGAGGGAAGCATCCCTACTTAACCTCATATGTTTATAGCCATATGTCCTCTTAGCTTATCCATTTTGGTACCTATAGCCTATTAGATGCTTACCTAATTGTGGGTTTATTGTATTGTTTGTCCACCAGGGAAAATTTGAAGGATGCACAATTTTTTCAGTGTAGAAACCTTGGCAAATCTTACTAATTCTTAAATTTGCAGCCATAAAAAATTTGGTGATTTCTTTGGAAATTTATTCAATTTTATAAGGACTTTATACAGTTTTTGGACATTTTTGGCAATTTAAAGAGTGAAAAAAAATTATCCCATGGGATTTGGGCAAGCCATCTTTGAAAAAAGGCATTTTTGAAAAAAAGGGTCCAAAAATGGCCCAAGAACTAAATCCCCCCCCAAAAAAATAGCCCAAGAACACATAAGAGTTTAAGTTTGTAATTGTTGTGGATTAAGCGACTGAGATGAGCATCTAAGATATACACAGATTCTATTTAACTAAGATAATAGAGCTAGACCATTCTTTGCTTTGTCCAAGTAATATAGCAAATCCATAGCATTGCCAAATATCGAATAAATGCATCATACTTTAACTTACAACATATAGACAACAAAGATGTAGACATATAGTAATGTGAAACAAAGAAATATTATCTTTATGCTTTGGTCCTAGTTGTCTTAAGCATGTTGACGATATGTTTTTTTCCTCGATAGCAAATCATGCAATTTTTGCAAATAAGGTTCAATTTTTGAAAACTTAGGATTTGTATCTTATTAATATCATGTGCACGTTAACCTTACCCAAACAAATTTGTAAGTGTTAATGACACTCAATTCGGGTTCTCGGTTTGGTTTTTATGCCCTTCGCACAAATTCACCATGTGTCCCTCGTTGGCTTCCAAAAGTGAGTTGCAAATCACCATAAATGATGAGCAGGACATGGCTTAATGATACAAAAGTTCCATTGGACTTTTCTCATTGAATTATAGCTAGGGATGCCCCTACCATGGGCATTTGACCCATAAAATATTTTATTGGATGATTTTTGGAACTAGGGTTTTGCTTCAAAACATACAATGCAATTTTCTCAACTAGGGGTCAATTTTTAAAAATTCAGGATATGTAGCATATGGATAGCGTGTATAAGTTGGCCTTGCCCAAACAAACTTGTAGGAGATGATGACACTCAATTTTACTACTTAGTTTGGTTTTTATGCCCTTGACACAAATTTGTCACGTGTCCCTTAATAACTTCTATAAGCGAGTTGCAAATCACCATAAAATGATAATTTAGAATCAACTTAAGGATATGTTGATTATGTGGGGCACATGATATCATATTATAGCTAGGGACACCCCTATCCCATGAGCATGTGGCATAGATCATGTTTTATTGAATGATTTTTGGATAGTAGGGTTTTACTCAATAATGTACAATGTATTTTTTTTAACTAGAGGTCAATTTTGAAAAAGTAGGATTTGTAGCTTGTGGATACCATGTTTATGTCAGACATGGCCAAACACACTTATTGGAGTCAACAAAAATCAATTCTGGTGCTCAATTTTTTTATGCTATAAATAGAAAGTATCCATATGTCCCTCAATGTCTTCCAGAAGTGAGTTTCAAATCACCACAAAATGATAACCAAGAGTCAAATCGATGAATCATCCATTCCATTGGGCTTGCAACATTGGATTATAGCTACAGAATCCCATGAATAGTGTGTGGATGTTAGATTTTCCCAAATACACTTGTAGGATCTGATGACACTCAAATTTTGGGCTTACTTTGGTTTTTATTCCCTTGACACAAATTCACCGCGTGTCCTTCAACAACACATAGAAGTGAGTTGCAATCACCATAAAACAATAATCAAGACTCATATTTACAAACTGTCATATCCATTGGACTCATACACAAGATTATAGCTAGGGACACCCCTCTTCCATGACCATGTAGCTTGTATCATCTTTTGTTCAACAATTTTCAAAACTAGGGTTTTAATCAATAACATACAATGTAATTTTTGCAATTAGGGGAAAATTTTTAAAAATTTGGGATCTATAAGATAAATGAATTTCTTTGATCAACCTTACTCCCTTGAATTGAAATGGCTTAGGCATCTAATTGAATTGCCTATAAGGCTCTGTAGAATGGCAATGAATATTCATCCAATAAAAAACACTCAAAACCTTTACCTTGTTTATTCATCAAAGCAAACTAGGTAGTCAACTATTTTCTTTGAAAGACTATTGTTGTAGAGGGTTCACAATCCATCTTCACATATTTCTTTCAAACTAATAATAGATTAAAGATCAAAGGAATGTCATAGAACATGTTATTTTTCCTATAATTCAATGTTATCCAGTTTGGTATTAGTATTTGTCAACTTTTCTAGCTGGCCTACATTAGCCTTGATTGGACCATCAAACTTTTTGTAAGGTATGTAGTTGACATTTATATAGGTTTCCCATGGGATCAATGTTGGATAAATTAATCAATTATATGCATCATGAGGTGTTATAAAAACCATGATTTATTGCCGTGGTAAGCATGCACGATGAGATCCCACACTCCCAATATTTTACCATGAATCCCCCAAACACATTTGTGATTAACATTTGCTTATAAATCCTAATTTTATTGGAACCACTGAAGACTTAACACATACATGATCCCCAAAGGAATTTAAAAATAAATATTCATGAGTCCCCAAAGCATGGAAAATTTTAGGGGCTAATCTTATCCCATGACCTAAATTTACGGGTTTAAATTTTTAATGGGCTAATTTTTTTATTAAACCCCCATTAGGTATGATTAGCCCACATTTTATTTATTTATTTTTAATGAATATAAGATAATCCCCATCAAATCTAAAAAGGGGAGGCAAAATTAAACAATTTCTCCCCTCTAAGAATCGATTTAAACGGACTTACTACCACAAAAATCGCTAGGCAGCTCTCATTCGCCCTCAATTTCTAGAAATGGTAGTTGCTAGGGGATCTTTGACCTATCGATCATGGAAATCAAAGTCAAAGTTATATTCACCTAAGTTTTATGTGTTGAATCTCGTCTTGCAAGTTGCTTAATGTCCACACGAGAAGGGCAATTGATATTTACTACCAGGTCTTATAGTGAGCCATTTGCTTATATGAGAGTTCTAAATTCCATCTCCTTAGATCTAAAGTTTCCCCAAGAAACATGGAGATTGTGAAACTCGCAATCGATGATGCAACATTAACATTTATGTGGGTATTTGGGGCATCATGCCTAGGGGTTGGGACTTCATTCATAGTCGCGTATTTGGGTGTGCGCAGAGCCCTGAAATTGCTTATAACCACTTCCATTTTGTTTATACTTGCGTTTATGTTCTCCTTTCTAGAGGCCATGGGTGGAGCAACTTGGAATCCCACTTCCTTTGTTGCTTATTTTGCTTTGGGTGTTGTTGGGTATTTTTACATGTTTCTTGTTTAGTTTATTGAATTTTATGGTTCTCAAAGGATTTTTGCAGGGTTGAAATTGTAATTTCTGGTTGGTTATCCTATTGTTGTAGCATGAATGTTGCTCTTTTAGTAATGGGAAATACAATAAATCTAGACTTACAGAGTTGGAAAAATAGATATTTGAAGAATCAAAGAAGGTATGAAATGCTTAACTATGTTTTTCTGGATGCCACGTAGAGAGGTGTATATGATGCTATGTTAGAATTGATGATACAGCGTGTTATTTGACTGTCTCTTCTTAAATTCGGTATACGGGGACATCTTGGGATGAACTAAGATACATAAAGCAAGTTGTTAGTTTATTGGTAAGATTCTCCCACACTTGTGATTCATTAAAACCATACCTATATGCATTGGTATTTCTCTATTAAAATGATTTTTGGTAAGGTGTGTGCATAAAGGAGGTGTTGGCGGGTCCTTGTAATAACATGGAGAGCTAAATGAGGATAGAGGTGTTGGTGGGCCTTCATATTAACATTGATTCTATTTGTCGTGGTAATAAAAAAAATTGTTGTTGTTTTTCAAGAATGTTCCTAAAGTATGGTGAATTTCTATGTACTGTGATAGTTAGAGTGAGGTACCAAACTAACACCAAGAGAGGGTTTGTTATGTGATGGTTTATTAAGATTTATCTTCTATTTACTATTTTTTGCATATGTTTTCCTATTAATATATACATGATTTTATACTTTATCAAAAAATTCACCAAGACTTCACAAGATTTAATAATTTAGTAAAAAATTCCCAAAGACTTGTTATCAACCCAAATGGCACTTCTCCGTCCGAGTGCCAACACTTCATATGTTGGTACACAAAAGGACACTTATGGATTGAAGGTTGCCTAAACACTATAGATAGGCATGAGATGAGATGCATTCACCATCCAACTAGCTTGCCATTTTACCTTTCTATATGTTGATTGTCGTACGTGACTATCTCCATAGCAACCCGCGTACTGTACGTGACTATGTTCAATGCAACCCGCGTACAGCTCTGTACACGGGTTTCCCTTATAGCAACTCGCGTGTCATACGTGGGTTTCCAATATCAATAGTCGCGTACACATCCATTCGACATTAAAAATAATAAAACACGATTAATGGAGATTTGTTGAGCCCTAATCATTAACTATCTCAACTGTCTCAACCTCCTCAACCTTCGAAACTGCTCTATTTCCCAAAGTATAAATAGAGGCCTTGGGGAGGTCATTAATCAATCATAATTGGAGAGAAAAGTTATGCTGGTGGTATATCTTTAGAAGTCTTTGGAGCAACAGAACTCATAATCCTTTGGTTGCAGAGGAGTCCTTGTCTCAGGCGTTGGGTTGTACACTTATCTCATTCACTATTGTTAATAAAGAGAATTCTTCTTCCAACTTTGTGTTGAGTCTCTTTCATGTATCATGTTTGATAAATATTTTTGATTAAGCACTCTATATATTGTTCATCTAACTTGTCATATATACATGTATAAGATTATACTTGGAGAATTTGTTCTTTGCAGGTGAAGGAGGTGCATCCCTGAAAGCTTTGGAGAGAAGCAGAGCGGGAGAAGAGAAAGCTTGGATCAACCGTCATTAATCGGGTGAGTCCGACATATCTTCCTATTTCCTTTTTGTACTTTAAAGCTAATTGTCTGCAAGTTTTAGAAGTACGTTGGTAACCCCAGACCCTAGGTTACAAGGGTGTTTATTCCTGAACAACAGAACTGGTGACTCCGCTGGGGAGCCCAGACTGCTGTGGGTTATTTCTATTGTTCGTTGCCCAGTCTTTGCCTTGATTCTATGTGTGGTGTCCTGTCTTGGTTCATGCTTAGAGTGGTGTTTGAAGACCTTGAAATTTTTTCTTTTTATTAGAAAATTTTACACCTATGCGCGGGTTTCTCTTGCATACAATCGCGTATAGAGGCCTGCGTACGCGGGTTTCTCTCTAGGACAGTTGCGTACAGTACGCGGGTTGCCCTTGTACACAGTCGCGTACAATCCTGAGCATTGAAATTTTTGGGCTAGGGTTTGCTTGTCCCTGTCCCTCTATAAAGCTTGGTTGATGGTTGGTTTTCCTTATAAGCATTGCATTGTGAGTTTGATGACCTTGTTAGCCACACCTTGTGCTTTCTTGTAAAGCCCTTGAGTTCTTATTGTTTGGATTGTCTTCTATTAGCAACTTGAAGTGGATTTTCCTGTTTGGGTTATAGGTTCAAGTGTTAGTTGTCTAAATCAGTGATCAGGGTTCTAGACGCTGTATATCCCATTCTATTTTCAGATAGTATTTGGTTTTCCACTTGCCTTTGTTTGATCTCAGTGATTTCCTTTCATTGTGTCCGCCCAAGCTAGGGTTCCAAGTCTTCCTTAGGTGGTTGATATTTGGTCTTATTAATCTGTTTACTTCACTTTGCTTACTTTATACAGTTAGTTTAATTCAAGCATACTCAAGTTTTGTGCATTTAGGTGCATAGTAGTCTTTGAGCATTTTAAAAAGTGAAAAGAAAATATTTAGAAGCTCTTGCATTTGATTTGCATATAGTAGTTTTATTTTCAGTTTTTAAAATATAATCTAAAAAAACTACAAAAATATAGTCTCAGTGTTCTCTTTATCATTGCATTTTCATCAATTTACCTTTACAAAAAGAAAAGAAGCTTGTTTTTTTTAGTGATATTTTTCTTTGGAAGTATACACCTTTGCTTTTTATATTTCTTATCGAGTCAAAAACATGATAGTCTTTCACTCCACTTGCCTTCTGAGTAAAAAATAGCGCTTAAAATGAACGCAATAATTAAAATCTATTAATAATTTTTTTTAGGGCCATACACCTACTAGCTTAGGCTAGACTTGTGGGATAGGAAGTGTAAACTTCCCATAAGTATTAAAATTCAGACATAATGGGCCAATTGATAGGTAAATCCTTCTCTTTATCGATAGTATCTGGGAAGCTCCTCTCAAACGAGAGTCAAACACGAGGCCGCATGGAGGCATTGGATTGAGGAGATAACCCTCCGATTCCTTGTCAAAACGTAAATCAGGATTTTTACGCATCTGGGGATTTTGTCTTAGATAGAGTTTCGGGCTCAGCTACCCTGCCCATGCGTATGAATCAGGCTTGCGACTGTCCCCCCAGGCTGTTGGTATAGTTAAGTTAGCCTCTAGTCTCTTGACATCTAGGGTTCATACATAGGTAAACAGGAAGGCTATTTCTGGTCCACCTTGGACGGGCTTGGAAGGTAACCCTTCTTGAAAGTGTAGGAGGGTGGTGGGTGATTCCTTCACTTGTGCCTAAGAACCTCTTCAAGGACGCCAAGCAACTGTTCTTCAGCTTTCTTCGGGAAAGCATATCTTTTACCCTTGCTGACCGTTGAGACTTTAGGATTTTTTCGTAGTGATTGCTCTGTTGTTTGTCTGTGTTTAGCCGACCTTAGGGTTTGAATTGTCAAATTTACAATTGTGGAGGACCAACCTATTAGAAGGTCACGAAGGTTGCAAAACCTTCCTCCTCTCATCACATTGGAACCTCCACCTCCACCTCAAAGGCATAGATTGGACATAGACGGTTCATTTGACCCGGTAGGAGTAAGTGAAGTTCCGGGTGAACCACAACTTAGGGCAAGCCGTTTTGATTTTAACATAGTTGAGATAGAAGACTTGCAAGCTGACGAGCTTGTAAGGAATTTTAATATACCCTTGACTGACTTAAACGATCCTTTGATCATCCAGGTTCAGCCTTTTGATTCACCCATGTTAGATGTCCCTATGGGAAGGATAATGTCTACTGCATGAGAAAGCTCTTTTGTTTTCACCTCAGCCACTCTGGCTGAAGGGATACTACCTCCCACGGTAAGTGCTCCTAGATCTAGTATACCTACTACACCCTTAACTCCAGCCAGCCAGGTGGTTCAACCACCAGTTCCCACAAGCCTAGTAGGTGCTTCTGGTGGCATGGTTGCTGGGATTCCTAGTATACCTATTGTTCCTTCCTCCTTCACACACACTGCCCAGAGTGGTCCAGTAGGATCCTCGACTTTCATCCAAGGATTTCCTTGGAATGGGGGGGATATTCCTCCATCCACTCCATACGTAAGCCCATCACCCTCTTATGTAGGAGTGTATTTTGGAAACACTACCTCTTATGGGGAAGGTTTTCAAACTCCAGTCTCGGCCCCGTTCATTAGATCTCCCTTTTCTTTGTTTAGCGGAGGGATACCTGCTCCTATTTTTCAAACCCCAGTTTCAGCTAGGGCGGCTAGAACCTTTTGTACTACACCTCCCACCCATAATCCTGTGGCTTACGGATGGAATCCATTCCAAAGTAACCCATCCACTTCACAACCGGTGGCGAGGGGCAACCCCACCTTTACATATGGGAATTTGGGGGCAAGTCCTTCTAATCCCCATTCTGGTACTTTTAGTGCTCCGGTTAGACCTAAGCTTTTGTTCCTGGCAACGTTAAACATGCCATATTTGTCTAAATTGATGAATGACCCGGTGAGGCATGATCCCTCCTAGCCACCTATCCCCACCAAATTGCCATCGAAAATCCCAAAATTCGAAGGCAAAGTTGGTGAAGATCCTGGGGCTCATGCCACCACTTTTCATTTATGGTGTTCTTCTAATTTGTTGAATGAAGATTCAATTAGGTTGAGGTTGTTCCAAAGAAACTTAACAAGTACTGCAGTAAAATGGTACATTGAGTTGCCTTCTGCTGCGTTCAGTAGTTTTTGGGACTTGGCTAATGCATTCCTTAGCCACTTTCAGCTTCCGATTTGATACGATTTTGGAACAGACTTGTTATCTACCTTCAAGCAGAACAAGGCTATCCACATCTCAGATCACATCCAAGAGTGGAGGAGGTGGAAGAGCCTTATTAAAGCCACTATTCCTCCTGAGTTCTTACTAGAATGGTTCCTTAAATCATTATTGCCTTACATATCTAAGGACGTATCTACTTCAGGAGCGACGAATGAGGAAGAAGCTATCCTCAGGGCCCAACAATTGGATTTGATTTATTCTCAATCTGGGATCTTGTATGAGATTATCCCTGAGGAACCGAGGCCTACCCATGATGTAGAGAAACCTAAGCCTGGACCCCATGCCGATGGTGTGGTTGGGTTCGTAAACTCTCCCACTGTAGAATCTTTGGCCAAACAGCTCCATCAACTGTTCATCAAACATTCTATGGCGGAGGCAGCAAAGGCTGCCCCCTCACCCCAAAATGAAAATGTTTTTGCACAGGCATCTCAGAAGGGAAATTAGCAGCCCGGTGGGAAGAAGAAGAGAGGAAAGAAAGGGGAGGGAAATCAAAACAAGCAGAAACCTGCAAATAGTGCTGATGGGGGCAAGAAAGAAAAGAAAAAGGTGAAATTCCCGTGTAAGGTGTGCCATGAGGATCACCTCACCCATCTTTGTCCCCTTATGGAATAAGCCCAGAAGCTGCTAAAAGCTCAACAACCGGCTGTCCTGAAGGATCCATTTCCCTAAGGGCATAATTCTGCTTTAGCTTCTAATGTAGCAGGGGGCACTCCAAATGCCCCTGACCCCAATTATATCAACATGGTTCGATCTTCGACTTTGCTACAGAATAGGAATAAAAACTATGAAAAAGAGACTTCTGAGAAGGGTAAGTCTATAGGTGAAACTTCTAACCCTCTCACGATCGAGAAGCCTGTTGAAGCTATGCCTAAGATACCAAAAGGTGTCTTTAAGAAGACCTTGGATAACCCTAATGCTAGAGCTGCTTCAAACTACTCTGTGGTTGAAGACTTATCCCAAACCCCTTGTGCATTGTCAGCTTTAGAGGTGTTACAGAGCTGTCCCGCCCAGCGGGGTGCACTCTTAGCAGCCTTAGGTAGCATGGACTCGTCGAGTCTCATGGAAAAATTTCACTTGTCTGATGTTAAAATTCACCTACCTTACCATGTAGCCTTATCAACAGATGTCATCCATGGTGGAAAGACCATTGGAAGGGAAGCTGTTGATGAGGGTGCTTCTACATGCGTTATGTCCTTGTCATGTTGGAAAGCTCTCAGATCCCTAGAGCTGGTCCCGTCAAACACTCTACTTATGGCTTTCGATAGAAGGTCATTCCGTCCACATTGTATCCTACCAGCTTTTGAAATTAAGCTAGCAGGGAAAGCGGTGTCTGTTGAGGTGGAAGTGATTGATGCACCTTTGGACTATAATTTGCTTTTGGGAAGAAGCTGGACTTATGCCATGTCTACTATTGCATCGGCCATCTTTCGAGTGGTAGTGTTTCCACACGAAGGGAAGTTGGTTACTGTTGACCAACTCAATTTTACTAGGAAAGGCCGCATGGAGTCTAATGAGTCCACTGTACCATTGGTTAATCAGGTGAAACCTGCTACTGAGAGCTTGGGGGCTGGAATGTACACATCATTGATGGGCACATTTGATCTTCCAGCCCCAATTAACTATATAGGTTCTAGTAGTGTGGGGAATTCCATAGCCACGGTTGTTGATAGGACTGATCCTTGGGTTCTCCCTTCCCCCCATGAACCGAAAGTGCCCTTATCGGCAGTGGAAGTGGCTTACCAAGCTATCACTCAAACCACTGTTGATCCTATCCTAGACCCTGTCACAGTCTCAGAGGACCTGGAAGAGGTCTATTTGCCTGCTTGGGCAGAAAACTCTTTGCATTCTACGGATTGTTTAGATATGGTTTGACCTTCTGATGAAGTGATTCTAGAAGCCATGTGCGGACGTGATAAGATCTGCGAAGATATTCATCATCGATCCTATTTTCTTCCAGAGCTAAGCAGGATAGAGAATCAAGAGTTTCATATGAGACTGTCAGATGATGTTGATATACCCATCAATCCCTTACCAAGGGAAGGAATGTTTGCTGAGGGGAATATGGCAAATATTTCCGCTACTATCCCTATCAACATCTCTGTAAATCCTGACGTTGTGGAAAATATACATATTGGTGCAAACTTCTCTCCTAAGGAGATTGCAATCTATACATCCTTGTTCAAGGAGTTTCGTGACGTTTTTGCCTGGTCATATGAGGAGATGCCAGGCATTGATCCATTGATAGTTGAGCACGAGATCCGAACATACCCTGATGCTAAACCTGTTCGGTAAAAGTTAAGACCTATTAACCCGTGTAAAGCAGCGGCTGTGAAGGATGAAGTTGAAAAATTGTTGAAAGTCGGTTTTATTTATCCCATAGCCCTGACGGAATGGGTGTCCAACCCTGTTCCTGTTGATAAGAAGCAAGGGACCATACGCGTCTGTACTGAATTTCAAGATTTGAATAAATCCTGTCCTAAGGACAACTATCCCACGCCATTTATAGATCAAATTATTAATGCTTGCGCGGGAAGTGAAGTTTTTTCATTTATGGGTGGCTTCTCCGGATATAATCAAATTCAAATAAAACCGGAAGACCAACATAAAATTGCTTTCATTTGTCCTTGGGGTACCTTCACGTACAAAAAAATGCCCTTTGGATTGAAAAATGCTGGGGCAACCTTTTAGTGGGAAATGAACTTTTCCTTCCATGATATCAAAGCCATTGTTGAACCTTACCTTGATGATCTGCTTGCAGATTCTCGTAAGAGGATTGACCATCAAGATCACCTAAGGTTGATATTTGAGCGATACAGATACTATAAGATCCGCTTGAATCCCCACAAGTGCGTGTTCTATGTCAAGTCAGGGAGACTGCTTGGATTCGTTGTTTCTAATAGAGGCATTCAGGTGGATCCATTAAAAGTAGAGGCCATTGCAAATCTGCCTCCTCCTCGTTCTATCAGGCAGCTTCAGAGCCTGCAGGGAAAGTCCAATTTTCTTCGACGTTTCATTGTAAACTATGCCAATATTACCAAGGGTTTCATGCGCCTGCTAAAACAGGACACCCCATTTGTATGGGATGAAACTGCACAACTCACTTTCGAGGCATTGAAAAAAGCTTTGTTGATGGCACCTTTACTGCGTCAGCTAGATTACTCTAGGGATTTTATATTGTATCTGGCCACGTCTAAGTCGACCATTGGGGTAGTTTTGGTCTAGGAGGACGATAAGCTCCAGGAGCATGTCATTTACTATCTTAGCCGTGATTTAGTCGGACCTGAACTCAGGTACACCCACGTTGAGAAATTGGCCTTAGCAGCTGTCTATGCTGTTCAGAGGTTACGTCACTACATTTTATTGAGGACTACAACAGTAGTGGTGGATGTTAATCCTTTTCAATATGTTTTGTCCCAGCGGATTGTTGGGGGCAAATTCAACAAATGGATAGTCATTCTCCAAGAGTTTGACTTGGATTTCCAGTCCGCTAAATCTAAAAAATCCTTAGTTTTTGTTGAGCTTATAGCAAAATTTCCAACAGAAGAAGATGTAGTCATTGAAGAAGACTCATTCCTAGATGAGCATATCTTCTTGATATCCACCTCTGATTCCTGGTACGGATATATACTTATATATCTCCAGACTTTGAAGTATCCTGCAGCTTCCTCGTGAGAGGAACGATGTAAACTACGCCTTCATGTTAAGATCTACCTCATCATAGGAGATACTTTATATCATAGGGGGGTAGATTTCGTTTTGCGACGATGTCTTACCCATGAGGAAGCATAGATTGTCTTGAATGACGCCCATAGTGGAGCGTGTGGGGGTCATTTATTTGGGTTAGCAACGACCCAGAAGATACTACGTGCCGGTTATTTCTGTCCCATGATCTTCAAGGATTGTGTGGAAGCCATGAAGCACTGTCGTCCTTGTCAGCTTTACACCAGGAAAATCCGGTTACATCCTGCTCCGTTATTTCCCGTTGTCTCGGTGGGCCCCTTCATGAAGTGGGGGATTGATTATGTGACGTGTAACCCAACATCGGCTGGGGGGCACAAATATATCATTGTCACTGTAGACTATTTTACAAAATGGGCAGAGGCAATGCCCACCTTTAAAGCCGATGGGGAAATGACAGCTTTTTTCATGTTCAATCAAATTATAGCACGGTTTGGTATACCCAAGGTGATTGTCACTGACCATGGTAGTCATTTTCAAAATAGCATGATGACGGAACTGACCACTATGCTTGGATTCAGACAAGAACATTCATCTTCGTACTATCCTCAAGCAAATGGTCAGGTCGAGGATGTTAATAAAACTTTGAAGACTATCCTCAAACGTACTATTGATGCAGCCCGTGCTAATTGGCATATCATGCTATACCCCACACTTTGGGCATATCGAACTAATGTAAAAATTGCTATGGGTTTCTCCCCCTTCCAACTCGTTCATGGAGTGGAAGCCGTTACCCTGGTTGAATGTGAAATCATGTCCTTGAAAATAGCTATTCATGTGTTACCTGATACGACGGAGCTTGAAGAACGTCTAGTACATTTAGAACATCTTGATGAGCAGCGTAGAGATGCGCTGACAGCAAATCAAGCTCACAAAAATAGGGTCAAAAGCCAATATGATAAGTCAGTCAAGCCTCGAATTTTCTCTAAGGGGGAACTTGTTTTGCTCTGGGACCAAGACAAAGAACCCCTGGGGGCAGGAGAGTTCAAGTCCATGTGGTTGGGGCCTTATGTCCTGTCAAAGGTATTAAAGAAGGGCGCATATGAATTAATTGATTTTGATGGGAATAAGCTGCCTGAGCCTAGAAATGGTCTCTACCTGAAGAAGTACTATGCTTAGGCTTAACACTTTTTCTTGTATTTTATTGTATGTATTTTTTATGTACACTAGTTCGTTGGTTTCTGTTTTTTATACCATTTGCTGGTTGTTTCAAATGTCTTCCAAGAGGTTCGTAGGTTTCGCTGATGGCGCCAGTCGCCACACCTGTAATCTAGCTTCAGCTGCATGGGTCATTTATTCTCCCTCAAGACAGTTAGTTGCCTCAGGAGGCACTTGCTTAGGTCCTGCTTCTAATAATGTTGCTGAGTATAGGGCTGTAATTGAGCTTCTATGGGATGCTTTGTCACGTGGTATCACTCAGCTGGAAGTCCGACTGGACTCTCAACTGGTGGTTTCCCAGCTCAATCAAGCTTATCAGGTGCAGAACCCTATTCTATTACGTTAGTTTATGCAAGTTAGGTTATTGGAAAGAAATTTTGAATTCATTACATTCAATCATATTCCAAGGAATCAAAATTCATTAACTGATGCATACGCTAATTACATCTTGGATTGGCATTTAACAAATTTTTCATAAAAATATACAGCATACATATAAAAAACATTTGTAAATAACCGACAATATATATATATATATATATATATATATATATATATATGTGAATATCTGTCCATAGATAGCTCGAGTTTTTGATCCTCAAATCCAGTCATAACTATACAATAAAAAAAATACAAATATGGATCAAAGTCCATCAAATGCCCTAGATCTAAGCTGGACCACCCTGGTCCCTCCGGTCTCCCTGTACTCTGGCTTCTTCAGCCTCAACAACATCTATGTATACCAATACTGCACTGGCTACCCGCCTCAAAAGGCGTATCCAGACAGGTGGTACTCCAACCACAAACTCCTGCATGATGGTTGGGATATGCTCAACCCATAAGGTGGGTACTCTATGGGTAAGCCTGGCCATCTTCCCCTCGAGAACCCTAACCAGCCCCTGGTCCTCTCCAAGGACAGGAAGCACATACATGCGTGGATGCCCTGTAGGGTGGACTGGTCCAATATCTGCATTTTGACATGTTTATAGGATTAGAACTCTTATACATATGTATATATCTCTATATTTAAAATTCATAAAAATTTTAAAAACTTGAAAATAAAAAATACCTAACTCTCCCCATGTTCCTCCTGGAGGGAGGATGAGGTCTGGATCACCACGGAAATCCATCCGAACATATGGAAACTGCTCAAGTGCTGGAAACTATCACTCCCACCAAAAGTAGAAGTCATCATCATATACACTCTGCATTGAGCCACCACCTCCCTGGCGGAGGAAGATATCTCCCCATCTACTCAGCCTAGGCTGATGAGGAGAACGAACTGGTAGGGGTACTGCAGGGCTCAATCCCGACACTCTCTCTCAAAGAAGGCTACTAGTATGCTAGAATATCCAAAATTCTTCCTCCTTCCTCTTTTGAAGTCATAGAGCTGTTTTCTCAAAATCGGGATCACTCTCGAACACCAATCATATAGGGCCCCCTGCATACAATCCACTGCTAGTCTCATCTGGTTCTGTGTAGCAAGGTGAAGATAATATGATCCCGCAACCCTCACTATGGTACTTGTCAATACCTGTAGAGGAAGATCACGTATGTGTACAATAGGGATGCAACTCCCTCTCTTTTGGGTACTAGGTGCGCAGTATATGTCAATGTAGTTTGGGACACTTAGAGGGTCACCGCCTCTGCCGGTGCCTTCCAAGTTGACTGGAGCTCCCTGTCATGATAGACCGACAATGAAATAGATATCCTCTGAAGTAATCTCCAAGGACTCACCTTGAAGGTCAAACATGCCCAAATCATGATCCTAGTAATTTATCATGAACTCTAGCAGGCGGACATTGGCCCGCATAGGTGATGTACAGAAAAATTTCAGAACCCACTTGAATGTAAAACATTCATGTTGGGGGTACTTTGGAGTGCTTCTTGGTCCATATCCTCATGTTCGCACTCCCTCCACTCATGCACCATCTTCAAACCTAGTAAAACAAGCATTGCAAACCTTTAGTTTCATGTAAAATTTCAAAATTTTGACCCTACATGCTTTTTATCTACCTCAAGCAGCGTACGCGACTGTCTATTTAGGCATGTCACGTACTATACGCGACTATCCTTCAGGGAAACCCACGTACAGAATGCGTGTACGCGAGTTTCAATATAGCAAACCCGCGTACACAACGTTCCTTTGTTGAGGGCGCTCAAAAATATAAAATTTGGGCTCAATTTTGAAATTTGCCAGGATCAAATTGAAGAGCTTGGGGTGTAGTCTTACCTGACACTTGCGGATTTGGAATTCGTCCACTGGATTGTCCACACCGAGCAACTAAAGGTAGAGGTGAAAACTTGTCTTTTATGGTTAAAAATCCAAATGGTGAGTTTTATTTATGCTTTTGAACTATTTATAGAAATTATATTTCTCAAGTGGGTTTTTTCCCTATAGTTCATAATTCATCAAACTAATACCATATATTTTTGCCTTGTAACAGATTTATCATCGTTCTAAGGTGTTTTTTGCTCATATAGGATGGTTTTTCGTTGTTTCACATGCATTTTGCATCTATACCTACTCCATCTTATACTTAGTAATCAACATTTTAAACCACGGACTATGGTATTTTTAAACCATTAGCTCCTTGTCTTTACCATTGTTCTTTCATGGATAGGGCTTTCCTCTCATGAGTATCCTCATTTAGAACCTATGTTGTCTCTCGATACTCATGCTGCAGCTGTCTTAAATATAGGGTTATCCTTTTAGCTATTTTTCACGCCAAATGGAACCTCATTTTGGTCTCTTTTTACAAGCTATTCCTTTATAGGATTCCCCTCCCTTATGGAGTTTCTTTAGGCCCAGGTCTGACTCCTTAAAACAGACTTGACTACTACTGAGTTAACTTATCCGTTCAAGCTCGTTAAGAACATGTGAATGGGCATCCGCATTAGTGCTAGGTTATCTCTTTGTTGGACCATACAGAATAATACGAGAAAGGATCACTCTCTTCTCTACGGAATTGAGAAGAGTATTCTCAGGTATAGGTTTATCACTTTTTCGGACCTGAGGGACTCAATTTACGGAAAAGGAACACCCGGTATGAGCTTAGTTTTCTCTTTTTTGTGCTCTGGACCTAAACATGAAAAATATTTTGAGTGTACTTTATGTCTTTGTCATGCTCGTTAAACACTAAAGAACAAAGCATCGCGTTTATTGTTGTAAGCCCCATTTCTTGTACTCAAATGGATCTTTCCGAGTGGTCTTACTTTCCTTCACACTCGTAAAACTCAAGCTATATGCTGCTCTTGAAGGAGTGTTGGGTAGGTGGTAATTTAACCTTTTTCAGACCTCCCTGACTAATTACGAAAAAGGTTCACCTTAACTTCTTCTACAGAAGTTAAGAGAGTTCTTCTGTGGTATGTTTTATACTTTTTCGGCCTCAAGAGACTAAATTAGACGAAAAAGGACCCCCCCTAGAGTCTTCTTTGGAGTTTTTAGACTCTCTAAATGTGAAAACACCAAATGAGCATGTACTAGTTCGGGCTCATTAAATCCATGAATCAGTGACACTATCGAGCAATATTCCCTCTTCTCTTCAAGCTTGTTAAAAAATGAAGAGAGATCCGAGTTGACTTTCCTGGACTCGTTAAAATTTAACAAGGAAGGTAAGGAAGAAGTTTTCTTTTGGTTTTCAGTTAGTTTTAGCATGTCATCCTTGAACATAGCACTCTCTATTTTTTTCGATACTCATGTCTCAGTGTTCACTTTCAGTTCAGCTATTACTTTGAGTTTTTTAATCCTCCTCTTGTCAGTTCTACCTGGGGAATCTGATCATGTCTCTAACATGACAGATAAGTCTAGTTGTTCTATCTATAAAGTTAAAATCTTCCCTGGGTCATCTCTGTGTCGTGCTCACTGTTCAAGGACTTAACTCAATGTCTGATCTATATCATGATCCCATCATTGTCGTATCTGTTATCACTTGTGTCTCCCTTCCGTTACCCAGTTCCTAGTCACTCTTGTGATTTGTTGGAGGATCTATTGCCTTCCATATCACAGTATGGTTCCACATCAGCACTTCCTGACGACGAATACCTAGAGTTTTGACGATTGTACCTCAGGATTCACTTTCATTATTGGTGAATTCCTTTGCTTCAGTTGTTGATTATCACCTATTGATCGACAATCTGTTGAATCCGCTCCATGTTCGACTCCAATAACATCTATTCACATGGCTTGGATTGTACTGGTTCTTTGGGATTGTTTATGAAGACCTTAGTTTCCTATCTATGGACTAAGTTGCGCAAGAATATGTTGTACCTATTTACACAGCTTCCAGATCTTTGAAGACTCATCATTATTGTATATTGTGGCTTCGCTCCACCTTTGTAATATACGTGGTCTAGTACTCGTACTATATGATGTACTCAAATATTGTAAAGGAGCTAGTGTTCCAGTATATTGAACATAACATCCTCAGATATGATTTTTTATATGACATTATTATGTATTTGTTTCAGGTACTACCTCTGCTCCATTGGATTTCTAAGTTCTCCAAAGATAATGATTATAATGTATTTCGGCCATCGCTTCCCTTTGACCTCACACATTAGGGGGCATCTGTTATCAACCCAAATGGCACTTCTCCGTCCGAGTACCGACACTTCATATGTTGGTACACAAAAGGACACTTATGGATTGAAGGTTTCCTAAACACTATAGATAGGCATGCCATGATATGCATTCACTATCCAACCAGCTTGCCATTTTACCTTTCTATATGTTGATTGTCGTACATGACTATCTCCACAACAACCCACGTACTATACGCGACTATGTTCATTGCAACCCGCGTACAGATCTATACACGGGTTTCCCTTATAGCAACTCGTATGTCATACATGGGTTGCCAATATCAATAGTTGCGTACACATCCATTCGACCTTAAAAATAATAAAACATGATTAATGGAGATTTGTTGAGCCCTAATCATTAACTATCTCAACTGTCTCAACCTCCTCAACCTTCGAAACTGCTCTATTTCCCAAAGTATTAATAGAGGCCTTGGGGAGGGCATTAATCCATCATAATTGGAGAGCAAAGTTATGCTGGTGGCATATCTTCAAAAGTCTTTGGAGCAACAGAACTCATAATCCTTTGGTTGCAGAGGAGTCCTGGTCTCAGGCGTTGGGTTGTAAACTTATCTCATTCACTATTGTTAATAAAGAGAATTCTTCTTCCAACTTTGTGTTGAGTCTCTTTCATGTATCATGTTTGATGAATATTTTTTATTAAGCACTCTATATATTTTTCATCTAACTTGTCATATATACATGTATAAGATTGTGCCTAGAGAATTTGCTCTTTGCAGGTGAAGGAGGTGCATCCCTGAAAGCTTTAGAGAGAAGCAGAGCGAGAGAAGAGAAAGCTTGGATCAACCGTCGTTAATCGGGTGAATCCGACATATCTTCCTATTTCCTTTCTGTACTTTAAAGTTGATTGTCTGCAAGTTTTAGAAGTGCGTTGGTAACCCCAGACCCTAGGTTACAAGGGTGTTTATTCCTGAACAACAAGACTTTACAAGGTTTTATAATTCAGTGAAAAATTTGCCAAGATTTTACAAGATTATATAATTCAATGAGAGATTTGCCAAAAAATTATATATACTTAATATAACATTGGGAAAATAGCATTCATATTTCCCTATATATCACGGGGATTCATCCATTTATTACATATAAATTTAAGGGTGGTTCTTAAAATTTTCCCTGCCCCAAAGTCTTGAGGCATACTAAAGGTTGTGAATTATGGGATATCTTTAAGAGTTATAGGTTGTTTTTTTCAGACCTGTATATGTTGCTACAAATCCATTAGGTTGCTATGGATTGCTTGTAGTGATTATTTTCAATCATTTTTCTATAACTCAAAAAATGTAATCTTGATCATTGTGATTTTTTGTAGAGGGAATTTATACCTTGGAATGGACATCATTGACCAAAAATATCAAATACCTAGATCATAATTTAAAATATATATGTTTTTTTTTGCTAAACCTATAGAACTTTGCTATGGGTTGCATATTAGAGCTGCTACAAATTGCTTATAGTGGCTTATTTGGCTTCCTGTTGATGTATTTTGAAAATTTGAAGATTGGAATGATGATTTAAGAGGGTGTTAATTGTCATAATTGACAAAAAGATTAAGAAATGATGTTAATTATGCCTTATGATGATTTGAATATGTTGAACATCATTTATTTCCTTTGATTTCCCCTTAAGAGAAAACAAAACTTATATCTAGGAGGTGTTAAATGGTTGGTTAGATGAAATATTATTAGGCTTCTAAAATAGAGTTAATGATCCAGGAGGATCTTCTCAGTCGATAAATGAAAAATGCCTCCATTGTTTTTGAAGCTATTCAAACAAGAAAGAGCTCACATGGATATTTTTGGTGCAACTTGAATGAGGTTAAATGGGCTTCATATGCAAAAAATACCGCTTGCTGAATTTTCGGACAAAAAGACTAAATAAAATTAAATGATAAATATTTGAGAACTATATGCTTTGTATTTTTACTCTCAAAATGTCACAAGGAACTAATGTTCAATATACGTAACATTCTAACTTCCTAGTCTAATGAGAGAATTGAGATATTCATGGAGAATTGAGATCTTCATGGGGATGTTTGATATTTTTTCTCATCTTATCCCTTGAGTTGTTCTTTGATCCTAAATTATGGGATCTTGAGAGATATTTTCTTCTTGATATGTTTGAAGTAGTTTTTAACCATGTAAAGCTCTATAAACCTCTCATTTGGAGAAAGAAGTAGGCTTGGGATTGTAAGGCTCACATGAGAGAATTTTTGTTAGCCTCATATTAGGGAGATGAGCTCCTTATTGGAAGAATGAGCCACTTGAAGTGAGAATGCATTATTTCCCTTTTGTAAATGAGAGATACCAAGTTGTAGGCTTGCTTGAGAATGCATATTTGCTACTTGATATGAGAATGCATTATTTTTCCTTTTGTAAAGGAGAGAGAGCAGGTTGTAATCTTGCTTGAGAATGCATTGTTTCCCTTTATACAGAGAGAATCCATTCTTATTTGGAGAGAAATATAAGTGGTTCGACAATTATGCAAGCCCAGGGATGTAGCCATAATCCGGTGAACTCCTTTATCAATTCAGTTCATGTGTATTCTTTTAGGTGCTTGCTTGTTTCAGTTTAATCTTTAAACGTTAAGTTTTCATTATTATGCCAGATTTATTTGTGAATAACAGAAATCTGAGAAATTGTTAATGCATCCAATATTGGAGAAAAATTGAATCGGTTTTACCATGCCCCATTTCAGATCAAGTTGGTATCAGAGCAATTCCAATCGTATTGAGAATTGTGAGTCATCTTTTGTTTGTTGAGCAGTGGTGCACATAATTATAGAGTTAAGTGATCAGATCGTGGCCTACATATTTAATCTGTCCAAAAAACGTTGAAAGAGGAGTTGTCATTAAAGAAAGGTAGGGTGCAACTCGATGATAGGGTTTGAATGCATGTAGAGGTCAATTATTAACTAGACAATGAGTTGAACATGTAATTCGCGAGGTAGATAGGCGGTTGTTGCAACTTTTAGAGTCGATGATTCTTCTGCCTAAATATTTTGTAAAGGAGAGAGAGCAGGTTGTAATCTTGCTTGAGAATCCATTGTTTCCCTTTATACATAGAGAATCCACTCTTATTTGGGAGAGAAATATAAGCGGTTTGACGATTATGCAAGCCCAGGGATGTAGCCATAATTCGATGAACTCCGTTATCAATTCAGTTCATGTGTATTATTTTATGTGCTTGCTTGTTTCAGTTTAATTTTTAAACATTGAGTTTTCATTATTATGCCAGATTTATTTGTGAATAACGAAAAATTTGAGAAATTGTTAATGCATCCAAAATTGGAGAAAAATTGAATCAGTTTTAGCATGCCCCATTTCAGATCAAGTTAGTATCAGAGCAATTCCAATCCTCTTGAGAATTGTGACTCATCTTTTGTTTGTTGAGCAATGGTGCACATAATTCTAGAGATAAGTGATTAGATCATGACCTACAGATTTAATCTGTCCAAAAAATGTTGAAAGAGGAGTTGTCATTAAAGGAAGGCAGGGTGCAACATGACGATAGGGTTTGAATGCATGTAGAGGTCAATTCTTAACTGGGCAATGAGTTGAACGTGTAAGTTGCGAGGTAGAGAGGCGGTTGTTGCAACTTTTAGAGTCGATGATTCTTCTTCCTAGATGTTTGTGTAGGTGGCAATGTTTGATCCGTTTGAAGGGTTCTTTTCCCCTACTACAACCAAGAAGGCCACCATGACTCGACGCTAAACTCCTAAGTAGTGGTGATAATTCTGGGAGTTGTGATTTGGTGGAGGCCACAAGGTTTCCGGTTTCTTGGATACTGCTAAGTGGAATATTGTGTGGGGGACATATGGTCTTGAATGTAGAGTGTAGATTCATTTATGTGTATGAAGATGACAGATCGAGATCGAGATCGCCTATTTGGGAATCCTTTGGAAATGGACAAAGAGACACCCATAGAATAAAGGATAATCTTGTTTGTTGTTCCAAAGACTATGGATAGAGGAGACAACGAATCTCCAGTGAGAAGATAAGGCTCATTGTTTGCAAGAGAAAGAGTATTCACGTAAAAGAAGGGCAGGGTTCCACCATGCTACGACCTATGTAAGTCATTTCGAGCTTTGGTGGATGCATTTTTCTTTGGGACGTTGCTTTGGTTGAGCCATGATCCAAGTACCATGCAAAGAAAGGAGGCTAGATCAGATCTAAGAGAGGGAGCTTAGATCACGAAGCCATTAACCGAGTGCAACTTTTTCATTAACTGAAATTTTGATGGTCTTGTAGGTACTTATGACTTAGCACGGGATGAGATGTCTCGAAGTCCATTGGGGTGAACCTCTATCTCCGGGGTTGCCTACCCTTCGAGCCTTGTCATAACGGGTTAATGAGCAACCCTACCCCGCCGTTTTTGAACATGTGACCTCCAAGAAGATAACACATGTTCTTAATCATTAGGACCACTTAGGTGCTCGTAGGTGTCATGTACATTTTTTTAACCATGGGAATAACAACCTCCCAAGAGTATATCTAATAGCCTACAAGCTAGATATACCAATAACTTGTGACTTAGCAGGGGCCGAGACATCCTGAAGCCCACTGAGGTGAGCCTCTATCCCAGGGGTCGTCTACCCTTCGAGCCTTGTCACAACAGGCCAATGAGCAACCCTACCCCCCGCTGGTTTTGAATTTGCCACCTCTAGGGAGATAACACATGTTATTAACCATTAGGCCCACTCAGGTGCTCATGTAGGTGTCATGTACATTTGTTCATGGGTTTTGAACCTAGGTGGAGACAGCCCCAACCACCCAACCTACAAGAAGAACCCTAGAAAGTGCAACTTATGCGTGAATACCTTCATCTAGAGTGTTGAATGCATGAGAATGACGTTGCACATGAGGTATATTTATTTTTAATTTTTGGGATTCTCCTAAATCCTATATGATCCACGTGAAAGGTGTTTGAATGCATGAGAACGGCGTTGCACACGAGGTATATTTATTTTTAATTTTTGGGATTCTCCTAAATTTTATATGATATGCATGAAAGGTGCTTGTTGGAGAACAATGCACATCTCATTATAATTATGTTGAACCAAGGTCAGAGTTTAAAAGGATAGGTATGGATCGATATTTGAACCCGAGAGCCTTTGTACGTTAGTAAAGCGTCATTGATAAAGAACCAACACTCCATGGTTTGAAGTGGAGTTGACAAAACTATTTTATTATGTTTCTCTTCTGCAGTTTGGAAAAGAGGATTTTTTAGTTACTCTATGTTGATCCCGAGAGTGAGGAAGGAATTTTATTTGTGCCTTAGACTTATTTGCAGAGGTGAAGACAACATGTTTTGTTTTGACTTGTTGAATTGTTGCTAAACATTTTATTTTATGTTTCTTATTGCAATTTTTAAATGTGGCTTGTTGTAAAAAGAGACATTTAGCGACTATTGAAAGAATTTTGAGAGTGAGAGGCACCATGATTGTTTGCCTAAGTCTCTTTGGGAACATTGAAGGCCATTACTGCAATATTGTTTTATTATCAACTAGAGCTGCATATTGATGTAAGTGTCAAGCATGGTCATTCTTGTTCCGAAATACAAAGGTGAACAGAGAGAAGAAAAGGAAGAATGGAGCTTTTTGAAGACATTTAATATGCAAATTGGGAACGGGAAATGCATTGTGGAGTGTAAGGATCTTCCTAAAGTTGGACAAGGCAATTGATTACAGGTAAAAGACCATTATTTATGTATCTTGGGGACATTTTATATGCAAATCGAGAGCGAAAAGTGCATTGTGGAGTGTAAGGCTCTTCCTAGAGTTGGCAAAGGCAGTTGATTGCAGGTAGAAGACCATTATCGATGTATTTTGGGCACATAATAAAGTTAATCATGATTATAATAGGGTGCATTTTCAGTTGTACTCAACACCCTAAAACATTGACAATCAATGCAAGTCCAAGCAACAAGAGGACAACCATCGACAAATCCTTGAAAAAAGAGAAGGCAAAGTCACCTTCTATGATCATGAACCAAATACTTTTGGTGGACCAAAAGTTTCATTTATAGGGAGGTTTGATCCATGAGGATATTCTTAGTTGAAAAATAAAAAAGGTCTCCATTGTTTCTAAAGTTGTTCGCACAACAAAGAGCTTGCATAGGGATTTTTGACGCAACTTGAACGAGGTTAAATGGGATTTGTACGCAGAAGATATTGCTTGTTAACTTTTCAGACAAAAAGGATAAATCAAATTAAATGATAAAAAAAATGAGAACTATATGCTTTGTATTTTTCCTCTCAAAATGTCATGAGGAACTAATGTAAAAGGTATTTAGCATTCTAACTTCCTTGTCTCATGGGAGACTTGAGATATTCATGGAGAGTTGAGATCTTCATGGGGATGTTTGTGATTTTTTCTCATCTTATCCCTTGAGTTGTGCTTTGATCCTAAATTATGGAATCTTAAGAGATCTTTTCTCCTTGATATGTTGGAAGTAGTTTTTAATCATGTAAAGTTATATAAGCCTCTCATTTGGAGAAGGAACTAGGCTTGAGATTGTAAGCCTCTCATGAGAGAATTTTTGCAAGCGCCATATTGGGGAGATGAGCTCCTAATTTTGAGAATGAGCCACTTGAAGTGAGATGCATTATTGCCCCTTTGTAAAGGAGAGATAACAAGTTGTAGGCTTGCTTGAGAATGCATATTTTCCACTTGAAGTGAGAATGCATTATTTTCCCTTTTGTAAAGGAGAGATAGCAGGCTGCAAACTTGCTTGAGAATGCATTCTTTCCCTTTGTAAGGAGAGAACCAACCCCTATTTGGGAGAGAAATACAAGCGTTTCGATGATTGCGCGAGCTCAGAGATGTAGCTAGAATTTGGTGAACTCTGTTATCAATTCAGGTTGCATATTATTTTATGTGCTTGCTTGTTTCAATTCAGTTTTTTAATAATGAGTTTTTATTATTATGCGAATTTTTTTTGTGAATACTGGAAATTTGAGAAATTGTTAATGCATCCAATATTGGCGAAAAACTGAATCAGTTTTAGCGTGCCCAATCCCGAATCGGTTAATATGTGGGTTAACAACTTATGATATAGTGAATGGATTATGTTGTTAACTTTTAGTTGACATAATTATATGAAAATGTGTTATGGGCCACATTGTCTTTCACTTATTATAATTGAATGAAAAAGGTTGAATCTATAATGAAAGAATGGTTTCTTTAACAATGAAGATTGATAATGGAAGGTTATAATCATTGTGTAACTCTCTATTTTATAAATATATTTCTTGCACATTTCTTGTAGATGGCCCATCACTTTCCTTATTGTTTCTTGAGTGAATATTAATATATTTTTTGTATGCACTCCCTTGAATGATTTGATTTTTTTTCTATGATGTATAAACCTTGCCCTATCCATTACCCAAATGGTGGTTTCAATTTGGAAGACATGCTTAACTTGAGGTTAATGCCAAATGTTTGCTTACAAAATTTAGTGAAGTTTTATGGGATTTTGGGCTTGCATGTAAAACTAAGCACATGATGGTTTAGTTGAATATAAATAGGTGATTTGGGTGAACATGATTTTTGGTAAAGGGAAGCCATATATTGAGATGGAGACACTCACCAAAAATATCCAATAGAGTTATAGGTTGTTTTTCAAACTTGTAGATGTTGTTACGGATCCACGAGGTTGTTATGGATTACCTATAGAGTTTGTGTCCAATAATTTGTCTATAATAAAAATCTATAGTATGTATCATTGTGATTTTTGGTAGAGGGAATATTTACATTGCAATGGACACACCCGCCAAAAATCTAAAATACCCTAATAACACTGTAAGAGATATGTATTGTTTTTGAAACCTATAAAAGTTTCCTAAGGATTACTTGTAGCGGATTATTTGGCTTCCCATTGAAGCATGGTGATGTGGAGAATATTGAGGTTTATGTGTTCTATCCTATTTTTTTTCATTTATTTATTTCTTATTTGATTTGGAATTTAACTTGATCTCGGTGTTTGACCTTATTATCAATTTGCTGGTAGATCTTAGTTGCATTGTTAAGTAACCCCTTTTTGGATATTGTATGTAGGGAAAAGGTTCCAAACCATTAGTAGTCAAGATACCCTATTGCATGTATTTATGAATAGGTAGCTTAGTGGCCATTATCTAGGTTATTACTTGGGTGGCTCCCACAAGAGGGAGGGAATTTGAGACTTATCGTTGTTGGATAATTAGAGTTTCTCCTAGTGTCCTTCAATACAACTATATCATTTGTACCTTTAATCACTATTAATGGGCCTCATCTACCATCAAGTTGAGTGTTTGGAAGGCCTTCACTCTTCACTATTGTTCAATCCTTCACTCTTTCCCAGTGTTGCACCTTCTCTCCCACTTGTTGAGGAAAGTTTAGAAGACTATTTTATTTTATGTTCACAACATTTTGAGTATATCTACCTTTATTAGTGAGTCTTTTACTTTCAAGGGTGGAATTTCACTACAATAGTTGTTTACTTTATTAGAAATCCTTACATCCATGTGGCACTTTATTTTGATGCAATAATTTTTAGAACTAATTGTAATTTATTGTGTGCCTTTCATTAGTTTGTTTAGAGATATCGTTTGATTAAGATATTCCATAGCACTTAGTTAATATTGTTGTGTCATGTCCCTCAGGAATTCTCTAATACTTAGGGGTATCCATCCCACCCTTGGAAACCTTGATTGTATCATTTATCTTTCTCGATGTGTGATAATAAAATAAAATCACCATTCATTACAACCTTGGTCTCCCTCGATTTTGTCTGATTTGAGCACTTCAAAATTAGGTTCAACCTCTTCCTCATCTAGATCCCCTAGCTCCCCTTTAGGTTCAACAACCAACATGTTTGGAACTAACCCCAACACCAACCCCAACCCAATACCAATACCAATATTGATGCCAATGCAAACACAAATGTTGATGTGCCTTACAACCCAAGTGTTCCATTGTTGTCCAGTTTAAATCTCCATCATTTGACTAGACTTATGAGAGATTGTGCCCAAAATGATCCCACATGGCCTCATATTCCCACTAATATTCCCTTGGACATCCCAAATTTTGAAGGTCGGGATATGAAGACCCATCCAATCACATCATGTCATTTCATCTATGGTTCTCCTCTATTAGCATCATTAATTAGTCCATTTGGTTATTTTTGTTTAAATGCACTCTCATTGGAGATTTAATGAAATGGTATATTGAATAAACTATAGTGACACACCCTCATTTCATGTCTTGAGTGACAATAAGGCACATGTAAGGACCTCAACCAAATCAAGGACCTTAACCAAACCAATCATCTATGTTTACTCCACTTGGACATCATTCCTTCCAAAACATCATTTTGATATCAACAAATATTGATTCTTAGACCCATCATCACCAATATGGTATCCCATCCAAACCTGCTATCTCGGATAAAGAAAAACACCCTCCCGCGATATATAGACCACTTTAAATTCCATGCCCTAATGTATAACCCACCCTAAAAGTTCCTTTGTGTTGCATAATCATAACCAAAATGTTTAGGATGACTTGGTATAGTCTTGTCATGCCATGTCTACCTTAAAAGTCTTGCAAAATTGCTTGTTACAGTATAAATCTTTATTGTCCAGTTTAGGGACAGTTGATTCATTTGATTCTCAATTGATTATTGCCTTCGATCTAAATAGAGCAAAGCAACATCTTTCTTCTTTAATTACATTGCAGGTCTCCGTTACCATTAAGAATCTAATCATCCATTATTGCATCATTGATGAAGGGGAATCCACATGTATCATGTCCACCCATATTTGGAAGAAGTGAGAACATCTAAATTTATTTATGTTACTCTTTACCCCATGCACATATGTTGGTCAACTGTCTCTACCATAAGGACTTTTACAAAACATTACCATTGAACTTGCTGGTAAGACTATTTAATTGACATTGAAGTTGTAAATGCCCAATTATACTACACCATCCTTCTCAAATGTACTTACATGTATGCTATGAAAGTTGTTTCTTATAGCATTTTTCATCTCATGATGTTTCCTCATAACAAAAAAAAGTTGCAATGCTTGATCATCTCACTTATCAGGACCCAACATTAACTGTTAATTATCCTAACAATGTTTTACCAACCCTTAAAAGTAACCTCTTTATGCCTTCATTCACTGAAGTTGGTTATAGAATTTTCCAAGGCATCTCCTTGATTGGTAGTTTTTCCAATCCACCATCCAACATCCTTAAAGAAGGAACATCTCAAATGTGCACCATCACACATAAAATCTCTTCATCTCAACCCCAAATTTAAACTACCCCTCCCATGGTGGTAGATCAATAATGGGAAAGATTACATATCAGTCAAATTTATTTCCTATTCCCTCCCCTTGGTATAAACCCTTGTGATGGCCACTCTCAAATTCCCAAGGCTTACATTAGGTCTCTCAATCTATTATCTCACACCTCGAAACCCTACTTGTTTTTTAAACTATTTGGTGCTTTCAGTGTCCCACACCCTATGGTAAATTAAGAACCCACTCATCCTGCCATCCTGCCCCAACCATAAAAAAAACGCTATGGGGAAAAATATGAAAGTTGGGGGCACCATCACCATAGAATAGGACATAACCATTCAACCTACTACACCAAATTAATGCCCCATTTCCTTGTTCTATTTGTGATATCCTTGGTCACATAACCCATCAATGTCCAAAATTCTCACACTTACATAGCCATAGCCACATAAAGGATGAGCATAATGGTAGATCCATCCATATGGGTCAAATTACTCTTCCCAATGCTACCAAGCAACATATCAAGACACTACATACAATAATCCTTGTGCATTATGTGACATCTATTCCCATTATTAACACAATTCTTTATATCTCACAATGTTTCAAACAACCCTTGTGGAGATATGCTTGCAATCTATTGAACCATAATCAAGTATGATAGAAGATGCACTTCCTCCCAATGTTATGAGTGAGGGAATGGTATCCCTCTATTGAATTTCCTCCTTGATTGGATCATTATCTTCTGAACATCCATCAGAGTCACATGACATCCATGCTAGATGTAACTCTCGTAACTCATCATCTTCTTTTCCCTTAGTGATATTTGATTTCTAGACTACTCTACTCCCATTTTCAATTTAGATGAAAAGATTCTCAAAGATTTTACTAATCTTGAGTACCCATGGAATGATACATACCATCATGCACATTTTCTTTTATAGCATACCGTTACATTGATAAATTGATTCAATTAATTCTTCATTAAATATGTCAGATGAGAATTCTACAACTAAATGTTATGGATATCTCTCCCATTACTATGCATTGGTGAAGCTCAATTGATAGAAAATGAATGTAATTATATTATTTTCCTAATAATCAAATAATTTTCATGAGTTTGAGAAAGGGGGAAGGGAGGATATTATCTCTTAAAGTGTGCTTATTGGTGAATATTCCCAATGCTTGAGCTTTGCAAGCCTTTAGGCCTCCATTACCAACATCTTATTAAATTGAGCACATAGATCTATGGACCAACACACAACTCACAAGATAGATACAATTTACTCAGCAATTGAAGAATGAAACAGTGCAAAAATGGCTTGCAACTGTGAATGCTTTCATTAATCAAAATTAATTAGATAATTAATTACAATGGAGTACAATAGCTAAATAGCCTGATGCAGTTTGAATCCATGTGAGGAAATTTGAATTGGTTGGACTCTACTTGACTGAATAGTTAACTGACCTTGTCTAAATCATTATCGGAGTTCAAAATCCAAACTCAATTGTCTATTTCAGTGTTAACAAGTCTAACTGACTGAGGTAGGTGAGTAAATGCGCCTCACCTGCATGCAACCATGCAATCCTAGCGCTAACTGAGTAGAAATGAATGTAGGGGACTAGAACTGAATGTAAATGTCTCCTAACTGAGCTTGACTAGTCACCAACTGAACTCGACTAATGGAGGTTGGTATTGGCACTCCTAGTGGCTCCTAATTTGTAGGGATTTATCTAAGAGGCTCCTAAATGGATGCATGTAAGTGCAATCAGTGGCCGTTGGCCTCAATTAGTGTTCCCCACACTTTAGTAACAGGTACATGTGCCCCAATTAGGCCAAGTGGACCCAATGGTGCTAGTGACTAAAAATAGACTGAAAGGACTCCCGATTTAGACATAAATGACCAAATTGGACAAGGGAGGATTATAATCCTAACACCCCCCCCCCCAAATGTTAACTTGGACAATTTGTGGGCCCTGGTAACTAAGACCATAGGTCACCCATTATAGCAAGTAAAGTAACTGCTCAACACAAGGAGCTGGGGGAAAAAATCCCCGCCTCTAACTAAGCAAATAGAATCAGGATTCAAGTTTGAAAAACTTGAAAATGTGTTGCTGCAATCTCTGTGATGTAGCAAAGCAGCATGCATGATGTTGTGTGCACAGGTATCTCGGGGCCTGGAATGTAGACTTCTCCATCTTCTCCCAAAATGATGATGGAAGGAAGGAGGAATGTAGCCTCTTTCTGGATGAAGAGGTGTATGATCCACTCTATTCTTCCGAATGCAGTGTGACTGAGCCCTTGCCATGCAACATCTTATAGGGATTTTTTTGCATCTCTATGAAGGAGGTAAGATTGCATGACAGTGCAAGGTTCTTAGTCTTCTGAGTGTCATATGGATTTCCAGTCATCTTCTTAGCTTCCAGTTTGGAAGTAGGGACTGGATCTGGATCTGAATCACCCTAAATCCCAATATCATAAACTGATATAGCTGGATCTGCAATACTAGTGGAAACTGCAAAAGAAGTAGATGGAATGCTTTTACCTTCCCTCACAAGTGGAAGCTGAGAGTGCACTAGTTCTGAAAATGGCATGAAGTGTGAAAACTCATATGCCTTGGAGGCATGATTTGTAGCACCCTTTGTTATGATGTTCCCGATAGAGATATATGTGATCTCCATTGAGTCGGGACCAAATATCACTCACTTTGGAGAGCTAGTATGAGTCATCTGGTATATAGATAATAGATTTGTAGCTAAGGAGGGCACATAAAGCACATATTTGAACTTTTTATGTTCAAGCTTGATAGAACCCTTCGATTTGGCTTGAATTTTACTGTTATTTCCCATATGAATACTAGGACCATCAAAATACTGCAAGGAAGAGATTGATTCTCTGGATGCAACCATATGATTAGAAGCTCCAGAATCCATGAGGAAGGCATGTGTTGTTGAGCAACTAACCTTCAGTGCATGGCATCTCTCTTCATGTTCTCCAGTTTCTTCTCTATGGTCAACCTTCCTTGTGCTAGAAGGTACAATGATGTTATGTTTCTTCAGAAGAAGAGCCTTCTCATCAATTGTTCTTCTCATATAGGTGCTTTCTGGATGAAAGCCCCTTCAACAATAAGAATAAAGTGTCTTTCCTTTGCCATTATTCTTTCTTCTCTTCGAACCTAAAGGCTCATTTGAGTGCTCTTTCTCCATAGGAGACTCATCATTTTGCTTCCCTTTATCATTCGCTACCTTAGGTCCTCCAACAACCAGTGCTTGATCTCTGGAAGATCGAATGATCCCCATTTGGATCAACTTGTCATGCTCTTGAGTGAGAGATTCAATGAAGGAGTTAAGAGTAGGCATCCTCCAATTTGGAGTAGTGAGCTTCACTAGATGAAATTTTGATACAAAGACTGAGTAGTCTGCACCAAGTTTTGAGAGAATGGCAATGATAAGTTGATCATCCTCCTTCTCAACCTTGCACAACTTCAATTGGAACACTAGATGCTTGAATTTGGTGAATACGTCATTTAGTGTTTCGAAATTGGATGGATGAAGAGAAATCAACTCATTCTCTAGCTGATAGATCCTCAAATCATCCTGCTTGTCAAATAAGGAAGCGAGCTTATCCCAAACCTGCTTGGGAGTCTTCAATCCATTGATGTGCAAGAGAAGATCTCGAGAGATTGAGAGGCACAAGCACCCATATGCTTCATCAAGCCTATTCAAGTGTTTTTCTTTGTCAACATAATGAATTGGCTCTGCCTATGTCTCCATTGTGAGTTTGAAGAGCCTTTTGGAGTGTAACTACATCTCCATGTCCTCCTTCCACTGGTGGTAGTTGAAAGGAGTGAGAAGCTCCATTACAGGATCCATCGAGATTGCAAAGAAGAGGACTGAGCTGTTGTAGCGAATGCAATGAAGGAGACTGAGCTAATTGTAGCGAATGCAGTGAAGGAGATTGATAAACCTGTAAATCACACAATCAAACAGACAAAGTAAGGTTGACATTCTGTACTTTTGGAATTTCCTTCACACCCATCTTAGTTGATCAAGCAAGCTTGATCAACAATTCCTTTACTTGTGGTATTAAGTGATAAATTCTCCGCTTCTGGTGCAGTACTAGAAGGAGCAATTTTGCTCAATTTTTTTTTGATCCAAGTATGAATCTGTAGTAGGAGAAGTGCCTTGTCATGCCGAGGCTCTAATACCATATTAAATTGAGTACATAGATCTGTGGACAAACACACAACTCACAAGATAGATCATACAATTTACTCAGCAATTGAAGAATGAAACAGTGCAAAAATGGCTTGCAACTGTGAATGCTTTCATTAATCAAAAGTAATTAGATAATTAATTACAATGGCTAAATATCCTTGTGCAATTCGAATCCATGTGAGCAAATTCGAATTGGTTGGACTCTACTTGACTGAATGGTTAACTGACCTTGTCTAAATCATTATCGGGGTTCAAAATCCAAACTCAAGTGTCTAATTAAGTGTTAACTAGTTTAACTGACTAGGGTAGGAGAGTAAATGCGCCTCACCTGCATGCAACCATGCAATCCTAGTGCTAATTGAGTAGAACTGAATATAGGGGACTAGAACTGGATGTAACTGACTCCTAACTGAGTTTAACTAGTCACCAACTGAACTCAACTAATGGAGGTTGGTATCGGCACTCCTAGTGGCTCCTAATTTGTAGGGATTTATTTAGGAGGCTCCTAAACTGATGCATGCAAGTGCAATCAGTGGCAGTTGGGCTCAATTAGTGTTCCCCACACTTTGGTAACTGGTACATGTGCTCCAATAAAGCTAAGTGGACCCAATGGTGCTAGTGACTAAAAATAGATTGAAAGGACTCTCGATTTAGACATAAATAACCAAATTGGACAAGGGAGGATTATAATCCTAACACATCTTACCATGCATCCTTACCTCTAATTATACTAACAATAACTTGAAAAAAACTTGAAACTAACTAGCAATTTTGAATTTGAAAAAACTTGGGGGGGAAAATTTAAACTAAAAAATGGTGGGGGGGGGATTGAATTAATTCATATAGATTTAAAGGAGAATGATACTTACAACCTTGTCTTGTAGATTCCTACCTTATCCCTTGATTTGACCCACTCCTCTACCATCCATTCCCTTGATGACCAAAAGCGCTTATTATAGAAAGGCCTTTTGCCCTTTAATCCCACAACATAAACTTGCTTTCACTTTCTATTTTCTTTTACATTGCCTCAAATGCATGCTTTTATAGTATTGGGAATTGGGAACTTAAGAACCAAACTTCAATGTGGGATAATACCTTTTTCCCAAATTTTGATTTATTTCATGAAAAACCCACTTTCTATAGTTTTTCCAGGAATTTGATTGTTTTTTTCTAGAATTCCAGGAACAATTAATGCATATGCCATGAATTTAGTTCCCCCGCCGTGTTTAAAGAGATTGGATCTTGGCCTTTAAGAGGGAAATTCAATCATTGTAATTTGCCTCTCTAGGCTACCTGTGTCTTCACTGACATCTTCCATTGCAGAAGTGGTGGTCAGATTAAGGGATCATGTCTCTTATTCGTAGTTGATTTCTGTCTTCATGTTGCGGGTGAATGGTGAAATGTGCTTCTGACCTTCACTACTTAAGGGTGTTAATTTGATTATTAATAGGTGCCCCCCTAATGTGTGATGTCTGAAATGATGCTAAGAGACAAAATACATTATATCTTCAATTCTTATGCTCTTTAGTGATCAGGGCAGGACGACAAAGAGTAGGATCATAGGCACATGGGTTGGAAAAGCATCTGCAAGTCAAACAAGGCAATTTCCCAAATATGAAATATCTTCTTGAGGTGGGTATACCCATGCTTAGCAGAGAACACAAATGGACACAAAAATACACTTTGGATCCATGTCAAAAGTAATTTTTCACAAATATAAACGTGCACTTTGATGAGTACGAAATAATCATGGTACTTTGACATGGTAGTGTAATCTTACGCAACTCGAGAAATGCATCGATGAGTGGTACAATTATTTTCCCCAAGGTCTTCGATGAAAAATGACGATAGTATGATTTTATAACATGGAAATATATGATCTGACATCGATAATAATAAAACACCATCTAATTACCGGTCATTGATGTATATCGTTAACATATGCAAGGAGACCCATCAATAATGATGGTGGACTCCAAGGTACTGAGTACAAAATAAAAAGTGTGAATATATGTTATGAATGTGAACACTTGTAGAATTAAATAACCAAGGGTCATTGATGTATACCCATTTTGATTTGTGAGGAAACCCATGTAGCGTCCTTGACCACATCTGGTGTCTTTTGAGGCAACAAGAGACTTATTGGAATGACCAAACATAATTGTTCTTCCTCTAATACTGTCTGATACATTGTTCTTTGATCCAAATGGTCATTAGAAGTATATTCCATGACATCAGGATCCCAAATTTCACCCAATCAATCCAATTTTGACTCCATAATCCTTAACTAGATGCGTAGGGTATAATAAAGCTCTAACCTTAGTTAATCGGGTCCTTAATTATCCCTTTAATCAGTCTTGGCGCTTATAATTTCCTGCACTATTCAAATATGATTTGATGACTGAATTTAATGGTCCCGGTGCCACCTTGACAGTTTATCTATCAATATCTGATGATCGTTAATCATCACGACGATTTAATCAAACTTTTCCAACCTTTTCGAGTGATCTCAACTACTTTATTAACTTCTCTGACCTTTTTGGGCCGATCATAACCTTTCACATCCGACTCCAATCGTTCCAATGTCCGTATAGTCGGGATTCATAAATCAACACTCAAAATTGGTGTTGTCACATTTCCATTTCAACCTCTGCATTCTGCATTCCATACAGCTTGGAGTTGGAAATTGACACAAGAAAATGAATCTCCCATAGAACCTCCCCAATTTGTCGACTCCGATTCTTTCGACATCGTCAAAACTTAGAATGCATAACAGGTCTCCTAACATGCACCCTCTAATATCTCGACTACGACGTTTCCAATGTCAGCAGTAAGAATTCAGCACGATAAATATTCCTTCTCCCAACACACCCTTGACTCCTAGAGTCCGATATCAGTACTCTTCCCTTCCGACATCAAGAGTCAGAAGTCGGTGTTATGCCATGGCTCTTTCACAAACTTCACACTGATTCCAATAACGAGACTGCGTCGTCAGAACTAAATCGATGGCTCTGATTAAACCCGACCGAATGAACAACAGTCGAGATGGCTCCAATATTCACTAGCCAACACTTAGTTAATTTTCCATTCTACACCACAACCTATGCACTGAGATCAATAACCTAGATTTCATCTTGATATGGAAATCAATGGTCATGATTGATCTAATGCTCACAGGCCAACACCTAGCCAATTTTTCCATCTTTCTTGCACGACTTTTTTTCGGCTACTTTGGCCATGAAAACTGTGTATATTCCTTCGATTTATAGGCTAACTTCTTGGTTGATTTAGATGCATGGTCATGGTGATTTGATCACCATTCTTTCGATTCCAATTTCCATTACTAAATGCTATTAAAATACAATTTAGGCATGATTATAAGCATCCAATATTCATTTTATGACTTCATGAAGCTTAAGGGACAGACACAAATACTATCAAATGTGGAAACAAGGGTACAAATACTCCATCTATGCACTTTATGCAATTACAATCATATTTGAGTACCAACATTCGTTTAATTACAAAACTTAATAATTATACCACAATTATTAAGTATTTACAATAGAGTGTATAAGGAATTTACAAACAAATTAGTACATAGACTAGCATGTTCATCACATGTATAGCAATAGGAATAACAACAAGAATTTTGTCTACCTTTGCCCTTGTTACACCTTCATAGAGGTTACAGGACTTATGCAAATATCATTAAACATGCACAGTCAAGAATAAAATTAACCTACTAGTGCAACCGTAGGCTTAAGCTAGCATATTCATCACAAACATAAAAACGATGATCCATGTATAGATATAATTCATTTCGAGCAATGAACAAGCAACTTAATGATCAATTTAAGCTATCATTCCCTGTAATTCAACCACGAATAATCATTCATTCATTACACAATCAATTATAGGAATATAATAGGTAATTTATACACAAAGATAACTCATACACAAGCATGTTTCCCTTCCAATCATATAACAACATTCTATTTCATCAACCAAGCTATCATGCCATCCAATTTAATGTGAACAATTAAACAGTCACCACATAACAATTATGGACATTGGCACACATGAATATTTATCTTTTGAATAGGAAACAATCCAAGTAACAGGCTATGTGGGTGCAATGTTCCACCCAACCGTTGGTCTTTGCTTGGCCTATATTCTTTTAGCACTCAGAAACCACCCCCAAGATGGGATATGTTATCCACTAAGGAGTCTCTTAGGTTCACTCAAAGCACTACACACCAACCCTTAGGCTAAGCCAACACTAATTTGAGTTTATCAAGGCAACATACAAGTAATTACAACCACTGTTAAATAGGTGCTCAACTATGAAACTATGGCATCTCAATGGTTTCAACCGGTCTCAACACCTTCTTGTCCTCTACGCATGTAACACCCCGATTTCGACCCCATGGTATTAAAATCGTACATGATGTAAATATTGTATTAAATCATTGCAAGGAGCTCAAGGCCAAGTCCCTATCATTGATTTGGTGTTTTGTGTATCGATGATCAAGATCGATGCCGATGGTTAAAGTGCTAAGTCAGGCACATTATATTTTGAAGATATCATATAAATATGCAATTTAATAAAATACCACAACTAGCAATGCATTGCAATGAAAGAGATGGGGGAATGATTTCACAAGGAATAGGGAGGGGACTTATCCAAACCCTTTAGCCAATAGGGTGAGACCATATGTCGATGAGATAAACCATAAGATCTCATCTACCCTTTTTGTCCTCTGCACTCAATCATTCAATTCTTCCAGAAGAGCGGTTGAGGCAGTTAATTCCTTGGGTAAAGCGAGGCATGGCAGTCAGTTTCGTGACTGAGCTCGCCTGCAGTCTGAGCAAATTCTGCAGCCTGGGGGAAGCCACATTCTTACTTCTGAAGCAAGTAATCACATGGATGCATGCCCAATCTGTCAGGCCTGAGTCGTCCAAAACATTTTTGGTTATTCTTCCACCCCTTTCGATTCATGATTCATTATCCGGAGTCTCGGAAGGGGGGGTTCAGCAGTGCTATCCTCATTCACGAAGGATTTGATTATTCAGATTCACGCAGAGTTATTCCTCCTTGCGTAACAAGATCCAATAGAGTATTGCTACGTGTTTCTGCAGTGTTTGTCTGTGTTACAGAGTGGAGCCCTATGCTTTTGTGTCTCCTTATGGTTTTTCGTTATGTGTGCCTTGGTTTGGGTCTGAACCGTATGCAAGACTTAGGAGTGGAAGAGACGCCGAATTGGCTTGATAAACCTAGTGAAGAGAGGAAGCTCACAAAAAGATAAGAGTGGCTGGTGAATCTTCTATGTACATCCTGAAGAGCATTGGAAGGGAAGGTATAGCCTGAGGGACTGTGTAGTAGAGAAGGGGACTTGGATGAGTAGCCTGATAAACCCATCTGTTAGTTGGCTTGGCTGGTCCTCAATGTGAATGTTGGCTTGACTTCTTGCAGTCTGATAAACCCAATTGTTAGCTGGCTTGGCTGAGTAACCTGATAAACCCAACAGTGTATTGGCTTGTTTTCCTGCAGCCTGATAAACCAAATTGTGTATTGGCTTGGTTGAAAAGTATGATAAACCCAACTGTAGGTTGGCTTGACTGTGTTTGATATGTTCTGGCTATGTGTGAGCCTGCTGTTCCCTTGTTCCTTGTGGAAATCATGCTCGGCTTGGGGGTGGAAGTTGTGTTGAGAGATCGATGAACAAAACTGGACTATGGTTGGGTGGAACGTTGCAGCGACATAGCTAGTTGCGAGACAAATTCATCTTCAAGATAAGTGTTCTCTGGTTATTTATATTTCTACAATGTATTTCTGTATGAACATGTTGATTATGTTGAATTCTTATCAAACATTTAAGTAGAGTTTACTATTGTTAAATGTACCTGCATTTTACATCTGCATATGCCTTGTATTTTCCACTACATTTTGCTTATGATAATGGAGGCTTGATGCCCGATAACAGAGTTAAAAGGTGGTTTTCTTAAGGTAGATATGGTTCTTCTACACCCCTGAATCCACCCTACGAAAGGTGGAGGGTGGAAGGAGGAAGCGGAAAAAGAACATAAATAACCAAATAAAATGTGTGTTCCCACATCCCGGACTTTACCTGTGGAAGGAAGGAGGTGGAAACTGAAAAATACAAAAAGAAATGAGGCCAAGTGTCGGTTTTTTGCAATCCGGAGTCTGCCCGCAGAGGGCGGAAGGTGGAAAGCAGAAAGTGAACAAGTAAAGGTATCGTTCTATTAGTTTTCGATTCCTGTAGTCCACAGTGGAAGGCAAAAAGTGGAATGTGGAAGATGAAATGTGGACAAATGATTCCATCGTGTTATAAGGTTTCGATTCCCAAGGTCTGCAGTAGAAGGAGGAATGTGGATACATGACTTCGTTGTACATTAAGTTTCTGATTTCTGGAGTCTGGAATGGAAGGTAAAAAGGTCGGTTTCAGTGCGAAAAAGATTTTTCTGGTTGTAGAGTGGATTTTTCCACCGTGGAACGACTGTTACAATGGTTTTAATCCTTAGAATGGATGTTAGAGGATGTTACATGACCCATGACTATGTTTAGGAGAAAGAAATAATAAGTTTTAAATTATTACACATATCAGTCAGGTGTATGGCCACGTGGGTGCATGTACAGAAAGGTATCAGAGCAAGCAGTAAAGTCACATTCCTCCCTTATATTCTAATGTAGAGAGGAGGGGATGTGACAATATGGTATCAAAGCAATAGAGTTGTAGTTGCATTCCTCCCTTTTATGCTGATGTAGAGGGGAGGGGACGTGACAGTGTGGTATCAGACCTATTGGTTACAACATTGGGCCTAAATGGTCCAAGTGGATAGTTTTTAGAGCTTTTGGTTTCAACATTAGGCCTAAATGGGCTAAGATGAATATTTTTGCAGAGAGAAAACTATAGTGAATAGTCGGTAAGTGGTTTTTAAATTCTAGGAATTATCACGGAGCTAACAATGGTGTTTATTAACACATTTTGCAGGTTCATAGTGCAATTTGAAAAAGTTGGTTCTGGCTCAACCATGAGAATCAACAACATGAATGATGCATAGGATCCCTAAGAGCTCGAGGCAGATGCTATGGGGGAAAACATTCGAGTTGGAAATGCTGAAACATAATCCAATGGAAGAAGATATCAAGAGACTCCCTTAGATATTGCAGCCATAATGAGAAGCCTAGTATGGGATTGGAAAGTTGCAGAGAAGATAATGAGAGGATGATTATAGCTCAGCAAGAGTAGAATCAACTGAATGTAGCCATGCTGCAGAGTTTGACAGACATCCAAAGGAAGATAAACTCTGGGCATCGGGAAGTAAATCCAGAAGGAAGTAAGAGCATTGCCAAAAGAAGAAAAAGGCCTTCTAGTGGATCATTTGACTCGGAAGGATCCACCAGGGGTTCAAGCCCTTCTTATCACAGTAATAAGAGAAAGAGGCGTTACCAGAGCAGTTCACATGATGAATTTAAGAAGCCAAGGCCTCCTACCTTTAATGGTGAGGTAAAATCTGGTCAAGAAGCTAAAGCTTGGCTTCTTGGGATGAAAATGTATTTCCAAGTCCAATACTACTCGGGAAATATGAAGGAAAGGGTAGCCATCTTCAATATGAATGAAAGAGCATCTATATGGTGGGAGCACCTTAGGAAAGCGAAGAAGATCAATGACAGAAAGATCATGTGGAGGCAGTTCAAGAAATATTTCAAGCAGAAATACCTCTCTGATAGGTACTATGATGATAAGATCAAAGAATTCCATGAGCTGGAATTGGGATAACTGACCATGGAAGAATATGCAAATAAATTCTTGGAACTACTGGGGTATGTCAGGTATATCAAGATGATAAAGTGAAAATTCAACGTTTTCTAAGTGGGCTACCTCAAACGTATAAAGGCATGATTGAGTTTGATGAACCTCGAACTCTAGAAGAGGCAATAAAGAAGGCCAAGTATTGCTACGATCAGAACAAAAGAAAACCTGATTCCCATAAGGCATGGAGGGACAAGAAGAACGAGAAGTTTGACCAAAGAAAGAAAGGTTTCAAACCTTCTCACTTTTGAAATCAGCAAATGCATCCATCACAAGCTGTGACTAGGCCAGCCATAATGATGGCAGAAAATCCAAGAGATCGAAAGGATCCAAGAGAACCACTCCAATGTTGGGGATGTGGAGGAAACCATATGCTTAGAAATTGTTTGGATGAGAATGGGAATGTAAGACAAGTTTACAACATCCAAGGAGCTGAAATGGTGTGTCAAGTAGTAAGGACCATCCCTAGAATTTATGTAATTCTAGAGGACCACTAGGAAAGTCATCAATCAAATGTGGTTGAAGTTGAAGGTAAGATTGCTGAGCAATCTATTTATGTTTTGATTGAACCTAGATCTACTCACAATTATATCACTCCTAAAATTGTTGAGATTTGTGCTTTTAAGAAATTAAAGCATAACAAATCATGGTTAGTTCAGCTAACCATTGGAACCAAGAGAAAGGTTAGTGAAGTGGTAGAAACATGTCCATTAGTCATAGATGGGTTAGTCACTTATGCAGACTTGAATGTTCTACCACTTGGTTCCTATGATATTTTCATTGGAATGGACTGGTTAAAAGTGCACAGAGTTAAGCTTGACAGTCACAACAAGACATTTGAATGCATGGATGAAGAAGGAAACCCAAGGGTTGTAATAGGCATTCCAAAGGTGATTTCTGTTAGACAGATTTCAACAATGGAGCTGAAAAAGTTATGTAGGAAAGGTTGTATATTCTATGCAGCCCATGTTTTGGAGGCAATAGAGAATGAAACTCCTAGGTTGGAGGACTTTCATGTATTGCAAGAATTCAGGGATGTTTTTTTTGATGAGATTCCAAAACTTCCTCCAAAGGGAGACATTGATTTTACAATTGACCTTGTGCCTTGAGAAGCACTAGTGTCAAAGACACCCTATAGGATGAGCACACCAGAATTTCTAGAGTTGAAAAATGCAGCTACAAGAACGGTTGGAGAAGAAATATATGAGGCCAAGTGTGTCCCCGTGGGGAGCACCAGTTCTGTTTGTGAAAAATAAATATGGGACACTCGGGTTATGTATTGATTACAGACAATTGAACAAAGTTACTATAAAGAATAAATACCCTTTACCTCGAATTAATGACCTTTTTGATCAAATGGGAGGAGCAAAGGTATTTTCAAAGATTGACTTGAGGTCTGGTTACCATCAGGTAAGAATCAAAGAGGAATATATTCATAAGACAACCTTCAGAATAAGGTATGGACACTATGAGTTTGTAGTGCTACCTTTTGGTCTCACAAAAGCACCAGCTACATTAATGTGTTTTCAACAAGTATCTGGACACGTTTGTTCTTGTCTTCCTAGATGAAATTCTTATTTAATAATGAAGAAGAGCATGAAGAACATATGAGAATGACATTGAAATCGCTAAGGGAGCATAAGCTGTATGAAAAGTTGAGCAAATGTGACTTTTATAAAAATAAAATTCATTATTTGGGTCACATTATCTCAGAGGAGGGAATATCTGTGGAACTTGAGAAGATTGAAGCCATTATGAATTGGTCGACTCCAAGAAATGTGACAGATGTGAGATTTTTCATGGGAATTGAAGGATACTACAAGAGGTTCATTGAAGGATTCTCCAAGGTTGCACATTCAATCACTTATTTGAAAAAGAAGGGGATACAATTTGAATGGACACTAAGATGTGAAGAAAGCTTCAAGCAGTTGAAGAATCTTCTTACAAGTGCACCAATTTTGAATATTGCAGACCCAGAAAAAGACTTTGTGGTGTGTACTGATGCATGTAATCAAGGACTTGGAGGAGTTCTTATGCAAGACAACCACATGGTATGCTATGAGTCCAGAAATTTAAAGGAACATGAGAATAACTATGCTACTCATGATCTAGAACTTGTAGCCATAGTATATGCTCTCAAGAACTATGCTACTCATGATCTAGAACTTGTAGCCATAATACATGCTCTCAAGATGTGGAGACATTACTTAATGGGAAGGAAATTTGAGCTAAGGACAGACCATTGTGGTCTGGAATACTTGTTTGATCAATCAACTCTAAATGCTAGGCAAGCTAGATGGTTGGAATTTTTGTGTGAATTTGATTTTGAAATCAAACACATAAAAGGAAAAGAAAATAAAGTGGCTGATGCAATGACCAGGAAGGTGCATGAAATGAATGTGGCATCTCTTAGTACTCGCCAACTAGATTTGGGACAACAAATTATTAATCATACCGCTAAGGATGAAATGTATGTGCAGATAAAGGACAAGTTGCAGCAACAAAGCCTTGAAAATAAGTATGAGGGATGTAAATTGGAAAAAAGATGAACTTCTTACTTATAAGAACATAATTTATATTCCAAATGCAGCAGACTTGAGGAGAATTGTTATGGATGAGATCCATCAAGCTCCATATCCTGGTCACCCAGGATATTAGAAAACAATTGCTACAACTAGAAAACCGTATTTTTGGCCAGGAATGAAAAAGGACCTTGCTGAGTATATTTCTAAGTGCATGAAATGTCAGCAGGTGAAGGTTAAGCATCAACACCCAACAGGTTTATTTCAGCCTTTTCTAGTCCCAGAATGGAAATAGGAAGTTATTTCCATGGGTTTTATTACAGGATTTCCAATGAATGTGAGACAACATGATTCCATCATGGTTGTGGTGGACAAGTTGACAAAGGAATCACATTTTATATCGGTTAAATCCATGTATAAGGCTGATTCCATTGCAAAAATATTCATGAAGGAGATTTTCAGATTGCATGGTTTGCCTAAGGCAATAATTTCTGACAGAGATACGAAGTTTGCTTCCATTTTTCGGAAAAGTATGTTTGCATATATGGGTACAAAGTTGAACTTCAGCACCGCCTACCATCCTCAAACTGATGGGAAAACAGAGAGAATGAATCAGGTGCTTGAAGACATGCTTGACAAGTATGTAATGGACAAACCAACCAAGTGGGAGGATTATTTACACTTGGTATAATTTGCGTATAATAATGGGCTGCAAACATCATTGGGAATGAGTCCATACGAAGCTCTATATGGAAGAAGGTGTAGGACACCAATGACTTGGGATAATATAGTGAACAGGATTGTGCTCGGTCCAAAATTGCTTAAGGAAATGGAACAAGAGGTTGCAAAGATCAGGAAGAACCTGAAAGCAACCCAAGATAGAAAGAAAAGCTATGCAGACAAGCATATACTGCATAGAGAGTTCAGTATTGGGGATCATTTTTACCTTAGAGTGAGGCCAAGGAAGAGTTCCTTGAATCTTGGAAGTTGTGCCAAGATGTCACCTAGATATTGTGGGCCTTTTGAAGTGCTTAAAAGAATAGGGTTAGCTACATATAGACTTGCATTTCCTACTATCACTAAAGCTCATAATGTTTTTCATGTTTCTTTGCTTAAGAAATATGTACATGATCCTAACCATGTGATTAATTGGGATGTGATCCAGGTGGAACCTGAGGGAGAGTTCCAAACTGAGCCATTGCACATCCTAGAAAAGAAGGTCACAGTGCTCCAGAATCGAGCCATTGGATAGGTAAAGGTGCAGTGGAAGCACTACAGTCTCGATGAGGCTATGTGGGAGCTGGAGGATGCCATGCGATTGACACACCCATTTTTGTTCAATTTTTTAGAGCACTAAGGAAAGTACTAATGAAGAGGGAGGGGAATGTAACACCCCAGTTTCGAATCCATGGTATTAAAATTGTACATGATGTAAATACTATATTAAATCACGGCAAGGAGCTCAAGGCCAAGGCCCTACCATTGATTTGGTGTTTTGTGTATCGGTGATCAAGATCGATGCTTATGGTTATAGTACTAAGTTGGGCACATTATATTTTGAAGATATCATGTAAATATGCAATTTAATAAAATACCACAACTAGCTATGCATTGCAACAAAAGAGATGGGGGCATGATTTCAAAAGGAATTGGGAGGGGACTTATCCAAACCCTTGAGCCAATAGGGTGAGACCAGATGTCGATGAGAGAAACCATAAGCTCTCATCTACCCTTTTTGTCCTCTGCACTAAATCCTTCAATTCTTCCAGAAGAGCAGTTGAGGCAGTTAATGCCTTGGGTAGAGTGAGGCATGTCAGCTGGTTTCGTGACTGAGCCTGCCTACAGTCTGAGCAAAACTGCATCCTGGGGGAAGCCACATTCTTGCTTCTGAAGCAAGTAATCACGTGAATGCGTGCCTAGTCCATTAGGCTTGAGTCACCTAGAATGTTTTTGGTCATTCTTCCATCCCTTTTGATTCATGATTCACTATCTGGAGTCGTGGAAGGGGGGGTTTAGCAGTGTTATCCTCATTCATGCAAAATTTAATTATTTGGATTCATGCAGAGTCCTTCCTCCTCGTGCAACAAGAGCTATCAGATTATTGCTACGTGTTTCTGTAGTGTTTGTCAGTGTTACAGAGTGGATCCTTGTGTTGTTGTGTCTCCTTGTGGTTTGCCATTATGTGTGCCCTGGTTTGGGTCTGAACTGTATGCAATACTTAGGAGTGGAAGAGACACTGAATTGGCTTGATAAACCTTGTGAAGAGAGGAAACTCACAAAAAGATAAGAGTGCCTGGTGAATCTTCTATGCACATCCTAAAGAGCATTGGAAGGGAAGGTATAGCCGAGGGACTGTGTAGCAGAGAAGGGGATACTTCCTTGTGTTGGGTGTGTAGGTATTGTGGATGCCAGGCCAGATAGATCTTATGGAGGTATCCCTAGCTCTGTGAATGATCCACTAGCATATCCATTCTACCTTTCCACTCCCTTAGTAGCATGATGAACCCAAACATATATTGGCTTGGCTGACAGCCTGATATACCCATTTCAATATTGGCTTGGTCGGGCATCTTGATAAACCCATTTGTATATTGGCTTAGATGAGCAACCTGATAAACCCAATGATGCGTTGGCTTGGCTATGTATTGATGTGCATTTGGCCATGTGTGATCCTTGGCTAGAAAAGCTGATAAACCCAACTGTTAGCTGGCTTGGCTGAGTAGACTGATAAACCCAACAGTGAGATGGCTTAGCTGAGTAGCCTGATAAACCCATATGTTAGTTGGTTTGTCTAGTCCTCAATGGGAATGTTGGATTGACTGCCTATACTCTGATAAACCCAACTGTTATATGGCTTGGATGAGTAGCCTGATAAACCCAATAGTGTATTGGCTTGTTTTCCTGCAGCCTGATAAACCCAATTGTGTATTGGCTTGGCTGTATAGTCTTATAAACCCAACTGTAGGTTGGATTGACTGTGTTTGATATGTTCTGTCTATGTGTGAGCCTACTATTCCCTAGTTCCTTGTGGTAATCATGCCCAGCTCGGGGGTGGCAGTTATGTTGAGAGATTGATGAACACAACTGGCCTATGGTTGGGTGGAACATTGCAGCAACATAGCTAGTTGCGAGACAACTTCATCTTCAAGATACGTCTTCTCTGGTTATTTATAATTCTGCAATGTATTTGTGTATGAACATGTTGATTATGTTGAATTCTTATCAAAGATTTAAGTAGAATTTACTGTTGTTAAATGTCCCTATATTTTACATCTACATATGCCTTGTATTTTCCACTGTATTTTGCTTATGATCATGGAGGATTGATGCCCGGTTCCAGAGTAAAAATGGGATTATCTTAAGGTAGATATGGTTCTTCTGCACCCCTAGATACTCCCTACGGAAGGCGGAAGGTGGAAGCATAAAAATAACATAAATAACCAAGTAAAATGCGTGTTCCCGCATACTGGACTCTGCCTACGGAAGACAAAAGGCGGGAGGAAGAAATCATAAAACAAAAAGAGAAATGAGGCCATGTGTCATTTTTTCGTGATCCAAAGTCTTCCCGTGGAGTGCAGAAGGCGAAAAGAAGAAAGTGAACAAGTAAAGTTATCATTCTATTAGTTTTCAATTCCTGAAGTCCACAGCAGAAGGAGGAAAGCGAAATGTGGAAGGCAAAATGTGGATAAATGATTCCATCATATTATAAGGTTCTGATTCCCAAGGTTTGCAGTGGAAGGCGGAAAATGAATTGCGAAAGGAAGAAAATGAAATGTGGAAGGTGGAATGTGGATAAATGACTTCATGGTACGTTAAGTTTCTGATTCCCAGAGTCCAAAATGGAAGGAAGAAAGCAGAATGCGAAAGACGGAAGGCGTAAAGGTCGGTTTCAGGGAAGAAATGACTTTTCTGGTTGCAGAGTGGATTTGTCCGTTGCGGAACGTCTGTTACAATGGTTTTAAGCCTAAGAATGAATATTAAAGGATGTTACATGACCCATGATTGTGTTTAAGAGAAAGAAATAATAAGTTTTAAATTATTACGCATATTGGTCAGGTGTATGGGAACGTGGGTGCATGTACAAAAAGGTATTAGAGCGAGCAGTAAAGTCGCCATCCTCCCTTATATGCTAATGTAGAGGGGAGGGGACGTGACATTGTGGTATCAGAGCAATAGAGTTGTACTCACGTTCCTCCCTTTTATGCCGATGTAGAGGGGAGGGGATGTGGAAACCCACAATTGAGGAAATTTTCCTTCTCTTCCTTCCCATTCCCTTGAGTGTTTCTTGTTAAATATACAACATAAGGAGTGATTATCTAGACTTGTTTTGTATCAAGTTAGGGACTTGTGTTATATCAAGTTAGAGACTTGTGTTGTATCAAGTTAAAGACTTGTGTGGTATCAAGTCAGGGACTTGTGTTGTATCAAGTCAAAAAATTGTGTTGTATCAAGTTAAGGACTTGTGTGGTATCAAGTCAGGACACTGTGTTGTATCAAGTCCTATCTATGTCCTTATGTTTTGAGGTGGGATGCCTGCACTATGACCTTGTGTTGTATCAATATTGGAGTCTTGTGTTGTATCAAGATTGGAGTCTTGTGTTGTATCAAGACTGGTATTATGTTGTATCAAGACTATAGACTTGTGTTGTATCAAGTCCAGACTTGTGTTGTATCAAGTCAAATGATTCTCATAGAAGGTACCCTATGAGATGGATCTTTTTAACTGGAGATGGTCTTGTGTTGTATCAAGACTGGAGACTTGTGTTGTATCAAGTCATGAGGATATACTACGTGATGTATTGCTAGTCATGGTCACTAGGTGATATAAGTCTCCTGTAGGGATTAACTACCCCTAAAGTGAATTACTTCAGCATATGACTATATGTCTCGGGGTGATACATATGATCATTAGTATGGAACAATTCTTTTTAGTATGATATGATAAGATGGTTAATTAATTAATATACATACAGACCATGTAGTATTTAATTAACGATAATGGGATATAGCATATAGAAATAGATTGAATTCGAATTGCACATGTATGCATCAAGTGAACTTGAATTATGAAGGCCACAATTAAGCCTAAGTTGTAAATGGATATAGTGTCAGTTAAAGAAGGAACATATCCTTGATTCATGCAAAGTATTTGTGCATGGGTGGCACTGATTATGAAGTACCAAAGACTTTTAGTTAGTCTCCTAACATTCAATGGAAGGTTGAGTTCACTTCAGTTAGTTCACATTCAGTTCACACTCAGTACAAGAAGACCATATTCAGTTCTAGCCAGTTAGCATCTGGTTAAAGATAAATAAAGAAGGAGGGTGCATATCTTGTGCATGCAAAGAGTAACTGAAGTGTCAATTTGCATGATATGAGTTCTAGTGCACGCTACTCCTAATGAATGCACCATGTGTTGATTTTAGTGTGTTTACTGAGCCTCCTATTCGCCCCCTTCTACATGTCAAGTGTTTTGGCTTGTTATTAATATGCAAGGAATATGGAAATTTCAATACACAATTGCATACAGTTGTTTTTGCAGGGTTATGTTGGATCTCTCTTCTCCACTGATGTGGTGATATCTCTTATCGAGCAATCTACTTATGTCTTGTAAATCATTCTCTGCAAATCTATCTATCATACTCAAAGAATTGTTGGGTTTTTCATCCTTCATGCTTGGATGGTTTTCCCAGGGTATATATTTTCTCTTATGGTTGATTATTTTATTTGGATGATTTATTCACGAGACTCATGTGTGGCCGATATAACGTTTATTATGTGGCTGATACAAAGTTTCATAAGTGTAGAAATTGTTTGATAAAAGTTTTAAAGTTCAAGCAACTCTGATTTTGCTCAAACATCAACAATTCCTTCCCTCAATTACTATCCCAGGAAGGTTAAGATTGCTGAAACGATAATGATATTGACTCCATGACATTCCCAAATCACAGGAATTCAAAACATCTTGCACACAGAAGGTTATTGTGGAATTCATGTAGGATCTCGGCTTCCTGCCTACGCAACTGCAATGGGTTCCGGTGAGCGAATGGAATGGATGTGAGAGAATGCATGGAATGGATGAGTGAGTGAATGGGGAAATCTTACCTTTTTCCCATGAAATCCCCCTGGACTGCACTTCCATGCATAGGTTGACTTCCGGTCCAAGTAACAACACCCACCTATCATCATTTCTTCCTGTGTTCATTAATCTCGCGGATTCCTATGCAACCTCCCTTTCTCTTTATGGTTAAATGCCATTTGAGGGAATTTAATGAAGGTAGGTTCATGTCATTTATGGAGTAGAGGTTCTCACCAAGACACTTGTCGGAAAAAAGGGTCACATCCCACAACCCCCTCACACCTCCCTAGTGGGTAACATACCCCCAATCATTCACATTGTCTCCCCATATCCAACCTTGGATATTTTGTATTAACATTATGAAGGTTTACATGTTTTTACATTCTCCATGGCCTACTAGCACATGGTACATCAAACCTAGCTTACTTTCCTTCACAAACAAGCCATTCACTAACAAGGCCTTGGACTTGAGCTCCTTGTTAGGAATCCATGCTAATACATTTACATCATTTACACAATAAGCCAATATATACAAAAAGGGTCAAAATGGGACATTTAAATCCCCTTTTCCTTAAATAACATCGTCCTTGGTGTTCCAACAGTTAGGGATATTTACATATTTTTTACACAAATCAAAATTAAAAAAAAATATAGCAGGTCTATCCTACATTGCATACTTTTAATTTGAATTTCTAGGACCAAAAACCTTGGCTTTTACTGTGGAAATTAAGCCCAAGATTAGATCAATTGAACTCACAAAAATGCTTGTAAAACATGCATAGATTCACTCAAATAAGAGACTGGAAATGGATCATAATACAAAATTATATTGAATAAGTTTATCTCATCCAACCTCATGAAGTCATAGGCTTTCCAAATATAATATTACATTAGAGGTTTGAATGCATAAGGATTCCATTTGAATCAGCACAAAAGCAGGCTTACTAAAAAGTAAAACCCCCCCATAGGCGCATAAAACACTTTCCTAATATTTCAGGAGGTCACAAATAGGATGAATGAAGTGTATTAGCTGACAAGTGAATGATAGTGGATAAACTCGTACTTTTGGAAGAGAAAAATAAGGAGGGTGAGTTGTACAAAAAACAAGGCAGTTGCCTTAAGACTAGCTTTACCTTTTGCATTAAAAGCTGTTGAAAAGCAGTCCAATTTTGGATAAGGAAGCAATGCACACTTACTAAACTGGAAAGTTTGATGGGTTGTCAGAATATTATCCATAATATTTCCAAGATGCTCCTGTAGGCACTTTATGCAAGTTTGACCATAAGTAAGCAAGTGGATGCCAACTAACTAGTGCAAAACCTAGGAATTTAACCAAAATAATTAAATATTATATCCTAAGTATGGGAATGGGTTTTGATTATCCTAAAACCCCCTCTTAAGCCCAACTTATTTAAAATATCAGAAATATATCAGAGATATAGGGCCTAGCAAATGGATTAGTCACCATTTACATACTGCTTGTTCATACAAAACAAAGAAAGAGGAAAAACCACAAAGGGGGGGATCCTCCCTTAAACATGGACATGAACAAAATTGTGTGAAATATTGTCTTCAATCAGTATTCACCATATTATCAACTGTCCCTAATAGTGATTTGAGATTTCTAAAACTATTCTCAGAAAACTCCTTGGTGAAGATGTTTGCAACTTGCTCAGATGATGCACAATAGAGCAGTGCAATGACCCCATCATGCACAAGCCTTATGATGTAGTGCATATGGATCTCAATGTGTTTGGTTTGCTGCCTCTGTACTGGATCAGTTGAGATTCAAATTTTACTTTGGTTTTCACAATAGATGACTATATAAGTCTCATATTCGATCCCAAACTCTCCAAGTATACCTTGCAACCACAAACATTGAGTAGTTGAATTCATAGCTCCTCTATATTCTGCCTTTGTAGATGGAAGTGAAATTGAAATTTTCTTTTTATTTGACTAGATAATTGGCACATATGCAAGCATAAACACATATCCATAATTTTATTTTCTATCGGTTTTATCACTTGGCCAATCAGAATCAGTAAAACCAACTAACTCTAGGTCAGATTTTGCAACATAGTGAATCCCATGTGTTCTTGTTCCTTGTACAAACTTTAGAATTATTTATGATTCCATCCAATGGATGTCATGAGGCTGATCCATGTGTCTATATTCCACACTCACTACATAATATATATCAGGTCGAGTATGAGTCAAATAAAGAAGACAACCGACCAGTTGCCTATACAGTGTGTTGTTTACCAATGGAGTGGACTGCGCTTCTTCAAGCTTAGCTCCTGAAAGGAAAGGAGTCTTGATTGGATTGAAATACTTCATGTTGAAATTTTTTAGAAGGTATGAAGCATACTTGGACTGATGTACTTTGATTCCAAGATCTAATTGAGAAATATCAAGCCCAAAAAATTGGCTCAACAATCCCAAATCTGTCATGGAGAAATCATGGTTCTTTGCACTCTTCAAGGAGGAAATTTCTTTCACGGAATTTCTCGTGATCAGAAGTTCATCCACATACAAAAAAATAATTATATTTTAACCATGAATCAGATTCAAATAAACATTTGTATCATACTTGCATCTATTATAGTTCCGTGATAGCAAAAATCCATCAATCTTGGCATACCAAGCTTTGGGAGCTTGTTTTATCCCACATAGTGATTTATTCAACCTACACACAAGAGATGGATTAGTAAAAAAATATTTTGTATTCTGTATATATATCTCTTCTTTTATATGTCCATGTAGAAAGTCACTCTTCACATCCATGTGATGTACCTCTCATTGCTTAGAAGTTGCAATGGCCAAAACTAGTCTTATGGAGTCCATCTTTTCCACTGGTGCAAAGGTATCATTGTAGTCAATGCCTTAGAATTGGGAGAATCCCTTGGCCACTAACAGCTCCTTATAATTCATAGGATATCCATCAGAAACAAACTTTGTTTTAAATACCCATTTGCACTTGACTATCTTTCTCCCTGGTGGGAGATTGATAAGTTCCCATGTCTCATTCTTCTGGAGCAAATGGTATTCCTCCTTCATGGTTGTTTTACATATTGGATCTTCTGATGCTTCTTCATATGTTCATGGGTCTGATTCAACCATTAGATAAAACTTATCAGCAAAGAAAGGGTCCTTGACATAAATGTCACTCTCAAATTGAGATATAGTTCTTCTAGGATCACAAGGATTCCCAGCTAGTTCACCAACTGCATGAATGGTATTTTCTTCCCATTTTGTCCTTGTGGGTGTGTTAGGATTTGAAATTAAATCATAATTATCAGACATATCAGAATCAGAAAACTTATCAGCCTCGTCACTTACAGTCAGAGGTGGTGGTGGTGGAGAGGACTCTCCAATTTATGTTGCTGGCATTGGCTCTTCTTCAAAATGAACACTCATTTCAATAAAGTAACTTTGAGTGAACATGTTGATAATATTATACCCTTTGGAATCTTCATAATACCCAATAAATAGGCACTCTTTAATTTGGGGTTCCAAATCCTTCCTTTTTTTATGTTGGAATTCTAGCCCAAGCCTGAGAGCCAAAAATCCCGAAATGAGACACATCAGGCTTGTGTCCACTCCAAGATTCGAAAGGAGTGATTCCATCAAGATGCTTGTGAGGCACCCTATTATACATGTAGGATGCACAACTTGTAGCTTCAGCCCAAAAATTTGGTGGCAAAGTATTAGACTCCATCATGCAAGTGGCCATCTTTTTGAGAGATCAATTCTTCCTCTCAGCAACACCATTCTGCTGAGGTGTATAGGGAATGGTGTTGCATATGGATACCTACATATTCACAATATTTAATAAAATCAGACTTAACATACTCACCACCATTATCAGATTTGGGGACCTTGAGCTTTCTTCCAGACTGGTTCTCAACCAAGGCTTTAAAAACCTTAAATAGGTAAAAAACTTCAGACTTGTGCTTGAGGAAGTAAACCCAACAACATCTAGAAAAGTCATTTATTCAGGTTAGCATACTTGGATTGAATCATGGAAATATGAGGAAAAGGACAAGCAATGCCACTGTGGATAAGCTCAAGAGGTGCAGAGGTTCGCTCATGACTGACTCTCTTATACTTATGCTCTGGGTGTTTTCCTAGAATGCATCTCTGACAGACTCCTTTGGAAAACTTGATCTTGGGAAATCATATGACCATTTATTTGTCACAAAAATATAAAATGTATTTGAAATTTAGATGGAAAAACCTATCATGCCAAAGATTGCTCGCTTCATTAGCATGAATGAGGAGAGCAGAGGGGTTTGAGAAGGGCACAAAGTGTGCGAACTTGTACAATTTCGAACTGTGATCCACAAAAACTTTAGCAATGACTCTACCATTTGAAATCTCAGATATTTCAACATAATTGGGAGTAAATACAACCTTCTTAGGAAACCCAGTGTGGGTCATCTGATAGACTGACAAGATATTAGCAACAAGACCTGGGACATACAAAACATTATTGAAGGAACCGTGGTCAAGATATATTCTACCCTTTGTCTTACTTTCAGTTTTAGAGTTATCTCCCAAAAAAATATTTGGACCATTCCAATCACCAAGAAAGGAGAATTCCTCCCTTGTCGAAACCATGTGCCTTGAAACTCCAAAATCAATGATAAAGAAAGGATATCTTACAGTGCTTGAAACTAGGGCATGAACTCTCTCCTTGTCTTCAGAACTTGATCCTTGTTCCTTCTTCTTTGCGCATTCAAGAAGAGATATGTTGTGTTTTTCCAGTATTTGAGTCAACATATCGATTTTTTTCTTCATGCAAGAGCTCTCAAGATGGAAGACATTACCATAGTATGCACACTTGCTCATTTCACCTTTACCTTTCTTCTTCTCAGAATTCTTCTTCTTGGAGTTTGAGGACTCATCACAAGACTTGGACTTGTCTCCCTTTTGATCATGATGCTTCTTTTCCTTCTTCTTTCCTTTGGAATCCACCTTTGAATATCCAACAACCAAATATTGATCTTTGAAAGGTTTGATGGTTCCCATCATGACCAACTTATCTTGCTCCTAGGTCAAGGATTCCATGAAATATGCTAGTGAAGGCATCTTCTAGGTTTGAGATGTCAAGTTTTTGGCATGGAAGGTCAAAACAAATACTGAGTAGTCAGGTCCAAGCTTTGAAAGTATGGCTAAGACTAGTTGTTCATCCTTATTTTCGATAACACACAGTTTCAACTGCAAAACTAGTGCTTTGAACAGTATACTTGTAAGGATTCGAAGCTGCTTGGACTGAGTGAAATCATCTTGTTTTCCAGTTGATGTCCCCTCATTTAATCTGTATTTCCAAATAAATTTTGAATCTTCTCCCATACTTCATTTGGTGATGTGAACCCATCAATATGGAAAAGAAGGTCTCTGGAAATGCTGAGACACAAGAGGCCAGACACCTCATCTCTCATGTTGTGCCACTTAACATTCTTTGCTACTCGATTTGGCTCAGCCTTAGTTTCCATGGTCACTTTTTAGAGGCCTTCACTCTTCATCATAATCTCTATCCGTGCCTTCCATTCAAAGTAGTTAAATGGAGTCAAGATGATTTGGTGAGATTGATCCTTTCTTCAGCAAATACACCCTTGAACATACAGAATGTGCTCTCTGGGAGCGATGTAGATCCTACAAAAGTAATGGAAAATGATAAAAATAAAGCTACCAAGGCTCTGATACCATGTGGAAATTAAGACCAAGCTTAGATCAACTGAGCTCACAAAATTGCTTGTAAAACATGCATAGATTCACTCAAATTGGAGACTGTAAATGGAGCATAATACAAAATTCTATTGAATAAGTTTATCTCAGCCTACCTCATGAATTCACAGTATGTCAAAATATATAAATACATTAGATATTTGAATTCATAAGGATTCCATTCAAATCGACACAAAAGCAGGCTTACTAAAAAGTCAAACCCCCCCCCCCCCCCCCATAGGTGCATAAAACACTTTCTTAATATGTCAATAAGGTCACAAATCGGATGAATTAAGTGTATCAGATTATAAGTGAAGGAAAGTGGATAAAATCATGCTTTTGGAAGAGAAAAATAAGAAGTATGGGTTGTACAAAAAACAAGTCAACTGCGTTAAGACTAGCTTTACCTTTTGCCTTAAAAGCTACTGAAAAGCAGTCCAATTATGGATAAGGTAGGAATGTGCACTTACTAAAGTGGGAATTTTGATGGGTTGTCATAATATTATCTAGAATCTTTCCAAGGTGCTCCTTTAGGAAGTTTAGGCAAGTTTGACCATAAGGAAGAAAGTGGATGCCAACTAGCTAGTGTAGGACCTAGGAATTTAATCAAAATGATTAAATATTATATCCTAAGTATGGGAACGGGCTTTAACTATTCTAACATTTACATGATTCTCTAGTTGGATTTGACCTTCCATCTCCACTTAAGGACTATTTATTGCAACAAATTATTCATTTTCTTTACTTTCCAACTGATCCACAGGTCTGGAAAATTTATGGTTTCCTTCTCTTTGGATGCTCCTTGTTGGATATTCATGAAGGAGATGAGTTACTCCACATCCCTAACATTTTTTGTGGCTATTCTTTCTTTCCACGCTTAATCGTCTTTGAGTCTTCCATCCCTGGGCATTTCTCGATGGATTGATCACATGAATGCCTCTTCATTGACCCACTGTCATTGCCAATACTAATATCTTTCAAGGTATCTTTGAACTCATTTTGCAAACAAAGAGAGTCTTGCAAAGCCTTGTGATTCTTCTCATCCTGCTGCTTTTATAACTTGAGCATCTCCCCAAGATTTTCTTGGACCTTAACAATTTTTTGAAGCAATTATTAAGCCAAATCAAATAGCTTTTGGTTTGCGGCCATGGTCAATGTGCACAACTACCCACACTTTGCTTGCCAACAACACTTGTCTTGTAACAACTGCAACTGATTTTCTCATTGTTTACTTGTGAAATTCATCACTGTGAATCTTGTTAGGCTAAGCATAAAACAAACAATAAAATTAGTCTATTACTTGCTCAATTGACTCGAAAGGTTCATGCTTCATCCAAAAAGACTTTCACGCATTTCATGCTTTCCCAACATATATATGAACCCATTCATCGTCATATTTCCACATGAATTTAATTAATTTAGCATTCACAGATTAATTCAAGCCAAAATAAACACAATCAAATTTCAATTGTAACATGCATTCAATAATTTTTTGTTTCTAGAATGAAAGAATACAAATAGAAAGAGAAGAGTAAGAGTCCCCCCCTCTTATTCTTGTTCCAATCTATATCCCCCATAGTCATGGTTCCATGCTCCTTGGCCTCTTTCACTTCAAGTGTAAATTCTGGACTCGCCCATTCCTTTAATTGGCTATGAAATTTAATGTCTAAGGTATATCCAAGGCTTCACAACCAGGGCACATCCCATGGTATTCCTACAACACCTTAATGGATAGGTCTATCCCAAGTCCACTAACACCATTTTCCACGGTTGCTCATGGTGAGCTTTCCAGGACAGTCACATGTCCAAATGCATCCTTAAGATGCCTTCAAGGTTCTTGCTTCTAGTATTACCTGGCTTTAGCAAAGGAACAATTATGTTTTAGTTTGGTTGTCATAAGACTTATACACTTCAGGAGTAGCATATGGACATGAAATTATACATCAAATAAAATAAGAAAGTACATAAAACCAAATACTTATATGTATCAGTGTCTTCATGTTGCTCGACAAGCGTCCTACTTCACTTTACAAGCCTTGGATCACCTGTGGGTATAATGGTGAATGTTGGATATCACACCATCTACACCACAACGTTCAATAACCAATGCCAAGCCAGTACATTGACTGGGTTTATCAGGTATCCAAACAACCATTTCCAAGCCAACAACTCTGTTGGGTTTATCAGGAAACCAAATAGCCATTGCTAAGACAACACTTCTGCTGGGTTTATCATGCAACCAAATAGCCATTTCCAAGCCAACATCTCTGTTGGGTTTACCATGCAACCAAATAGCAAATTCCAAGCCACCATGTCTACTAGGTTTATCAGGTAATAAAAGGGAATTCTCTACTCGTCTTTCCCCTCTCTGGGAACCAACGTTTTCCCTTAGGCCAAGCCACACCCAATATTTCTCTTATGCTCTCTGCTTCCTCAACCAACACATGCCTTGTAGGAACAAACCGTCTTCTCACACAACCAATTCCCAAACATGGGATCAGATTCAATAGCTAGACTCTCTTCTTCAATTTGTAGCACCACTTTGTCTGTTCATTACCTGATAATACAAGGGCTAATCAAGCTCATCAGTGTTATTGATATAAAATTGTAAACATATTTTTATAAAAATTCACTCTCTGATATTCAAAGACCAGGAATGCATCCATTCCCTTAGGGAATAGTCAACGTTGAAAACCATAACATCACACAACATTAGGAAGGTATGCACTCCTTTCTAATGTGTTCCACGTAGGAAATAATCATAACTCAAGCTGTCTTAAATAAAAAAAATGTTTTGCATATTAAATTCTACAACTATATATATAACAAGGGTTACGAGATACTTATCTGTTAGTAGATGTAGTTTATTTTCCTTATGTAAGGAATGGGGCTTCCTTCTCCGAGTTAATAGTCCCTGGGTATCCCTTCACTAATGTCAGCAACACCTCAGGTTTTTTACCCCAATTCCCTTTATCACTTCATTAGTAGAGGTCAACACATTCTCCACGACATAATTTCATCATCTCACCCATGTTACTTGACAAATGAAGTTCACATTAGATGTTAACACAATTTACAATTGTGCTTCATACAAAAACCCATTTTTCCACACACAAGTTTCCTTTCATGGTGTTTGGATTCTATAGGCCATAGCGCATGAATTTCTACAATGCATTTTCCCTTCAACCATGAGCTTCTTGCTCATATTTCTTGGCTTTAGCAAATGGGGGCACACTGTCCCTCATGTCTTGCACTAGCCGCTATTCCCCGGGGCATTCACCTGGAATACATCCTCTTTTCCAATATTCATATTAGCCAAGCTATTATTAATAAAATGATCAAGTCTGAATTTTAATTATGTTCCCTACAAGAACCAAATTACACAAACAAGAATTTATAAACTTAGCCTGGTGCATGGTAGCTCTCATCCTTCATCACAAGCTTACACATGTTTCCATATCCAACCAACGTTACCCACAATACGGTCATGCCATTTTGTGCAACTCTACCCTCCCAATAGAGAATTTGGTATCCAACCCACAAGACTACATCCTTCTTTCAATTATTTCCTTGCACTCATATAAACTCATGAAATTATCTTAGAATTAACACTAATTCTATCATTCCATCTATCAATGAATTGTAATGAAGTTTTTAGGACACATCCATGAATTCACACAATGCATCCACATTCACATCCATGCACTTCCATAATGCATCGTAACACATTCACTCACACATAGGCATGCATAAACATGGATTTACATAACCCATTCTTGCACAGATAGACTCGGGAATAGGGATATCCAAAGAATTCAACCAAATGTCAATTATGGCCTTACCCATGACTATTGCACATAGCATGCATTACCACAATAGGATCACAACTCCCTTATTTACCTTGATTATTAAACTAATAACTAGCACACATACAAGGTATGGTATGCATTCACATGAGGGTATTCAAACCCTAAAGAATCAGGGGCATACGGTTCCTTACCTTTACCACCCCACAACTCACCATACCTTGGTTAGGTAATATGCACAATAAAGCATCCAAATCACATGCATATCAATTCATGATGCTTAAAATTATGACTAAAGGAATTCTTATCCAATCCCCTTCAATACTTACACAATCAACTATTATCTGTATGGTTTTCATAACCACCTTTAGTGTTACCCATTCAATGGACTTCTTACCAAGGATTACATACTCCTTACCCAACCTTTTGATCATAGGTGTGCTATTCCAACTTCTATTCTCAATGTTGTTGGTTACTTACAACAACATCATCATCATTTCAACCATTCCTCTATGGCCTTTGTTCCTACAACCATTATCGTCAACAACAACAATTAGAAATCATAATAACAATCATTAGTGGCTTATTGCATATGTAAGGCATCCATGCTCTTACTCTCATGCAACATCACATTCACGCATAAAGATATTCTTAAATTGCAATATGTCTCATGTCTATGAATTCCCATGCACGCACCAACATTTCTACATGTACTATGCATTATTATTAACATGCTCACTGATGCATATTCATTTCATTTAGTTAATCCCTTGCATTTCCAACATTCACATGCTATAATTTCTTGTATACAAACTCAGAAAATATAAATTTAACAGTAAGGGGAGAGTTAAGGGATCCTCCCTTTTCAATTTGTTATTGTAGCATTGATTTCCTCTTTCATGTCACAGCCAATCCAATTCATGGAGCAATCTCTATGATCACACACGTCCATTGTACACAAATAAGATGTGACCTATTTGCATCACGACCTCTGCTCACATGGCTTTTCCATGTTTGTTACTTAATTGGACTTGAAATTTCTTTGCAACATCTCTGATTTCTTCCTGTAGACATGCATTTTGGCCCAAATAGCCCGAGTGTTGCAATTGAAGCTCTGATACCACTCTGTAGCGTCCCCAATCATCTTTTGGTGTCTTTTTAGGCGATGAGAGACTTCTTGGAATGACTAAAACAATTTTTTCTTCCTTTGATATTGTTTGATACATTGTTCTTTGATCCAAATGGTCATCGAAAGGATGTTCCACAAGATCGAGCTCCCAAATTTTTCCTAATCAATCCAATTCCAACGCCATAATCCTTAACTATATGCACAGGGTGTTGATGTAATTGTAACTTCAGAATGTATTTACTTGTATTTCTTATCTATTGTAACCCAATGTTTATTTCGGGATGTACTTGTGTCATGTCATGCCCCGATGTTCCTATTGGGAGGATTTATATTGTAAACAAGTCATGTCAATTCATTGTGGGTAACCCTCCTATTGTCTAAGGGTTAAAGTCCCTGCAGTTCCGGGGCACTAGGGTTATTAGACTCTCCTAGAGAGGTCGACCCTAGTAGGGTTTTAGTCATGTCGGGATTAGTATAAATAGAGAGATGGACTCTCTATTTAGAACACATCTCACACACACTCAAGTGTAGCGCATAGTTGAGGAAGGAGAAGACACTGGGCCTAGATAGAAAGAAGGTTACTGCTGTGGGGAGATCACTTACTGTTTCTGGGTTTTACTTTGGTGCTGATTCTATCTCTGAGGAAGTTGCGGGGTTTTCTCCATTTATGGTTTCCCCAAGGAAAAACACTGTGTTCATTGTCTCTTGTGTTTGATTGCTGTGCTTGTTGTTCTCTCAGTTAAAGATCCTAATGTTATGCGAAGATTAATGTTAAAAATCTAACATGGTATCAGAGCTAACCTAAGAAGAAGACACTGTGCAGCTGCGGGAACTAGGGCTTCCTACTTTATGGATCTCTCTCCACAGATTTTCAGCAAAAGAAGGTTGGAATAACTCTCCTCTCTATGGCGCATCTTTCTATCGAAGCATAATCCAATTATGAGGTTTTTCAGTTTTGGACCCGACACTACTGCCAAAAATTAGGGATTTTCACAAAAGAGGATTTTTTCAGTGAGACCAGGCCTGGATTGATCTCCTCCCTGAAATCTAAGTTAGGGATAAAATTCAAAGCAATTGGTTGGACAGAACTCCGGAAAAGCAAAACCCTAATTTGCTCCTGAACCAGCTCTGCAGGATTTTCAGCTCCAAATCCAGATCTGACATCTTGACCTGGTAAGATCTAAATCTTTTGTATTTCCATTTGAGGTTCTCAGTTAAGATGCTCATCATACCAAGCTTGATGAAAAGCTTGAGGGAGCTGATAACTTTCGATCTTGGAAGTATAGGATCTCCCTGGTCCTGGAAGAAAATGAGTTGGACTCCTATATCAATGAGGAGGTTCCAGTTCTAGAGGGAGATGAGGTAAATGCCTTACATAAGAAGAAGTTGGTTATGGCAAAGAGAATCATTGCTGATTCTATCAAGGATCACCTCATCCCATAGGTGTCCTCTCTCAAGACACCTAAAGCTATGTTTGATGCTGTAACCAAACTATTTGAAGGGAAGAACATCGATCGGAAGATGACTCTAAGGAATCACTTGAAGAATGTAAAGATCCATAATCCTGAGACCATCCAGTCTTACTTCACAAGGGTCTCCCAGATCAAAGAACAACTAGAAGCTGTAGATGAAGAATTGGAGAATGCAGAAATTGTGATGACAACACTGAATGGCCTCCCTAGGTCATGGGATTCATTCATCCAAGGAATCTGTGCCAGAAAGAAGTTAGTCAAGTTCAGCAGACTATGGGAAGAATGCTCTCAAGAAGAAGCTCAGATAGCAGCTCGAGAAGAGAAGATGGGAAGTGAAGGTCAAGCCCTCACAGTTCACTCCAAGAAAGGTAGAAGAAACCCTTATCACTCCAAAGGTAAGAAGTTTTACCATAAAGATAACATTAGAAAGGACCTATCTAGATTGAGATGTTATACATGTGATGAAAGAGGACACTTTGCAAAAGACTGTCCTAGAAACAAGATTAACTCTCATAAGAAGAAGGGAAACAAGAGAAGACATCATGCTCATGCCGCAAAGGATGATGAACCTTCCAAGAAGAAAACTAGATATGAAAGTGAGGATTCTTCCAGTGAAGATGAATATGTTTTGATTTCTGCTCTTATGGGAAACATTACTCATGGAAGCACTGATTGTCTTATAGACAGTGGGGCTTCCAAGCATATGACAGGATCCAAGGAATCCTTTGTGAAACTGTCAGAACATGAATCACCTCACAAGGTGAAGCTAGGAGATGACTACCGGTATCCAATAAAAGGTAGTGGGGAATCCTCCTATAAACTAGACTCTGGAAAGTATATGAAAATGAAGGAATTATTGTTTGTGCCAGGACTTAAGAAGAACCTTCTCTCCATATCTGCATTAGATGCAAAAGGAATGAGGGTTACATTCATAGATGGTCAAGTCATCATGTGGCCAAAAGGAAAGACCATCGATGATGCAGTAGTGATTGGAGAACAAGAAGGAGGTTTGTACAAATTAAAGGGCCATCTAGAACAAGCATTGGTCCATGACACAGTGGAGCCAAATGAACTTTGGCATAGAAGGCTTGCACATGTGCATTACATAGCACTACCTATTGCAAGCAAAGCTGTTGAAGGTCTTCCAAAAATCCAAGCAAAAAATGATGGGGCCTACAAAGGATGTGCGAAAGGAAAGAATACAAAGAAGACATTTCCAAGCAGTGAAAGCAAAGCAAAAGGAATCTTGGAAATCATCCACTGCGATGTATGCGGTGTTAGTTTTTCATCACATTTAAGCTAGCATTATGATCTTAGGATATTTTCACTGAGAGAATAACAAGCACAGCAATAAAACACAAGCACATCACAAGA
>LPNX010213938.1:143113-185058 GCA_001517045.1 Pseudotsuga menziesii
ACATATAAGAATACATTCCGAAGTTACATATACATCAACATGCGGTCCTATGTCATCAAGCTCACTAAGCGGGTATGCATATTATGTTTCTTTTATTGATGACTTTTCTAGGAAGACAAGGGTTTACTTCATGAAGAATAAAGACGAAGTATTCAGCAAGTTCAAGGAATTCAAAGCCTTGATCGAGAATCACACTGAAAATAAGATCAAGACCTTTCGATCAGACTATGGCGGAGAATTCACTTCAAATGAATTCAAAGAGCTATGCAAAGACTCAGGGATTAAGAGGGAGTTGTCCACTCCTTATAATCCACAACAGAATGGGGTTGCATAAAGGAATAATAGAACTATCATGGAAGCTGCAAGAGCAATGCTTCATGATCAAGATCTTCCTATGCATCTCTGGGCAGAAGCCGCCAAAACAACAGTGTATGTACAAAACCGTACTCCACATAGAGTACTCGAGAACAAGACTCCCGAAGAAGTCTTCTCTGGCAAGAGACTAGAAGTCAGCCATCTCAGAATATTCGGCTGTCCTGTGTATATTCACATTCCAAGAGAGAAGAGAACAAAATTATATCCTTTAGGTAAGAAGGGTATATTTGTGGGATATTCTGAAAACTCGAAGGCTTACAAAATATACTTCCCAGGATTCAAGAAGATTGATATCAGTAGGGATGTGACATTTGATGAAGACACAGCTTACAACAAATCTAGAAAGAAACCTACTGAAGAATATGAAGAAGTAGAAGCACCTAGGATTCATGACACAACCATGAATGAAGAAGCTCAAGAAGAAGATCGAGAATTTGAAGAACCACAAAGACCTGTAGATCCACCTCAGGAAAAGAATCCTCACAAGAGGAAACCTGCTTGGGTACAAGAGGCTATCCAAGGTGCGGAGAGATATGGGGCTCCAGAAGAGAATCACAGAGAAAGAAAGAGGACTAGATCCTACTCCGGGTATGTAGCATTACTATGTGATTTCATTGATAAAGAACCTTCCAATTATGAAGAAGTGGCAGAACGAAAAGAATGGAAGGATGCTATGATCGAAGAGTATCAGTCGATCATGAAGAATGATGTTTGGGATGTTGTCCCAATACCAGAAGGGAAATCAATTGTAACTTCCAAATGGATCTACAAGATCAAGCAAGCTGCAAATGGTAGTATAGAGAAATATAAGGCAAGATTTGTTGCTCGTGGTTTCTCCTAGAAAGAAGGTATAGACTATGAAGAAACCTTTGCACCTGTAGCCAGATACACTTCCATCAGATCGGTACTTTCTCTGGCTGCAGTGATGAAATGGAAGATACACCAAATGGATGTCAAGGCTGCTTTCTTGAATGGTGTAGTGGAAGAGGAAGTGTACGTGGAGCAACCACTTGGCTTTGAGACACATGACAAAGAGTCTCATGTATGCAGATTAAAGAAAGCCCTATATGGTGTGAAACAGGCACCCAGGACTTGGTACACCATAATTGATATATTTCTATCTAGTTTAGGCTTTACTAAGAGTAAATCAGATTCCAACCTTTACTACAAGGTTGAATATGGCAACCCAGTGATGCTCCTACTGTATGTAGATGATCTGTTTGTAACAAGTATGGATGGGTTGATTGCTGATACAAAGAGGAAGCTTGCTGCCGAGTTCGAAATGAAGGACTTGGGTATGATGCATTATTTTCTAGGCATGGAGGTGTGGCAGAATGCAGATGGGATTTCCCTGGGACAAGTGAAATATACGATAGAGATCCTGAAGAGGTTTGGGATGATGGACTGCAAGGCTATGGCCACACCTATGGCATTGAACCTGAAGCTATTAAGTGATGCTTCATCAAAGATGGTTGATGCTACGATGTATCGTCAGATGATTAGGTCCTTGATGTACCTGATGAACACGAGACCATATATTTTCTTTGCTGTGAACACCTTGAGCCAGTTCCTGACAAATCTGAGACATGTTCACTTGATTGCTGCAAAGCATATTCTGAAGTACATGAGGGGTGCAATTGATTATGGGATCAAGTACGAGGTGAATCATAAGATTAACCTGGAGGGTTATGTTGATTAAAATTGGGCAGGCAGTGCCATTGATAGGAAGAGCACTTTAGGGTGTTGCTTTAGTATGGGATCAGGTGTGATCTCTTGGTTTAGTAGGAAGCAATCCTGTGTGGCACTTAGTACAACTAAAGCAGAGTATGTCACAGGTTGTTCAACTAGCTATGAGGCAGTATGGATGTGGAAGCTACTATCTGATTTATTTGATCTCTAGTTGGATGCTACTTGTATACATTGTGACAACCAGAGTTGCATGAAGTTGTCAGAGAATCCAGTGTTCCATGACAAGTTGAAGCATATCGAGATCAAGTATCACTATATCAGGGATATGGTGTAGAGGGGAGCAGTAATTCTCCAGTATGTTGCGATGGAGGAACATAGAGCTGATGTGTTGATGAAGCCATTGGCTAGGGTGAAGTTTGAGTACTTCAGGGAGAAGCTTGGTGTTCTCCTGATCGAGGTTTCCTCCAAGAGAAAATGACGAGACCCATAGCCAGTCTGACATGGTGAGAGGATTGGTTCCTTCCATGGTCAGATGTAAGGGCTGATCCATTCTGTCATGGTGAGAGGATTGGTTCCTTCCATGAAAGATATGAGTGCTGAGCCATTCTGATATGACTGTAGGATTGGTTCCTACGTGATTAGATATAAGGGCTATTTCCATTCTTGGAATGGAGCTGCTTGGTGAGGTACCAGGAATACTTGGTCTAGGACTGAGGGCTGTTCTGATATGACTGTGAGATTTGTTCTCACATGATCAAATATGAGTGCATGGCCATTCTGATGTGATAGAGGGATGTGTTCCCACTTGATCAGATGAAGGGCTGAGCCATTCTATCATGGCTAAAGGATTAGGTTCCTTCCATGTCAGATGTGAGTGCTGGTCATTCTGACTTGGTGTCAGATATAGGGGCTACCGCCATTCTTGGAATGGAGCTACCTGATGAGGTATCAGGAACCCTCAGTTTGGGACTAAGAGCCATTATGATGTGACTGAGGGATGTGTTCCCACATGATCAGATGTAAGTTCAGAGCCTTTCCACAGATGATAGTAGTTGTGTCCTATCATGCTGGTGGTTGTAAGTGCTGAGCCTTTTCATAGATGATAGTAGTTGTGTCCTATCATGCTGGTGAATGTGAGTGCTGGGCCTTTCTGATGTGATTGTAGGATTGGTTCCTACATGATCAGATGTGAGTGTTGGGCATGCCTTTCTGACAAGTAGGTCAGATGTAAGTGCTGAACGGGCCATTCTGACTTGGTGTCAGATATAAGCGCTGAAGAAGACCTACATGGAGGCTAGGCCTACAACCAACATGAAAAAGGGATGGCTCTGTAGAACTTCCTATGATGAGAAGAATCATGAGATAGCACCCGTGATGATCCAGTAATGATGATCTAGCAGTAATGATCCAGATCCAATGATGATGATCCAGATCGAGTGATGATGATCTAGATCGAGTGATGATCCAGATCCAAAGATGAAGATGACTTGAAGACGAAGATGACTTGAAGATACATATGGTGAGATGATCCAGAGAAAAATACCAGTGATGAAATTGTGTTGAGAGAATACCTTCCTAGTTAAGAGGGAGTGTTGATGTAATTGTAACTTCGAAATGTATTTACTTGTATTTCTTATCTATTGTAACCCGATGTTTATTTCAGGATGTACTTGTGTGATGTCATGCCTCGATGTTCCTATCGAGAGGATCTATATTGTAAACAAGTCATGTCACATCATTGTGGGTAACCCTCCTATTGTCTAAGGGTTAAAGTCCTTGCAGTTCCGGAGCACTAGGGTTATTAGAATCTACTAGAGAGGTCGGCCCTAGTAGGGTTTTAGTCATGTCGAGATTAGTATAAATAGAGAGCTAGACTCTCTATTTAGAACACATCTCACACACACTCAAGTGTAGCATATAGTTGAGGAAGGAGAAGACACTGGGGCTAGATAGAAACAAGGTTACTGCTGTCGGGAGATCACTTACTGTTTTTGGGTTTCACTTTGGTGTTGATTCTATCTCTGAGGAAGTTGCGGGGTTTTCTCCATTTATGGTTTCCCCGAGGAAAAAAATGTGTTCATTATCTCTTGTGTTTGATTGCTATGCTTGTTGTTCTCTCAGTTAAAGATCCTAATGTTATGCTAAGCTTAATGTTAAAAATCTAACACAGGGTATAGTAAATCTCTAATCTTAGTTAATCAAGTCATTAATTATCCCTGTAATAAGTCCCGACATTTATAAATTGCTCCACTGTTCAAATCTGATTTGATGATTGAATCAATGGTCCTAGCACCACCAAGACAGTTTAACTACGAGATATGAAGATTATTAATCATCCCGATGGATTAATCAAGTTTTATCGATATTTCGTCCAATCCCGACTACTTAATTAACTTCTCCAACCTTTTTGGGCTGATCCTGATCTTTCACTTCCGACTCTGATCATTTCGATGTCCGTATAGTTAGGAGTCAGAAATCGACAGTCAAAACTGGTCATGTCACATTTCCATTCCTCATTTCACATTCCGTATAATAATGAGTTAGAAATCAGTACAGGAAAACATATCTCTCGCAAAACCTCCACAAATTGACGACTTCAATGCTTTTGACATCAATAGTTGAAACTCAGAATGCATTAGGTTTCTCCCAACGTGTGCCCTTTGACCTATCGATCCCGACGTTTTTGACATCGACAGTTGGCATGGTAAATATTCCTTCACCCAAAACACTAATGTCTCCCTAAATATGATATTGATACCCTACCCTTCTGATGCCAGGAGTTGAAAGCCGACGTTACACCATGGCTCTTTCAAAAACTTCACATCGATTTCGATATCAACACCGGGATGTTGACACCAAATCGACGACTCTGAGTAAACCCGACTCAATGATCAATGGTTGAGATGGCTCCAATATTCACTGGTTGACACTTCATTGATTTTCCATTCTATGCCACAACATTTTCATTGAGATCAATGGCCTAGATTTCATCTTTGTCTGGCAATGGTCACTATTTCTCCAATGCTCACAAGCCAACACTTAGCCAATTTTTCCATCTTTCTTCCATGGCTTTTATTCAGTGATTTCGGCCATGGAAACTTTGCATATTCCTTACGATTTGAAGGCTAAATTCTTGGCCAATTTAGATGCACGTACATGGTGATTCGACCACCATTGTTTTAATTCCAATGACCATCACTGAGTCCTGTGAAAACACGGTTTAGGCATGGTTATAACCATCCAATATTCCTGTTACTACTCCACGAGGATTAAGGGACAAACACAAATGCTATCAAACATGGACAATAAGGGTATAAATACTCCATCCATGCAATTTATGCAATTACAATCATATTCGAGGATGCACATCTGTTTAATTACAAAACTTAAGAATTATACTACAATCATTGAGCATTTACAACAAAGTGTAAAAGGAATTTAAAAACAAATCCCTACATAGATTATCTTTTTCATCACATGTATAACAATAGGAGTAACAACAAGAATTCCGACTACCTTTTCCCCTATTACACCTTCACAGAGGTTACATGACTTATGCAAATATCATTAAATAGGATCTATCAAGAATACAATTAACCCACTAGTGCAATCATAGGCTTAAGCTAGCATGTTCATCATAGACATAAAAATGATAACCCATGTATATATATAATTCATTTCAAGCAATGTACAAGAAACTTAATGATAAATTTAAGCTATAATTCCCTATAATTCAACCATGAATAATCATGCATTCATCACACAATCAATTGTAGGCATATACTAGGTAATTCATACACAAATATAACTCATACATAAGCATGGTTACCTTCCAAGAATTAAACAACATTCTATTGCATCAACCAAGATATCATTCCATCTAATTCATCATGATCAGTTAAACATTCATCACATAAAAATTGTGAACATTGACACACAATAATACTTATCTTTTGAATAGGAAACATTCCAAGCAATTGGCTATGTGGGTGCAATGTTCCACCAAACTGTAGGTCTTTGCTTGGCCTATATTCTTTCAACACTTAGAGACAACCCCTGAGCTCGGCTACGTTATCCACTAAGGAGTCTCTTAATATCACTCACAAGACTACACACCAACCCTTAGGCTAATACAACACTCAATTGAGTTTATCAAGCCAACATGTAAGTAATTACAACTACTTTCAAAGAGGGTTATCAACCATGAAACTATGGCATCTCAGTTTCTTAAACCAATCTTGATACCTTGTTCTCCTCCATGCACAATTGAGGAATTTCCCCATTTCTTCCTTCCTTGTCCCTAGGGTGTTTCCTTCCTTGAATTATTTTCCTAGGTAGGTATAGAATGTCCAGACTATTGAACAGGTAGAGATCTTGCCTCCACGACCTTCCCAATTCATAAGAATTTACAACATCTTGCACACAGAGGGTTACATCTTGCACACTCAGGGTTATGGTGGAATTCACATAGGCTCTCGATTTCCTCCCTATGCAACTGCAATGGGTTCCAATGAGCAAATGGAATGGGAATGAGTGAATGCATGGAGTGGACAAGCGAGTGAATGATGATGGGTTTCAATTTCCCCATGAAATCTTCCTAGACCGCACTTCCACACATAGGATGACTTCCAAGCCAAGTAACAATTCCCACTTGTCTTCCTTTCTTCCTACATTCGTTAATCCCATGGATTCCTATGCATACACCTTTCTCTTTATGGTTAAATGCCATTTAAGAGAATTTAATGAAGGTAGGTTTATGCCATTTATGGAATAGGGGTTCTCATCAAGACACTTGGAAAGAAAAAGGGTCACATCCCACAACCCCCTCACACCTCCCTAGTGGGTAACATATATCCCCCATCATTCATGTTGCATCGCTATGTCTAGCCTTGGATAATTTCTATTAGCATTATGAATATTTACATGTTTTTACATTCTCCATGGCCTACTAGGACATGGTACATTAAACCTCGCTTACTTTCCTTCAGAAGCAATCCATTCACTAACAGGGCCTTGTCCTTGAGCTCCTCGTTAGGAAACGATGCTATTACATTTACATTATTTACAAAATAAGCCAATATATACAATATGGGTAAAAATGGGACATTACAACATGCCACTAATGACTGCAAGATACAAGGTACTACGGGGTTCATATATTCATTTCCTAGATAATGATTTGGCATCAGTAGGAATAGATCTGTCATAAGGAAGTGATTAATGCATCCCACATCAACTGACACAAAACAAAGATCAATAGGTTGATATAATTTGGTAGAGCTACGAGATCCAAAACTATATAATAACACAAGGAAGGTCGACATGATGGGTTAAGAATAATTGCAGAATGATTGACATTGTTTGAGTTCCCTTGAACACATAACATATCACATAGTGACACTTGGAAACACAAGACTTAAGTAAGCAACCATTATGAAATCTACCAATGAAAAATGCATTAATGAAATCTCCATAGATAACATGAAGGATAACCCATTGGTTGATATTTGTTCAAATTACTTGTACAACTTCTTAAAGCAAATGTAAATGGTGTACTTATAGCGTATGCAAGATTATGTGACATGTTCAAGGGAAACAAGGACTAATTGTTGTTGTTCTCATTAGGATGCAATATGAAATGATTTAGTAATCCCCCTTTTTTTTGGATTTTGTATTTTCCATTTTTAATACATTTTTCATTTATTATCTTGAAAAAAGAATAAAGCATGCTATGGTAGATTGAAGGAAATGAGTATCTCAAGGGCATGCACCTATATTTCAAGAGAACAGGTCAGGCCAAGGAAAAGATACATATTGCAAACAAGGCCTGACCTAGTTATGTACAATATTATGGGTGTTTCCTCCATGGGTATGGGTCAATTATAAAGAAGCAAAATTTTATAGGCATCATGTAACAAAACATGACTACAGAGGAAAATACGCTAAGCAATAAACATTGAAGCAGTGGAATAGATGATCAAGTGGATATTTTAACACATGCTTATGTAAATTGACGTAAATTGGGATTCCATCAGGATATGGTAAAAAATGTATAAAGAGAAATATGTGGTCTTAAACTCTAAGTCATGATGTTACTAATAGGGCTCCCAGTCATGAGAATAACTCAGCATGGCACCAAAATGACAGTGGGGTGATGACTAGAGTGTCCCATGTTTGGTAGGTTCTTTTGTTGGAATGGTGGAATATACATATATGATGCGATGACCCACCAATTTCCAACAGGTTCTACCCTAGGGAAAATTTGGGTTGCAAAAGGTTCAAATGCATCTTCACAAAAGGATAACCTAAACCTATATGTAAGATTCAAAATATACATGCTTAGATTGAGGAATGTGCATAGCATGCTCCTATACTTGGGTAGATCTAAACCAAGTACACTCCCTATGGCCCCACAAAATATGTCCTTAGGTGGGCACAACCAAATGTTTATAACTTGAAGGATAGCTTCGTTTGATGATAAAATGTTGTCTAAGAAGTCATGTGAGCCGAGAGAACTCACAACCCCAATGGGCCAAGTAACCAAATCATATTCCTTCTCTAATATAAGACTTTGATCTGAATATGCCAAAGCCATTTGAATAGCTTGGTATGTCCCTTATATGACATATAGGGGTGTACTACTCTTAGTTTCACCAAGTTACACATAATTTATCAACTTTCCGTCATTAGTTTGGACTAATGTGTCCTCCATCGAGGCTCCCTTTGATGAAGTGGAACCATTCATTGTAGTGCACTTAGATAAAACTGTTAATGAAAAGTAAACCTATGATGTTATAGTGAGAACTTGAGCAGTTTGTGGGGTGGATACTGGTGGTGGGATCATAATATTTCCCATGAGGGAAGTTTCTTTGAATAATCCTACGCCAATGTCTTAAAAATCCTTTAATACATCCCTAATGAAAGGAACATTCAACTGGACAATAGTTTCAGGCATGCAATAATTTAATTGGTTGATCATAATGATATACCCTTGATGAGGGAATAAAGTCACTTGGAGCTTTGAAGACAATATAGCCATAATTTCATATAGCAAACTATGTCCTAATGGAAAATTGTAATCTTTAGGCCCGTCTACTACCTCAACATCCAGTGTGACAGATTTTCCACCCCATTCAATAGGGCGGGCTACAATGAGTCCCTGAGGAGGGAAAACATTTCCATAAAATTCCTTTAGCACAATATGTTTATTTAAAATAAACGCAACAATACATACTCTTAGGTCATCATTTAACAATTTGTAGATGCTTTTAACATATCATTCATACAAAAAAAACTCTTGCTTTAAACACATTAAGTTTTCACCACTCGACTTAATAGTGAAACAAGGTTTGAAAATTACAATCTTGTCTATCACTCTTGATAGTAGATCTCGATAGAAAGAGATTTCAATAAATACTATATATGACTGGATCAACAAAAGGACAAATACATTCATGATATATTTGAATAGGCAAGAAAATGACTCTGCCAAGCTAAATACACAAGCCAAGAATACAATAAAAGTTTAAAGTCAAACAATGAGTATATAACATAGTTTTGGAATAACACGAATATTTTTTTATTCACTCTGATTTTCATTCTTCAACATATATCGACATTGGGAAAATACAAACATAAGGGATATAGTTTCAAGAAGTCGGGCTCCGTTATTGACCCAAAATCGATCTTTCTCAACTCACTTAATCGACTTATAACGCCTTAAGAAGAATTGCAACCACAAAACCTTCAAACAATATTCCCATATATCCAAATTTTTTCCTCCAAAGATGGGTGATGTCACAATCCTAAACAAATATTAATTGGAAATGGAGGCATAATTTTTCTGACGACAAAGATGTGAACATATAAAACATGACAAACAGAGTGAGGGTTGAATTTAAAAGAATGGGCAGTGATGAATGATATGGGAGAACTGGGAAGATGAATTGACTAGGTATTAGGGTTTGAAAATAGCTTAATATAAATTTCCATGTGAAAAAATATCGCATGAAAACAAGTGCAAAAAGAAATATAAGTTTTCTAAATGAAACAGAGGTCTCGCCTGAGTTGGATTAGAAGGATGGATTGTCAAAAAAAGGATGGAAATATGCCAACTATATTGATTTTTCTTAAAACAACTTCAAGAATTTAGGCCAACCCTAAAAACTCATGAAATAGCATAAAACATTCTCGATTAATATTGACATACTGTTATTAGATTACAATACCATATAATTCGCATATCTTCAACACAAACCCTTTAATGAATCTCGCCATAATTACACTTAGGGATTAGCTTTATCTTATGAAGGATTTAATGACATTTTATTTGAATACAAAAGAATAAGGATGATCCTTTTAAATGATTCTTGATTGCACCTAAACAAACATTCATCTTTCAACATTTGCCACCTTTATAAGTGTTTCAAAAGCAACCTCGACAATTTTCTCTTAACAATTAATGTAGAAGGAAATGAACTAGAAATGAGGGAAAGTCTTCAAAAGTTGAAGAAACAAGTATTTTTGGCTTCATGATAGATACAACATGGGCAAACAACTTTGGAAATATACAATTCAAGCACTAACGAATGAGAATTAGATTTAAATAAATCACCAATTTGAACTTATCACTCCAAACTGTATCTCTTATATTACTATGGAACGAAATTATTCTTTAAGTCTTAATAAAAATCAAAGAGACAAATGGAATTTAGTTTGAATTGGGATTGGGTTTATGTCTAGGGCCACGAACTTATTTTAAAAAAATGAGTGATCAGAAGCTATCTGTCGAAGTAACTACAAACTGGTACAATGTAAAACCACAAGTGGTTAAACTATGAGAGAACCATTTATGTACATGGCTTGGGGAAACAAATTGCAGGGTATGAAGGGAGAACATGATACCAGTAGAAAATTTAAATCAAGACCAAAAATGAAGTAGGTAAACCTTTTTGCTACTATACATACATGGGAGTATTTTTTCACCATGACTAAGTTGTAGTGGACTGGTTCAAGCCTTTCCTTTAAGCTTCGATCACAACCCACCAAATGGTTCAGAGTGTTCACCCAAACCAACAATTAAATAACACTTGGAAAGTGGCAGAGGTGAGATAATTCTTGGAGAGAATAACACCAAAATGGTGGTACAACCAACTAAAAAACAAAAATGCTGCAATATGACTATAATAAATGTTGATTGATTATGTTCATGTGTCGAGGAGGTTGAAAATTGTGAGGGAATCTACCATCAATTTGCACGTAAAAATCACATGGTATTTATCAATAGTGAAGGATCAACTAATCCTTTAATACTCATTATTACAAATTCCAACAAACTCTTATGTTGTGAATAAGATTGCACAAGAGTGAATCCTTCCCACTTGGCGGGGGGTAAAGCCTTGTAGGCTGCAACAAGGCCTTAGTATTAGGTGCCCATTTTGTTTGTGGGGAGTGCTCCAAGTGATCCTGCAAATGGTTGTTAGTGAAACCAACTAAAAACAAAGAAAACAATAACAAAAATTAAATAGACCATAAGGGGGATAAAATTCAAACTCCAACAAAAAATAGGTACCAAACTACTTGTATATTTCCCAATGGTCAAGCATGTGCACCACATTGGAGATGTGAGCTCCAAATGGAGGAAAACTATCTCACTAAGAGAGGCCTTTCTTGTCCACACTGGATGTCAAATGTCTAAATAACTAGTGAGAAGAACACTTGCCACTTGGAGGAAGGAGGCAAGGGAGCTTGGCGAATACTTAATTAACAAAGGGGGAAGAGGTGAGCTATAAGGGATCTTAAGCACAATTCGATTAGTGTAACGTTACTCTTCTTTCTTCATACAATAATCATGCCCATGTATTTATTTTATAAGCCAAGAGGTGGCAAAGAAATAACTAGATCCAATGTGAACCCCTTAATCTCATGATATAGCTCTGAAGTACACAAAGGAGGCCATTTAAGGAAGCCAAGTGTGTAAATATCTAAATTCGAATTCTTTAGAGGTAATACAACTTTTATTGAGTCTTTAATGCGCTGCTAGTGGGTGGGATCCCACCGTTTTTGTCAGTCGCAAAGGTATAGAAGGAATATATGAGTTGTAGAATGGCTGGTGTACTGGTGATTTGCATTGTAGCATGTATTAATAGTTGTCAAGTTACGTAGGTGTACCTTTTGAATTTTGTTGGGAACTTCTAGAATCATGTTGCTTCTTGGATTTGGTAATGAAGTCTTTGGTTTGGTGCATTCTATATGTTGAGGATGCTTTACGTTGCAAATTGCAAAAATGTCGCATGTGTGTGATATTTCCATGATAACAAATGCCCCCTGATATATGAGGTTCGAAGGATACTGTAGATGTGATAATACATCATCATTTCTTTTTTGTTTTCTATGTTGTTATTAAAGGAGGGTGAAACAAATGTGGACAAGTAGGAACTTCTAATGGAGAAAAGTTGTGAATGGAGTAGTAACCAATATTGTTATTTTATATAAATGAGGCGGGAATTCCCATGCTCATGAAGGTTGCTAGAAGGGATACAAAATGAAGAGACCAAGGGGTCTATTATAAACTATTGAGACATGGATGAAGGAAGCTTTGAACTATGTGTGAGTACATGAACCTAGAACGAATGTCACTGGTGCTGAAGAAGAAGAATAGTCGAGAATATGAAGAAGCCCATGAGGGTGGGTGTCCAAAATACTGGTGAAGTCATTGATTGGGGACTTCCATGTACCAAAGACGATGCTACCATGATTTTCAAATGTGAACACTACTACCTTCAAAATGTATGACTCCCCTTGATGTGATGAATGTGGTGGTGTTGAGCATAGGGGAGAGCACTACATTAGAGAGAACTAAGACTCTCCTTATTAGGGTCGAGGTGGTCCCTTATATTGATTGAAAGGGATCCCAAGGTGCTAGTGTAACCACTTAAACTATAAAAATATGAGGTTTTAAGGTTGATGAGAGTTGAAGTGTTGGATAAGACAAAGGTCTTATTCTATGAACTAAGATCATGTTGTAACAAACCGTGAGACTGGATGACCTGACACAAGACTGGATGACAAGCGTGGGGATCATAACTTCCTTTGATTAATGTAAAATTAGGGAGGGACTAATGAAAACATACTTCAAAGTGTAGGGATAGGGTGTAATGGAGGGAGACAAACTACAAATTAAGTGTGTTTGTTGGAGACATAATACTAAGGGCATAGCGATTAAAAAAACTAAGCATGTTGGGTAGGGAGAATCAACCACAACGATCAAAGGAAACTAAGGGGGCTGTTGCCAAGATAATTGAGGTTTCCCATAGTTTTGAAGGTTTGGGGAATTGATTGTACATAAAGAATGATTGGTGGGGTCCCCATAGTTTTGGGCATGTCAGGGGACCAATTTGACAATGGGTGGGAATCCCACAGTTTTTTGTGAGTCGGGGAGTCAATTTTGATCATGGATGGGGTTCCCACAATCTTGAGTGGGTTGGGTAACCTTTTCTAAGATGAAGTGGGGGTTGTTTTTCAAACACAAAGATGGGTCCCCCATGAATCAATTGCATGTAGATTGTTCCCGTGGGAATAACTAAATAGAATTGGTTTTTTCAGAGGGAAGGGGCCCCATTGTTTTCTTTGATGGTGTGATGATATAAGAATAGTTTTAGAGGGGCAAATGCTCATGGAGGTATGAGAAGGTTGTGAAAAATATTTCTTGTAACACGTGCTGAGGAATTTGGTGGCATGAACTTTGAGAGGCGAGGGAATAAATGCACAACTATGAAATAATTGACTTCAAGTGGTGCATTGCATAGGGGGGAATATTCCTTGGACTTGTAGGGGGATCGACATCATGGGTGTTAAAAAATGAAGGGGGTTGCAAATGGTGTGAACACCCATGGAGGAAAGTGTGATTCACATAAACGATATTGATGGCACATCAAGACTAGAATTTTGGTGACTTTGTGGGATGGAGTCTTGTTCTTATAATGGAAAAATAACATTCATGGCTGCAGTTATCAGAGCAAACAAAGGGTATTGATAGGCTAGTTCTGTGATAATAACTATGGTAAAAGTCTTGCATAATTGTCTATGGGGTTGAGAATCTTCATGTTCTGCGAGTAGTATTGCACACATGATGCACATACCCAAGTATAGTAAAGGACAAGACAAATGTATGGATAATGAGAAATTAAATTCCAAAACACACTGCACGTATGGGGTACATGGAAAATTTATGTGCAAGATGAAATGCTCCTAAAGGAGGATAAGGTTATCCCACTGTGTAGTCCCTAGTGTATTAATCATGATGGTGCAAATGGTTCATCAAATGGAGTTACGTTTCGTCATGGCGAGGTGTTGAAGTTTGAGCCAGATTCATTTACAATTAGGGTGGGTCCCCCTTTTTAAAATCATTTGTACTATTGGACTAATGCATTTCCAAGGACACTTTTGTGGTTTCTAGAAGCATGGGACAATGCTTTCTTGAGTAGAAAGAGCTAGAAAAGCCTAAAATTTACCCTCAACATTTTCATCGTGGTATATATAGGATTATGGGGGGTTAAATGCTCATATGGATGGTTTTGTGCCATCAATACTGACCATGCGAGTTTTTGGCCTTTTAGCACACTGGAGCACAAGAAAAAGGAATTATCTCATGCTGATGCAGTGTGAGATAATGGGTTATGATGCCACAAAGAGCAGGATATTTTAGGTTTGGTTGCATGGATATTCCGCACAACTATACCATGAATAGAGTCACAAGTGCATGGGAGGGTTTTAAAATCTCACGCTTATACCTATGTGACTATGCTTAATACAATCACACTAGAGCATGACCGAAGTGTGTAAATTCCAAGTGCTAGTAATGCACGGGTAACATGAGAACAACCACGCTAAGCGCGGTTTGAATGGGGTCCTGTTGCACTATAGCACAATCTTAGGGGGAAATACCGTGTTGGACATAGTTTAGGGGTTCTTTTAGTTTTATCATGGTTACTAGATAGACTTGAGGTTCAACCTAGTTGTTTACAGGTACAGATGGATGTTGAGTGGAACTAACATAGTTATGAGGACCTGGCGGATGTTGTGAGGAGGGACTTGTGAGCGATGCAAGCCTTGATTGACGTGGGAATCCTAAAGTTTTTTTGGTGTCCTTTTATGAGATCATTGGATTACTTTCTCCAGGAGGTCATTCAGATGTGGGATCCATATAAGTCTATGTTCCATGTGGTGGATAGGGCCTAAGCATTACAACTAATGACATTTAATTCTTGACAAGGTTGAGTCACCGAGGGGTGCAGGAGTCAATTCACCTGACTATAGGTGGGGGCCGCACAATTCGTGGATTGATTGATCGATATTGTGGTGGATATGATGATGCCTTAGAATTAGGGTATATTCACATGAGGTGTTTGATGAACCTCACCATGCAGGTGGTGACAATGGTGGTGTTGAGGATCCTAGGGCCAACCTCATTTCATAGACTAACAGGGGGTTAACTGCTACTTGTGGAGAGGGTGATAGCTGGTCAACAGGTTTCTTAGGGGTCGATACTATGGGATATCATGATGGTTTAGTTGGATGAGTTGCACCAGGGTGGCTGGATTAGGACCTTATGTAATGGGAGTGTCTTATGTGCCTATTTTTTGGAGAGTTTCCCTATACGAGGCCATTAGTTGTGATACCGCAATGGGGCCCTTGAGAGTTATGAATGGTATATTAGGGTATGATGATGCCTTGCCTTGGAGTTGGATAGGTGGGGGCATACTACACTCTGCATCTCATGGAGGTGTTGCTTCTGCATGTGGGGTCTATCGAGTGCTACCCATGGAGTGGGATGGACTACATGGGGAACCTACAGCTCTTGTAGATAGTACATGGTTGTGATGATTTAGGTATGCATTTATGTTTTTCAACATGATATCTATTTATATACATGTGTTATGATGATGTATGTACTTATGGATATATGTATTGATGATTTGATTTTTGTATAGGATGCATATGTTAGACTAGTGCGACCATCGCAGAGGGATCATCATCATTGTCATCGAGATGAGGGTGTGGGACTAGCAGGGCCCATAGTGGTAGTAGAGGGGTTAGTGTGATAGTGGGTGGTGATTCTCCAGTTGAGGGAGCCATTGTGGAGATGCGCCAACTGCATCTTTAGTAGAGCTAGAGAGACGCTTCACCGAGATGATTGAGGGGATTGGCGATTAGTAGATCGACGACCTTAATGATGAGGATATTACATAGACATTGAACTCCCAAGAGCATGTTGAATAGGATAACATTCAGTGGTGTGGTGAGTGGTGATTGCATGTCATGTGGCACAAGAGACACAAGGAGGAGATTGTCCCCCCAAAGGCAAAGACGATGATAGGGACTCGGATCAGCTTATGGACCTGGCTGAGAGGTAGTGAGAGATGATGCCATATAGCCGTTGGCGATCATGGGGCCTCAAGATATAGCAACATGCAGTGTAACTTGAGTGATTTTGGGCACATGATGTTTTGATAGGGCCATGGGCCTCGTTTTGTTTATGTATTTGATAGAGTCTATGGGAGGAATGTTTTTAATGCATTCTCCATAAGGCGCATGATTCTTTTTGTATATGCCCCTAGGAGGCCATTTTGTACATGAAACTATATATTTTTTGATGATGCTACACACACACACACACACACACACACACACATATAAACACCAGGTTTTGGGCAGCATATGTTGAATTTCCCATTTATGTATGATGTGTCTATGTAATTTTGATGATGATGTTGTGTTTATATGTTGATACGATATATGTATAGTAGTAGGTACTTGTACATGATATTAGATGGTGATTGTCATATGAGTAAGGTATAGATGTGTGGATTTTTTATACATGCATAGTGTTGGGTACTTGTACTTGTATTTTCAATGATCCATACTTGGATGTGTAGAGACTTTGTTTATTTTTGTAGGGATAGGTGTTAGTTTTTATAATTTAATTCAAATTGATTAGGATCTTTGTTTGATAGAATAACAAGCACATCAACATGCATAAGATAGTGAAGATACACAAGACACAAATATTTTCCACGGGGAAACCATAAAGGAGAAAACCCCATAAACTTCCTCATAATAGTTCCATCACCAAGACAATATCAAAAGATGGAAAAACCAAAGTATAATAAGTCTTCTGCTCCTCTCTCTCTCTCCTCCGTGTTCTTCTTTCTCTTTCCTTATGCGAACATGAGTGAGAGAGTGTGTGTGTAAATGAGGGAGGGCGCCTCCCTATTTATACCCTTCAAGTGACTGACCTAATAACTTTATTGGGCTGACCTCTTACCCTAATAGGGCCAACTTTACCTAGGGATACTCAAAAATACATTTTATTATATTCAACTTGGGGACTACTTCCCCGACTTACAACAAAGGGTTTACGTCAATGAACATGTACAATAATAACATCCTGAAAGGAGGGAAACACATATCCAATGGGGGTACAACAATATACAATGATAATATACATCTGAATATCTTTCGAAGTTACAAATACAACAACACTAGGTAGACACATGGTGTCTTGAGTTTGGTTAGTTCAATACCTCGTTGTTGATGGAGTCAGCGAATGCATTGGTATTTATGGGGATGCGTGTGAAAGTAATGGCTTCAAATTGTCTTGTGAGAAGGCACACTAGAAAGAACTTGCAGAAGAGTAGTGGATGGTGGACACGAAAGACATTGTTGAGCCATAAGATAACTAGTTTGGAATCTAGATGCACATGTAAATGGAGAATTCCAAGATGGAGGGCGTCAACCAAGAGACAATAATGTCATCATGTTATGCTTGGTTATTAGTGAGTGCCCCCAAGAAAAATACACCATTGTGGTATAAAGTTTGGTGGGTGGTATAAATGGCCCAAGCAGTTGAATCGAGTTTATTTAACCAATGACATGCGCCATCTGCGAAGCCGTTGTAGTTGTCTTGACAATTATTCATCTACATTGTAAATAAAGGATGACTTTATCTTTTTATCAATGAGATTGGAAACTTAATATGTGATTTTTAAAGTGAAAAATGAATCATGGGATTAAATTACTGCAATGGTGGGATCTTTCTTGAGTTGGGATTATGAGTCATATCTAGGAGGAAGGAGACTCAGATGTATGGACATGCATGAAACATAATTGGGGAAACCTTATGTGACTAGTTAGGTAATGGGTGTGGAGGATTATCTTGGGAGGATGATAAATTCACATAAGATAACTATGAATATTCATTGGTGAGTATACCAGTGAAGGGGGATACAGTCTCAATGGTATTGGCCATAATGGAACAATTTGCTCCAATGGTGATTCTTGTGGAGATATCGCAAGGTGGAGAAGTTGGTATTGTAAGTGCATATGATCGAGGTAGAATTCTTGTTTAGCATAAAAATGGGACACCTAAATGAATAATGGGAAGTTGTCCCACATGGTCGGCATGGGAATGATATCCTAGCACATGGAGGTTCATGTATTAGTGTTGTTGGCGAGATTTGAGTTGGTGTGTTTGTTGTAGATCGATTGGGAATCATTTGGGAGTGAGTCCCACAAGATTTACATGTGTGATGGTGTCATTTTGGTTCAATAGGTATTAGTTGTGGATTATATGTGGTGGTAGAAGCAGTTGATGGGGTAACCATTTCCGAGGCAGGCACAATTGTTGTCATTACTGATGTGGTGACAATATTGATAGAAGTAGTTGTTTTTGGTTGAGGTGAAGGATCTTCAAACAAAGGGTGGGTAAGACAAACAATGACTAATGCATTCCTAAATAGACGGATATTGGGGAAATGGTGTTTATAGTGATCGAACTGAGAGAAAATTGAACACGCTTTGTTGGTGTGTAACAATGTGGATTGAGGGGTCTTGTTGGGTTTTGAGGAGGTTGCAGTGCCCCCTTCCACTTTTGGGGAGGTGTGAGCGATTCTAACGGGGGTGTTGAGTAGATTCCTTATCTCTAGTAAGGTAGGGCACATGTTTGTCGCATGGCCTTGATGACCACATAGAGAACATAGAGGGGTAACTCATGTTGTATGTGTATCATGCATGATGGGGGCATTCAACATTTGTGTGGCACTTCTAATGTTAGTGTAATGCCCCATTTTGACCCTTGTAATGTATTGAATGAAATCATGTAAATGATGTATAAGTAATAGCATGGATTCCTAACTTGGAGCTCAAGGCCAAGGCCCCATTAGTGAATGACCTATTTGTGAAGGCAAGTAAATTACATTGATAGACCATGTGCTAGAATCCATGGAAGATGTAAAGACATTTAAATATTTATAATGTTAATAAATAAAATATCCAAGGTTTGCTATGAGGGAAACATGAATGATGGGGATATGTTACCCATTAGGGAGATGTGAGGGGGTTATGGGGTTGACCCTTTGCTGCCAAGTGTTACCTTGAGAACCCCTATGCCATAAATGACAAGAACTATGAAATTAAACTCATTTGTACTGACATTTAGTTATATTGAGAAGTAATAATAAAGGTAGATCATAAATTAATGAGCAGGTTTAATGAGCATAGGGGAAGAACAACATGTAGACTCCAATGTATGGATGAGAAGAAAACATTGTTTGTGGAAATTTGACACAAGGGGATTGTGTGGGGGAGAGGAAAACAATCCTCAGTAATTTGATCATTCAATTCCATTCATTCCAAAGGGGATGTGCAATGAAGACAACTGATAGCTCTGCATGATCATCTTGAACCCTTTGTGTGAGACATTGTGAATTGGGAGTGGATTATGAAGGCTGTGAAGGAATAATTCTATGCTATGCCAATTGTATGGACCTTATATACCTACCAAATATATTAAATGAGGGAAGGAAACACCCGAGAAATTAGGGAGGCACAAAAGGGAAGCTTCCTCAACTATGCGTGGAGGAGAAGAAGGTGCTGAAACTAACTAAGGCCATTGATATGCCATAGTTTCATGCCATGAGTATACTGGTCTGGAAATGGTTTCATTTACCTATTTGTTGGTTTGATAAACCTAGCTGAGTGTTAGTTTAGCACGAGGGTTAGTGTCTAGTATTGTGAGTGAGCCTAAGAGACTCCTTAGTGGATAACATAACCCATCTCGAAGGTGGTCTCCGAGTGATGAAATAATATAGGTGAAGCAGAGACCTATGGTTGGGTGGAATGTTGCAGCCACATAAACAGTTTCCTGGACCGTTATAGTTCACAAATATAAGTATTCTTGTGTGCCAATGTCCATAATGGTTGTGTGTTGAGTGAATGTTTATTCATAATTGAATGTAATGAAATGATAGTTGAATTGTTCATTGAGGAACATGTATATTGCTTGAGATGAGTTACATGTATATATATGGGTTATTTTTTTCTATAATGTAATGAATAAACTTAGATTCATAATTGAATTGCTTTCTACTAGGATGTGATGAATACACCATATTATGAATGGAATTGTGATGTAGCTCAGTTGTATTCTTGGCTGTGTATGTTTAATAACCTTGCAAAAGTACTAGAAGTTTTGTGAATGTGTAATAGGGACAAGGGAAGTGTGATTCCTTTGTTGTATAAACAACCTAATCTAAGTATGATTGGCTTTGTAGTTTCCTTGTATATTTTGTTGTGTACATTTCATAGTACTTGTAAAAGTCATAAACATATTCAAGGTTTGATCTTTATTGTTGGGTTGAGTGTCCTTGTGCAATTGAATTGGAACATATGGAATGGATTCCTATGCCTTATTATGCTTATGTTTACACAAATTGCATAAAAAAAACATTTAAATACTGGTTGTGCATGTTGGATGGCATTTGAACCTGTTCTTTATATTTGTGAATCCATTCTAGGAATAACAGAAGCTTACAATCATGCTTCAGTTGTGTTAGAAAGACTTCAATGGTGAACATTTAAATTGCATGCATTCGTGCCCTAATCGTGATATCAAATTAGTTAGTTATGGGTGTTGAATTGAAGGAATGATAACACTCGAATAACTTCGACCAAGTGGTTATATAAGATAAGAATTCATCCTTCAAATCATAAAAATTCCCCAGAGTATCCATGTCCAAAATCGCAGTGTAAAAGTTGTGGAAGAAAGGAGAAAAATTAACTAAGTGTTGAACAGTCGGGGTTGGATGAAGTGTCGATGTCAGGATCGACAACCCAAATGACAAGTTTATTGTTAGGAAATTCTGACTTCCAATTCCTAAAGAAACTTGTCCTACTTCTCTTGCTCTCTTTCAACCTATTTCTTCATCTAATTCATCTTATAAAATATTGACTAAAATAATAGCTAATCACCTTAAAGCTCTTTTATATTGTCTTATCTTTGAATGACAGGGATGATTTGTTGATAAACACCACATTATTGATAATGTTGTTGTTATTCAAGAAGCCATTCATTCTAGCATTGCTCGTAAAGAATAAGGAATGCCTATTAAATTAGACATGTCAAATACTTTTGATAGAGTTCGCCACAAATTCCTCTTTGAAGTTCTAGAGAAATGTGGATTTTTATTCTTCCTTTGTCAATTGGATAAAATCTTGTATAATTCAACCTTCGATTTCTCCCTCAATCAATGGAATACCTACTGATATTTTTCAAGCTTCTCGTGGTCTTTGTCAGGGATGTCCTCTTTCTCCCTTTCTTTATATCCTTATGGCTGAAACATTGGGAAGAAATATGAATAAATACAAAGATGATGGTATTTTATGTGGTATTTGTATTTACCAGTGTGTCAAGGTTGTTAATAACGATCAATTTGACGTCGATAATGTGTTGGTTAGTGGAGATTCGTTTGTTAATGCTATGAGATTCAAGCAGATTCTTAATCAATTTTTGAATGATTCTAGAAGAGAGACTAACCAGGGAAAATGTAAATTTTTTTATTCGAATGTTTCTCCCTCCCTTATGAATCGTATATCACATGTTTTTGTGTTTTCCATATCTACAAATTGGTCTTCCTTTAAGTACTCGGGGATCCATATCTCTCATAAACGTATAAAAAATGAAGAATGGGAAGGAATTCTTCAGAAAATTAAAGATAAAATGCAAAGTTAGGGTTTGGGATGGATTAAGCTTGCTTATAAAGTTGTTCTTATCAGGTCTATTATTTTATTTTTCCATTTATATCAATGCTCTTCTCTTCTTTCTCCTAAATAAATTATGTTAAAACTTGATTGTTTCTCTATGAATTTCCTCTGGAAGAGAGGAAAATCTAACAACAAGAAGTTTCATCTTGTTAATTGGAATATTGTTCAAGATCCTAAATTCTCCGATGGGTTTGGTATTCAGAATCTGGTTTTATTGAACTGGGCTATGGGATCCAAACTAATCTGGAATCTTGTTTCTGGAAGAAATTCCTAGTGTAAGAATATTTTAAGAAAAAAATACCTCCTCTCTACTAGAATCTGGTGCATTGATCATTGCAATTAGGAGCATGAATGATCCAACATTTGAAGTTTATGCAGAAATGCTGGTGCAATTATTTAGAAAGGTTTGCATTGGATACTAGGTAATGGTAAATGCATTTCTTTATGGAAGGATTCTATACTTGGAGAACGTCCCTTTATTCATTATGAAAATTGGTCTGATTTAAGACTTTGACTTACAGATAATGGTATCTCCACTTTATTTGATATATTAGTTTGGGATCCCTATGGTAATTGGTTTGGATGGAGAGACTTGATTGTTCTCTAACCTATTAGGATTTATTTTGATGATCTTCTTCAAAACCTTCATGGAGCATTTGTTATCACTCAGAATGTACCCAGGTTGCAAAAGGTAAATCCCAAAGGTAACAGCAAAAACCACTTCAGAAAGAAATTGGATTTCCTTTCCAGAGAGGGATCTCTCGAATATAAATTTAACAAGGCCAGATATAGGAATCAACACTTAAACATTATGTAGATGGTTGAAACAATACACATAATCATTGGGAAATGGAGTCAAAATACATAAAGATAGCACAAGGTCGCATGCATGAGATTTCATCAAAGGCAAGATAACCACTTAGTTACAGTCATTCATTGATTTCAGGTGGAAAAGGAAGAAGTATGAACAATCCATCAATATAGAGCATCATAAGATGAATTCCATATTAACTTTATCAGAAACATTTATAAAATATCTGAAACAATAGTCAGAGAACAACAAGTATGAATTCTAACTATTCAACACCGCATTTCAGATATGAGGAAAACAAAATGGAATGTAAGCACTGGAGAAAAAACAATCACATAGGAAAGGAAAGTACAGACTGCAATGTAGATGGCACAAGAATATTTGATAATCCACACGCATTCAACTTTGTTATTTCAAAAATTATCTGTCCCCAAAAAACATTGATCCAACATACGGGTTCCAACCCTCAATACATCAAGTAAATGCAAATATATACATAAATGATTTCTTCCCAAGAATATTTAATAACTGAATAATCTGTTTAATCAAAGTCTTTTTAACCGTATCCCTAACAACTAGGAATAAACTACATGCTTTGATCCTGATAACAGATCATTTAATTAAAATCGACTTGGTGACAGCAAGGTCCGAATAAACAGCTCCACAGCACGCGACACCTGTTTTTAAGGATGAAGAATATACTTTGTCTTCCCGAATCTCTCCACGGTCCTCCATTGTTCTACGCTTGGCGTGTCATACTCAATCATTTCTCTGATAGACACCTCCAGATCCATATAAGCCTCATAATATACAATGGGCAGTCCTCCTCTGACGATCAGGAATTTTTGCAATATTTCGAAGTCTTCTGTCAAGTTGTCCACGATGACTTTCCCAGTCAGTCCTTTTACCAAGTCATCAAACTTGGAATGGTCCATATGGTTTTGTACTAGCAGTCTATGATAATGTTCCTGAGAAAAAATTCTCCCTTCTTCATCCCAGAAAGAGGGAAGGCCATCTTCAAACAATTCTCTAAAGGCATGCCTGAAATCATTAATCTGCGAAGACATCTCATCCGCCTTATCTTGTACTATTTCTATAAGCTGATGTTTGTTAATGAAATTTTTCGACCATAGTACAATAGCCACTCTGTCTTTAATCCCTATATCCTGTAATTTTTGATAAGTTAATGAATTCAAGAAATTCAGTGCATTCTGAGCTGTACTTAGGGGCTTCCTCTCCATGGTCTCATTTACTAATTTTAATCTCTGATTGGCTAAATTAACCAATGCACTCTGGTCATCAATGAAATTCAGATAATGTCTGAACTTAGTAACCTCTACAAACAATGTATCCCAGATTATATGCTTGGATCCTTGTAGAGGCCCCTTTCCTGTATTCCTTTCTTTTAATTCATTAAACTTCTTCTGCAACTGACTTTTGTCATGTAATATTTTATTCTTGTTTTCAGCCATTTTTGTCAGTTCAGATTTGATCCTCTCATTTTCTTCTTTTAATTCCATGATTTCTACATCTTTCAAGCTTACTTGTGACATTGGTAATAACAAATCATCAGTAGAAAAATCACTTATAGGCTTTTCAATATTTACAATGGACAAATCTGCATCAGTAGGGGTCTGGCTCATTAATTCTTCCATAATTTCTTTCTCGTCATTCTGATCTTTCTTTAACTGTGAAATTTGTGTCATTAACTCAATTCTCTACGTTTCCCATTTATTCTTTTCCTCTTGCAGCTTCACCATTTTTCCTTTATATTCCATCATTTCTTGATGAATTCTATCTTTCTCCTCTTGCAATGCCAACAACTCTGAGGACTGAGCATGTTCAGAACTTGGAATTTTCAACTTCTTTTTTAATACCTAAATGGCATTATCTTTTTCATCCAAAAGTCTCCTGATGGTTTGTGTGTTTCCTGGTTCATCTCCCGAGCTTATAACATCTGCCTGCAGCTTCTTTATTTGGATTGAATTTGCTTTATTCTCAATTTTCTCATGTTTCAACTGGACCTCCAACAAATCTGAATAAATTATATCCCCTGTCTATTTGTGAAGCTGTATCTTGTCAGGTACACTGATTTTATCCAATCTTACCTCCATCTCAGCCACTTTTTTGTCACTTACCATAGCCAATTTTAAGGTGTTCCTCTCTACATCCCGAGTGGAAATCAGCGACGCCTTTTGGTTGCCTAAAATTCTTACTCGCGGAAGTATATTTTTAGTCTCTTCCAAGAACTGCATCTGATTTTCAACATAACTTGTCATGAACTCTGCTTTGGATTTAAAAACTGAACTAGACTGCATTATTTTCACTTTCAAAAGAAAACTGGTTCATTTGCACCGACTTCTTAGGAATCAAAACTACTTTCTTCAACACTTCTGAAACTATTTCACTTGAAATTTGATCATCTTGAGAAAATGTTTTGGTCTTTTTACGTGAACTATTTTCATCTATCTCCATATTCTCAACTTCAGAAAAACGTTTTTTAATTAAAACATTAGAATTTTCTGGCACTTGAGACGCTGTAATCAACTCAACGCTTTTACCTTCATTGCTTCTTGGATTTTCCACAAAACTAGACAAATTGGCTATTTCCCCAATCCTTCAACAACTTTGATCAAATGGTTTGTTCTTATTTGCTTGTTTCCTTTGAGAAATTATATGATATGGATCATAATTGACCTTCTGTTCTTTCTGAAAATCCATATTCTCCAATAATTTTTCCACAATGACCAAGGAACCTTTGTTTTTAAAGATGAATGGACCAACTTTAAGGGGAAATTTGATATTAGAGGACTTCTTGAAAGCTCCAAAATGCTCCTCCTCTGCATATAATATTTGTCTCATGAATTCAAGTGCAAATATTCTAGGGGTAAGAAAAACAGGTAGCCTGTATGGCTCTCCGGTGAAACCATACACTCTTAAAATAGTAAAGTCTTTATATAAAAACCAATCCCCAACCTTGTCTTCTGGTGACGATTGCATCATAACCTTCATTTCTTCAAGTACTCTGGGAAATACCTAATCAAATAGCAACTTGTACATCTCTGACATAATGGAATTCACGAACTCGAAGATATTGGTTTGCTTCAGAAGATCCAAAGAGAACATAGTAGACAAGAATTGTAATTCTGTTATGTTTGAACATAACAACATGTTCAACAGATATGATTGGTATTTGAAAAATCTGACCTTTTGGAACTCAACTAACTGGATATGAATGACCTCTACTAATTACTCATCCAAACTGAAGTAATGGACTGGATGGGACTCAGACTCAAGATTGACTGAACTCATTTTCAATAAAAAACCGAAGACAACCTCATTGACATGAATGTCATTATCTAGACCTAAAATTTGGCAGACCGAAGATACAACCAATTGGACCTCTTCTTTGAAAATGTGAATACTGTATGGCAAAAAGAGACCCTCTAATGACTGACCTTCATTAAGAATACTAGACAAAAATTCACATCGGATTTTAGTTTTACAACCTTTGTATACTTCGGCTAAAATAGACTCATTCACAGACTCACCACTGTCAGGGAAACTATCAGGCAAATTAAGGAATCCACGAATAGTTTTTGCATCAATTCTACATAATATCTTGGATGTGGAATGACTCATAATGACTCTCTCAGAAGGTGAGTAATTACTTGCACACCATTTAGCAAATTCGGGAAACGGTAAAGTCTGTTCAATGGCGAAGTAATACAGAAAGGACTTGCAAACATTCAAAATGTCGTTTCCCTCTAAAATGTACTGCCACAATCTTTCTTTAGTAATTGATACATTTCCAACCGACAGAAATGGGTCATACACACTTCTGTCTCTATCAACCATGAATTCCTCTCTTTCATCCAAGACCCGGTTAAGAATTTCTAACCCCTTCTCTTTCTCCATAACAGAAAAACGACGATAATTCTCTAAACAGAGCTCAAGTATTCGAAGCTTACCTATGACTGTAACTGTATGTAAGTGAGGTTGACTGCGAAAGGATGGTGAGCTGTCTCCTTCACTCATCCCAGCATGCAAAATAAAAAATGATTTAAAAAAAAATAAGTCAACCTCACTTTTATATAAAGGTCTATTCTGGAGGTTCCATTTAGCGGTTTTCCTTTAACCACTTTTCTCTGCAGAATGTACTGTGACCCGCGATGTGTATCATGGTTTTTATTCCGCTACCAGTTTTCCACTTCAACTACTGTGCAACTTTATCCTCCGGAGCTGCTGACAACCGTTGATGAATACTCGCTTTTTGTTTAAGCCGTTACATTAAATTGCACGTACACATTCCACTGGGCCTTTTTGTTTTTAACAACGTGCATCTTTATAGAGCGGACTCCTTATCAGCCGTAGATTTTACCAGCTTGGTCCCACAACCATCGATCTTCGTGCTCTGTTAATTACCTCTGCCTCTCCTTATCTCCCATGCATCTCCACAAAGCGGATCTGTTCTAAACCATTGATTTCCACCTCTTTCATTCTAGACCATCAGATTATGAAACAATTTTATCCTCTATGCGCCATTTTATGATATATTCACATTATTACTCTTAACCAAAGTTCATGTAACCTTTTTTTTCTCCACCATGTTTCTTTCAATACTCTTCATAATAGAGGTGTTAACAACTGGCTCCATCTGGGGATGATATCCTCCCTGCGAGGTATCAAAGAACTCGTAGACCAGGTGCATGTCTTTAATCTTTATATGATAACTTCCAAAAAAAAATTTTACTTTTTTTTTTGCTGATATATTTTGCTAGAAAGAAATGGTTTACCTCCTGAATCTTAGGGCTTTCACTACGGGCTTCAAAAACATTCGGCTCACCATCTGTACTGTTTTTTAAAGAAAATAAATATTTACAAAATATGATAAAATTTTTACCTTCCTTCTTAGGATAGGTAATGCTTCAAAAATATTCCATTGACAAGGTTACTATCCAAAGAAACCCCATTCGGATATTCCAAAAGAAATGCATTTTTCCCTCTATGTCCAACAATAACATAAGGGCCTACCCACATGTGATCAAATTTTCCATGTTTATCTTCTTTAGGAGCATCCCATTTCAAGACCAGGTCATCAATATGAAACTGTTCTTCCTTCACCCTTTTGTTGAAAGTATTTTTCATTTTTTCCTGATGTGATTGCACTTTGTCATAGGCCTCATTCCTTTGCTCTTCTAGCTCAATGATCTGGTTTATCCTCCTTTGCATGTGGTTTGGTTCTTCTTGCTGCTCTTGAAAATACCTCATAACTGGAACACCTAATGATGCTGGAAAGACAACTTCAGTTCCATACACTAATTGGAAAGGAGACATTCCAATCGCTCTTTTAGTACTAATCCTGTCATCCCATAAAGCATATTTGAGCTTGGTATGCCATGATCTTTTATTATCTTCCAACAACTTCTTAATAATCCTTACCAGGATTTTATTTGAAGACTTGGCTAACCCATTTCCTTGCGGATAATAGGTAGTCGAATGATTTAGACTGATATGATATTTGTGACAAAAATTAATCATTTTCTTGGACTTAAAGGCTGTTGCATTATCTGTTACTATTCTTTTGGGACACCCAAATCTAGCCAGTATGTTCTCCTCAAGAAAATCCATGATTACGGTCTTAGTTGCTCTCCTTGTAGGAATTGATTCAATCCATTTTGTAAAATAATCTGTAGCTGTTAAAATCCATTTATGCTGTCCTGAAGAATTGGGATTTATTTCTCCAATGAAATCCATACCCCACTGTTGAAAAGGAGCTTCTATTGTTATTGGATTTAAAGGAAGAGGAAGTACCTTTCTTTTACCGTAAAAAATCTGACACTGATGACACATGCTGGTTTCTTTATACACATCCAAAAATAATGTAGGCCAATAGTAACCCGCTCTCAGAATTTTATTTGCGGTCACCTTCCAAGAATGATGCCCTCCACAATCTCCTTTATGGAATTCTTTGACTGTATGCTGAGCTTCATTTTCCAAAAGACAATTGAGTAATACACCTCCAGGATCCTTCCAATAAAGATATCGATTTATAATACAAAACTTGGCAGCTTTCAATTTTACTGATCTTGCTCTTGACTTACTCAATCCTGCTGGTGCTTGTAAATTTTGAAGGACATGAATAATGTTAGAGTACCATGGAGATGCAACAAAATCAATCATCACTTCCACCTCTGTATCCAACTGATTAGACTGACTGGATAAGAAATTGAGCTATAAAGACTCACAATTTGAATTTGTCATCATTTTCGCTAATCCTTGTCCCTTAACCAGCTTGGTAGGTTTTATCTCTATGTCATACTCCAGTAATGTCGCTATCCATTTCGCCCTTCTGCGTTCTGGATCAAGTTGTGTCAAAATCCCTTTTACTGCATCGATTGAAACATGCGTAATTACATGTGAGTGGAGAATATACACTCTGAAATCTTTCAAAGCTTTGACCAAAGCATATGCTTGTTTCTCCATGATATCATATTTTAATTCTCCATCCCTCAACATCTTGCTGAAAAATGCTATGGGTTGCTCCATGTTTTCATCATTCTTCTGCAACAAAACTGCTGCAATAGTATGTTCTGAAGCATAAGAAAATACTAGGAAATATTTGGTGAAATCTGGACTTACCAACACCAGAGCCTTTGAGATTGCTTGTTTTATTTCCCAACATGACCTCCTAGCATCTGCATTCCATTTTATCTCATGACCTTTTCTCAACATATTTGTAATATTCATTAAGATTTCAGCAAAACTAGGCACAAACCTTCTTAAAAAATTCACCTGTCCCAAAAATGATTGTATTTCCTTTTTACTCCTGGGTTCTCCTACCTTTAAAATTGTGCTAACCCTTTCAGGATCGATTTTTATTCCGTGTTTAGATATTATATGACCCAACAATTTTCCTTCTTCCAGCGCAAAATTTGATTTCTTCGGGTTCAATGATATACCGAACTTCCTGCACTTCATGAATTTTTTTTCTAAATGATGAATATGTTCCCTGTCAGATCTTGAATAAACTGTGATGTCGTCCATGTAAATTACCACAAACTTTCCAATTTCTCCCGCAAAAGCAATGTCCATATCCCGCTGGAAAGTAGCTTCTGCATTCATTAAACCAAAAGGCATATTTGCGTACATAAAGGTGCCCCAAGGTGTAGTAAAGGCAGTTTTCTCTTGATCTTTAGGTAGTACTTTAATCTGATTGTAACCAGAAAAACCGTCTATCATCGAAATTATTTCAGCTCCAACTACCTTCTGCAATATATGATCCATCTTCGGCAAGGGATAATTGTCCTTCATAGAAACTTTATTCAAATTTCGGAAGTCTATACACAGTCTTATTTCTCCATTCTTTTTCGTAACAGGAACTAAATTTGCAACCCATCTTGAAAATCTTAGAGTCACGATGATCTTGGCGTCAAATAACTTTTTAATTTCCTTCTCAATAATTGGTAGCAATTTAGGATTTATTCTTCTAAGATTTTGCCTGAAAGGCTATTCCCCAGGTTTTATGGGAATAGTATGTTGTATTATAGATGTATCGTATTCTTTAAGATCTTCATAGCTACAAGCAAATACATTTGTATACCTCTTCATTAAATTCACATACTCTTCTTTTTATTTGACAGGCAAATTTTTGGACAATTTTACAATCTTCGGATTTTCTTCGGTACCAATATTCCTGTCTTCAACAACATTTTCAGCAGGCTTCACTTTAGGATTCTTAGCAACATCATTCTGATCAAATTTTTTTTCTAAAGGAATCAAACCTCTTGGTATAAAATAATTTTTCAATTGAATAATATCTTTTCCACCTAAGGTTCCTTTTAATTTTTCAGCACCATCCTTTCCTTTTTCAGGCTCTTCATCATCCTGGAAATTTTCACCATTGTCATTTTCGGCATCAATATGAGTATTTACAAATTCTCCCGACAATTATAAAAACCTTTTTATCTGCATGTCATCTTCAAACACCTGCCAATATTTAGAATTATCGGGAATAGATGGTCTGTTCACAATGTCCACTTGATATTCTTTCTGACCAGCACTAGGCGTTTTGAATTTTCCAACAGCTACTGCCAAAGAATCGGCTACTGTATTTTCACATCTGGGAATCATCTTAATCGTATGCTCTGTAAAAAAGTTACCAATCATATCCCATACTTCATTCCTGTAATCCCTCATTCGGGGATGCTTGGTTTGATAACTATCATTTACCTGGTTTATTACCAGCTTTGAATCCCCCAAAACTCTTATCCTCTGTGCTCCCAAATCTTTCAAAGCATGCAACCCAAGTAATAAAGCTTCATATTCAGCTACATTATTTGTGCATTCAAATGTTAATTTATATGATAAAGCTTTAAAATCCATGACATGAGAGATTATATACACACAAGCTCTAGCGCCTACTTTTGCCACAGATCCATCAAAATACATAGTCCACAAACCTTCTCTTTTTTGCTTTAATTCCAAAGCATTTTGTTCTATCACATCTTCCTTTTTATTTTCTTTAGGATTCATCTGCAATGTAGATTCCAAGTCACATGGGACAGTATCATTAAAGAAAATAGAAGACCCCAAATTAGTATCAACAACATATATATGATGAACTTCAGGTTTATCTTGACTGCTCACTACATAGGGAGTTCTTTCCTCACTATACAACCTCTTACTCCCATCTTGAACAGGAATAGTAGCATATGACATATTCATTTGTAAACTACCCTTCAACTTTGAAGTCCAAGATCTGAATAACAATACTCCAAACTTTGGTGGAATATCTGCTACTACCACATCCATTACTATTGTTTTAGATGGCAATTTATTCAAAGTTACTACCATATCCTTAATCAAACCAAGACATTTCACTCTCCTGGAATCAAAAGAATACAAATCTTTATATGGTCTTGTCACTTCAAGTCCCAAATTTTCAACTACTCCTTTTGGCATTAAATTGTGTGATGTACCTGAATCTAACATAGCATTATGAACCACCATATCATGCACATTCAAACTCAAATAAAAAGGAGGAACTTCTTCATTATCTATACTTTCAACTTTCGATCCAAATGAAATAGTAGGATTATCATCAGTCAATTCCAAAATGTCAGACTGCAATTCTCCTTGACCTCTGACCATCTTTGTTATGGTATCTGTATACTCATTGTTTCTCAACAACTCATTAAAAGGAACATAGATTTTCAACTTGGAAAGCTCATTCTGCAAATTGAAACTAGAATTAACTTTTTCTACATCAATTGGTGTTACTTGTTTCATTCCTTTTGTTCTTTGTATCTCATTCTCAACTTCCTTATTTACAACTGATTCTTTTTGTATTTCTTTGCCCTTTTCTGTATTTAATGAACTAGTGGAAGGATGATTTGGATTTAACCTCCCTTTATTTATAACAACTTCTCTGTTTCTCAATCTAATCTTCCTCTATACATCATTCATAGCATGCAGATAACCCCTCTGATATTGTTCTGACTCCCTCTCAAATTCTTCATTTCCATCCTCCTGTGAAAACATGCTATGCTCTTCTTCAGTAAGATATATTTTTGAATCTAGTTCCCCAAAAAGATGGATTTCATTTTCGGCAGGATCTTCTTCGTCAGCAACATAATTCTCAGGAAATGGTGGTCGAATTTGCTGTTCTTTTTGATTTCTTGGGTTTCTCATGTCTCTCTGCCTATTTTGTGGAGGTATAGGAGGATCTGGTCTTCTAAAATTCAGATTCTTGATTTGAGGATCAGCTTGTTCTCTGTTGAACGACCTATTATCCATAGTCAACCTATCCATCAACTTCTCCATTGTCTTCAACATCATTTCAAACTTAATATTAGTGGTAGAAGAAGAAGTAGAAGGCATATTTTCTTCATTTTTCCTCCTATCAATGTCTCTGTGTTTCATTTTTCCACTTGCCATCATATTCGCCTCTACTTCTAAAGCATCTGTAAACATTGCGGCAAGAGTTGCTGATTTTCTTTCTCTTAATGAAAATGCAAAATCATTATCAAAAGCTCCAACATAATGAAGTTTAGCAGTAGCTGTAGAAGGTTTTATATCTTCTGGAAAAGAATTATAAACCCTCATAAACCTACTTGAAAATTCATGAACAGATTCAAAACCCCCCTTCTTGAGACTATTATACTGGGGAAAGAGCTGCAAAGGACTTTGTTTGTCATCCCATCTCTCTAGGAATGCATTCTGGAAATCTTGGAAAGTAAATATAGATTTAGCTGGCAAGTCTTTAAACCATTTCTTCGCTTCACCTGATAAACTTTGAGCAAATAACCACATTTTAACATCTGCATAATCGACTTCCTCCAAGTCAACAAAATCTTCAAATTTAGCCACATGTTGTTTTGCGGTTATGTCTCCTTCTCCATCAAACAAGGAAATTCTTTGGGAGTAATTTTGGGGAAGGTCATGCAATAAAGCAGGAAAACGCAAAAGGGCAAATCTGGCTGCCATTGGTCTAGGTGGATTCAGAGGTACTGAGGAATTTTGAGTGTTTTGAACAATAAGTGTTTCTTCAACTTTCGCAAACTATTGTAAATCTCTCCAAAGGGAATCTAGTAAATAAGATTCTAATCTACTGGGATTAAATTTAGTATTTTTAAGATCAGATTCGGACTTAGATTTCAACAAACCCTTTCCAATATTAACTTCCCATTCTTGATAAAAAATACTATGAGAATCCCGAGAAGATGATGCACCAAATATAGAAAAATCTATTTTTTCTTTATCTTTTTTCTTAAACAACTTTTCTAGATCTTTTAAACTCTTTAAAATTTCAGTATCAGAATTACCTCATGTATGTCTTCTCGAAGCCAGAATGACTTTTTTAAAATTTTGAAAAACCTTTACAATGGAATCGCCAGGGAAAATATACAACCTTCTCTATTGACAAAAAATTCTTGTTTGCCGACATAAATCTTTTCTTGATATTTAAATTCTGTCGTTCTTCCCAGGGTAGATTTGCAATTTCGTCCCCGGCAACGGTGCCAATTTGTTATCACTCAGAATGTACCCAGGTTGCAAAAGGTAAATCCCAAAGGTAACATCAAAAACCACTTCAGAAAAGAAACTGACTTTCCTTTCCAGAGAGGGATCTCTCGAATATAAATTTAACAAGGCCAGATATAGGAATCGACACTTAAACATTATGTAGATGGTTGAAACAATACACATAATCATTGGGCAATGGAGTCAAAATACATAAAGATAACACAAGGTTGCATGCATGAGATTTCATCAAAGGCAAGATAACCACTTAGTTACAGTCATTCATTGATTTCAGGTGGAAAAGGAAGAAGTATGAACAATCCATCAATATAGAGCATCATAAGATGAATTCCATATTAACTTTAGCAAAAACATTTATAAAATATCTGAAACAATAGTCAGAGCACAACAAGTATGAATTCTAACTATTCAACACTACGTTTCAGATATGAGGAAAACAAAATGGAATGTAAGCATTGGAGAAAAAACAATCCAATAGGAAAGGAAAGCACAGACTGTAATGTAGATGGCACAAGAATATTTGATAATCCACACGCATTCAACTTTGTTATTTCAAAAATTATATGTCCCCAAAAAACATTGATCCAACATACGGGTTCCAACCCTCAATACATCAAGTAAATGCAAATATATACATAAATGATTTCTTCCCAAGAAGATTTAATAACTAAATAGTCTATTTAATCAAAGTCTTTGTAACCGTATCCCTAACAACTAGGAATAAACTACATGCTTTGATCCTGATAACATATCATTTAACTAAAATCGACTTGGTGACAGCAAGGCCCGAATAAACAGCTCCACAGCATGCAACACCTGTTTTTAAGGATGAAGAATATACTTTGTCTTCCCGAATCTCTCCACGGTCCTCCATTGTTCTATGCTTGGCATGTCATACTCAGTCATTTCTCTGATAGACACCTCCAAATCCATATAATCCTCATAAGATATAGCGGGCAGTCCTCCTCTGACGATCAGGATTTTTTGCAATATTTCGAAGTCTTCTGTCAACTTGTCCATGATGATTTTTCCAGTCAGTCCTTTTACCAAGTCATCAAACCTGGAATGGTCTATACGGTTTTGTACTAGCAGGCTATGATAATGTTCTTGAGAAAAAAATCTCCCTTCTTGATCCCAGAAATAGGGAAGGCCATCTTCAAACAATTCTCTAAAGGCATGCCTAAAATCATCGATCTGCGAAGACATCTCATCCGCCTTATCTTGTACTATTTTCATAAGCTGATGTTTGTTAATGAATTTTTTCAACCATAGTACAATAGCCACTTTGTCTTTAATCCCTATATCCTGCAATTTTTGATAAGTTAATGAATTCAAGAAATTCAGTGCATTCTGAGCTGTACCTAGGGGCTTCCTCTCCATGGTCTCATTTACTAATTTTAATCTCTGATTGGATAAATTAACCAATGCACTCTGGTCATCAATGAAATTCAGATAATGTCTGAACTTAGTAACCTCTATAGACAATGTATCCCAGATTATATGCTTGGCTCCTTGTAGAGGCCCCTTTCCTGTATTCCTTTCTTTTAATTCATTAAACTTCTTTTGCAACTGACTTTTGTCATGTAATATTTTATTCTTGTTTTCAACCATTTTTGTCAGTTCAAATTTGATCCTCTCATTTTCTTCTTTTAATTCCCTGATTTCTACATCTTTCAAGCTTACTTGTGACATTGGTACTAACAAATCATCAGCAGAAAAATCACTTAAAGGCTTTTCAATATATACAATGGACAAATCTGCATCAGTAGGGGCCTGGCTCATTAATTCTTCCATAATTTCTTTCTCGTCATTCTGATCTTTTTTTAACTGTGAAATTTGTGTCATTAACTCAGTTCTCTATGTTTCCCATTTATTATTTTCCTCTTGCAACTTCACCATTTTGCCTTTATATTCCATCATTTCTTGATGAATTCTATCTTTCTCCTCTTGCAATGCCAACAACTCTGAGGACTGAGCATGTTCAGAACTTGGAATTTTCAACTTCTTTTTTAATACCTGAATGGCATTATCTTTTTCCTCCAAAAGTCTCCTGATGGCTTGTGTGTTTCCTGGTTCATCTCTCGAGCTTATAACATCTGTCTGCAGCTTCTTTATTTGGATTGAATTCGTTTTATTCTCAATTTTCTCATGTTTCAACTGGACCTCCAACTTATCCACTAGGACTTGCAATTTGTTAATTTTCATCATGGCATGTAACAAATCTGAATAAATTATATCCCCCGTCTGTTTGTGAAGCTATATCTTGTTAGGTACACTGATTTTATGCAATCTTACCTCCATCTAAGCCACTTTTTTGTCACTTACCATAGCCAATTTTAAGGTGTTCCTCTCTACATCCCGAGTGGAAATCAACGATGCCTTTTGGTTGCCTAAACTTCTTACTCGCGGAAGTAGATTTTTAGTCTCTTCTAAGGACTGCATCTGCTTTTCAACATAACTTGTCATGAACTCTACTTTGGATTTAAAAACTGAACCGGACTCTGCATTATTTTCACTTTCAAAAGAAAACTGGTTCATTTGCACTGACTTCTTAGGAATCAAAACTAATTTCTTCAACACTTCTGAAACTATTTCACTTGAAATTTGATCATCTTGAGAAAATGTTTTGGTCTTTTTACACGAATTGTTTTCATCTATCTCCATATTCTCAACTTCAGAAAAAAAATCTTTTAATTAAAACATTAGAATTTTCTGGCACTTGAGACGCTGTAATCAACTCACCTCTTTTACCTTCAATGCTTCCTGGATTTTCCACAAAATGAGACAAATTGGCTATTTCCTCCAATCCCTCAACAACTTGATGATCAAATGGTTTGTTCTTATTTTCTTGTTTCCTTTGAGAAATTATATGATATGGATCATGATTGACGTTCCGTTCTTTCTGAAAATCCATATTCTCCAATAATTTTTCCACAATGACCAAGGAACCTTTGTTTTTAAAGATGAATGGACCAACTTTAAGGGGAAATTTGATATTAGAGGACTTATTGAAAGCTCCAAAATGCTCCTCCTCTGCATATAATCTTTGTCTCATGAATTCAAGTGCAAAGATTCTAGGGGTAAAAAAAATAGGTAGCCTGTATGGCTCTTCAGTGAAACCATACACTCTTAAAATAGTAAAGTCTTTATATAAAAACCAATCCCCAAACCTGTCTTCTGGTGACGATTGCATCATAACATTCATTTCTTCAAGTACTCTGGGAAATACCTCATCAAATAGCAACTTGTACATCTCTGACATAATGGAATTCACGAACTTGAACATATTGATTTGCTTCGGAAGATCCGAAGAGAACATAGTAGACAAGAATTATAATTCTGTTACGTTTGAACATAACAACATGTTCAACAGATATGATTGGTATTTGAAAAATCTAACCTTTTGGAACTCAACTAACTGGATATGAATTATCTCTGCTAAATACTCATCCAAACTGAAGTAATGGACTGGATGGGACTCAGACTCAAGACTGACTGAACTCATTTCCAATAAAAAACCCAAGACAACCTCATTGACATGAATGTCATTATCTAGACCTAAAATTTGGCAGACCAAAGATACAACCAATTGGACCTCTTCTTTGAAAATGTGAATACTGTATGGAAAAAAGAGACCCTCTAATGACTGACCTTCATTAAGAATACTAGACAAAAATTCACAGCTGATTTGAGTTTTACAACCTTTGTATACTTCGACTAAAATTGACTCATTCACAGACTCACCACTGTCAGGGAAACTATCAGGAAAATTAAGGAATCTACGAATAGTTTTTGCATCAATCCTACATAATATCTTAGACGTGGAATGACTCATAATGACTCTCTCAGAAGGTGAGTAATTACTTGCACACCATTCAGCAAATTCAGGAAATGGTAAAGTCTGTTCAATGGTGAAGTAATACAGAAAGGACTTGCAGACATTCAAAATGTCGTTTCCCTGTAAACTGTACTGCCACAATATTTCTTTAGTAATTGATACATTTCCAACCGACAAAAACGGGTCATACACACTTCTGTCTCTATCAACCATGAATTCCTCTCTTTCATCCAAGACCCGGTTAAGACTTTCTAACCCCTTCTCTTTCTCCATAACAAAAAAACAATGATAATTATCTGAACAGAGCTCAAGTATTCGAAGCTTACCTGTGACTGTAACTGTATGTAAGTGAGGTTGACTGTGAAACGATGGCAAGCTGTCTCCTTCACTCGTCCCAGCATGCAAAATAAAAAAATGATTTTTAAAAAATAATTCAACCTCACCTTTATATAAAGGTCTATTCTGGAGCTTCCATTTAGCGGTTTTCCTTTAACCACTTTTCTCCGCGAAATGTATTGTGAGCCGCCACATGTATCGTGGTTTTTATTCCACTACCGCTTTTCCACTTCAACTACTGCGCAACTTTATCCTCTGGAGCTGCTGACAACCGTTGATGAATACTCGCTTTTTGTTTAAGCCTTTAGATTAAACTGCACGTACACATTCCGCTGGGCCTTTTTGTTTTTAACAACGTGCATCTTTATAGAGTGGATTCCTTATCAGCTGTAGATTTTACCAGCTTGGTCCCATAACCATCGATATTCATGCTCTGTTAATTACCTCTGCCTCTCCTTATCTCCCGTGCATCTCCACAAAGCGGATCTGTTCTAAACCATTGATTTCCACCTCTTTCGTTCTACACCATCAGATTATGAAACAATTTTATCCTCTATGCACCATTTTATGATATATTCACATTATTACTCTTAACCAAAGTTCATGTAACCTTATTTTTTCTCCACCATGTTTCTTTCAATACTCTTCATAATAGAGGTGTTAACAACATCTTTGATTAACTTAAATTTAAAAGGTAAAAGAGGTTGGGGGAAGAAAGGAATTTATTCAGTGAAAGAGAGATATGATATTCTTTTCAAAGAAAAAACACATCATCCTTTTTTCTAGAATTTGGAATAAGATTTGGCACCCTGATGAACTTCCAAAAGTCAATATCTTGTGTTGGACATTAGTTCATGGGAAGATTCTTACTTCTGAAAATATTAAAAAGAGAAAAATAATCGGGCCCTCACGATGTATTCTTTGTAAGAATTGTGAAGAATCCTTGCATCACCTTTTCTTGCAATTCTCTTATGTTCATGCTATTTGGGGAAATGTTCTTTCTTTCCTTCCCCCATCCCTTGTTTTCCGTCAAATAGAGTGGATTATTCTCCCATTGGAGTTAGTGCTTTTCAGGCACCCTTAAGAATAAATCTATTTTGTCTAGAATTTGGATTGCTTTCCCTAAGTATATTTGTTTGAAAGTTTGGGCAGCTTGTAATTATGGTATTTTTGAAAATAAGACTGTTTCTATTGAGGTTACTGCTATCACTGCTAAAACTATGTTAAATGTATTTTCAATACAAAATAAATAGTGATGGTATCTATGAGAAGTTGACTTCAATAGGGGACATTTGGATCAAAGATTTTCTTTGACCAAATATTCCTTGTTCTTGAAATAATAGGATGTCTTTTCAAATTCATTCACGGCAAATTAGGATGACTCGTGATGAATTTAAGGTTTAGCAATATAATACTTAGTCGTATATTCTATTTTTTGATGGTTCCTCAAAAAGAAATCCTGGGATGGCAGGTGCGTGGGAGGGAGGGTTCTTTTTTACCTTGGAGGAAATTTTATTAAGACTTATGAGTGTGGTTGGGAATTGGAACTAATAATCAAGATGAAAGATATGCGATGTACTTTGGATTGAAGTTGTCTCTTACTATGAATGTATGTTCCCTAACAGTGATCAAGGACTCCATGCTAGTTCTCTCACAAGATAGACAAGTAAAAGCAATATTGGGTCAAATCTATGGCTTCCTTCACAATCATATTCTTAGCCTCCTTCGTATTTTCCATTCACTTTATTTTTTAAATTTCAAAAAAGACCTAAATTCTATGGCACACGTCTTAGCTAATAATTACTCTTAACTCCCTAGGGGGAGATATAAAGAATGTGACGATCATACAATTCTTATACACCTTCCTTGATGTTTTTCACCTATTCATTATGGCATCGGTCGTATTCTTTATGTGTTTCCATGATGGACAATTATTTTGTCTTGGCATTCTTGAATTGCGCTTCAGTATGGTGCATTGAATGTGCTTTCAATACCATTAAGGCATGGAATAATATTGATATTTGTTGTTATATGTGGTTCATTTCCTTTGTCAACTCTCTATTTCGTCTGCAATAGTTTGTTGGTGATCTATGGTATCTTCTTAACTTTGGAATGGTGATGAGCGTTTCTCAAGATATCATCGCCTTCTCCTTTGGGCGGGGAGGAGGTTGAATTGATGTTGCTAGCAATATGCACTCATATTTACAGGTATTTTTATGCAGTCCTTCAAGCTCTGCTTCCAGTTTTTAATTTGGGGACTTTAGGTTTTTCTATCATGATAGAAGCCATTATATTTATGAAGGATTCTTTATCTGGACTTCTGATATTAGCCTTGTTTTGTGTTGTATTGGTCTAACTTGGTTGTTATTTGGTACTTTAATAGATTTATTTGAATACAGATGGGTACATTTGGTTTTTGTTCGAAACCTCTCTAGGGATTCCTTGAGTTTTTTCTCTGCTTCCCTGGGAAGCATTATTTGTAGGGGTTCTTTAAATATGGATATTTTAAGAATGTGGAGGAAAAATTTGTACTATAAAGGATGGAATGATGGATTTTTAATCTTATATTAAGGATTCAAAAGATTAAATGGAGGACATAAAGGGATTTATGAATCAAATTCTTCTGAATTTTCCCGAAGTTGATAGAAAATTGAAGGTTTGAGACTTTTTCTTCTCAAATCCACCCTATAATTGATATTCGGTTTAATTCTCTTCATAAAAAAGTTAGGGACTTTGATTTTGAGCTTCAGAGAACAATATTGGAAGTTTGTCAGCATGGTAATTTGATTCATAATCATGAAGAGCTTTTGCGTGGTAAATATTCCAAGGTTGATGAGGTATCTGTTGGTTGTTCAAGTGGTGGTTTTTCATTGGCTCAACCTATGCATGTTAACTCTAATTTGGTGAATAACGTTCTTGCTGATTCTCTTGTTCTGAATAGTGCTAATTTACTTTAGAAGTATTAGGTGGATGTGGATGATGCTAGTGATGATTCTGATGAGAGTGGTAAATATTTGGACTTTGAGTCATAGGAACCTATTAATGAAGGCTTGAATTTGGATGCAGACACATATATGGTTGAAGAGGAGTTTGGTCAATCTTCTTCTGTTGGAAAATATAATTATTCTGATGTAGATTTTGACTATGAAGCTAAAGAAGCTCCCTCTGGTGAGGAGCTTGATTCCCAAAATGATTTTAGTGACTAGTTATCTTAAGGCAGTCTTTTTGTCTTTTATTACTCAAACAATATGTCAGAATATATAATATTCTAGGCACCTTTTTTTCTGGAGAAAAAGCTTCATGCATAGGATGATTGTAACTAAGGACTATATGGATCTATACTCTAACTCTTAGTCTCTTCTACTTGTTATGAATGAATTTTGTGTCTTTTGTTGAATTGTCTTCATCCTTTTTAAATATATTCATATCTATTTGTGTTAAAAAAAAACTGCATGAAATGACTTTTACCACCAACCTAACACATGCAATCAATGATTGGGTTTAATAGTCAAGAGAAGATAATTGGATCAATTAATGAACATGGCCTACTTTGGATGAGTTCTAAGGTTGACACTTGTAGCATAGGATTTATTTTCCTATATCCCCCCTCTCCTCTTACCCTCTGATGGAATCACATCCCCTTTAGTGCTATTTACATAGCCATCTTGGACCATTTTATTAATTTCCTACATAATATTTATGTACATTTCGAATTGGCATGATAAGCCAATCATTATTCTAATTATATATATA
>LPNX010213953.1:0-17619 GCA_001517045.1 Pseudotsuga menziesii
AAGAGAAAATAAAAAATTAATAACCTTGCAGGTCTACAGTATCTGCCAAGGTGAATACAATGCAGGTTTATAGCAAATATATGAGTAGATACAAAATATATATTATTGTCAGTCATACACAGCCTTATATTGGTCTGCAATATCAATCTCAGCCTTTAATCTCAGCAAAAATACTTTTCAGCTTGTATCTCAGCTTCTCATTATCATCCAGCAAACAATCTTGTTATAATAATAAAACCAAATCCATTTTGTTATTAAAATAACAAAACCATAGATACCAGCTCTGATAAAAATTAGGGTTCACCGAGCTTTCAGGCAAGCAGCAATCTGCAGGCAGTAATCTCTTCAAGCACAATACTCAGTCACCTTCAGGCAGCGTGTACAATTCTCCATGCAGCTTCAGGCTCAGGCAGCTTCTCTCACCCCACCAGGAAGTCTCCACGCAGGTCTCCACGCGTTCAGCCTTCAGCACAGCTTCATGCAAATCAAAACGCAGCTTTCAGACTTCAAGTCGCAAAGGCAGAAGTCTCCAGTCTTCAACGCAAGGGCAGATAAATGGTCTCCACGAATATTCTCCAGCATACAGTCTTCACTGGGCCTTCACGCAGATAGCCTCCCACTATGGTCGTCAATGATGTTTTTCAGCTCCACCAGCATACTATACACTGCATGCTGATCTTTACAGCTCCACCAGCATAATATAGTCTTTACAGCTCCACCAGCTGATCAATACCAGCATTCTCCACGCAACATCAACTCCACGCACCACCACCATGCGTAATATACCAATAATATACCACGCAGTCTCCAAAAAAAAAGGGTAATATACCACGACGAGCTGGTCTTCAGCAGCAGCGAATACACAGCAATACGCAGATCCCAGCAAGCATTCAGCAAACTTCTCAGCTTCCACGCAGGAAGTCTTCAGATGATCATACTCTCATACAAAAACAATCTCAGGCTCAACTTCAACACGCAGCAGTTTTCAATGGAACGTCTATCAGTCTTCAATGCGCAGCTTCCAATGTATATCAAGATATATACACGCTCAGTTCTCCACACATTATCTCAGGTGTTCAACTCATTATCTCAGTTCTCCACGCAATATCTCAGGTGTTCTCCACGGTAGTACTCAGAAAATTAGGGTTTCCCAATAGATAGAAACGCATATGGAATGAAACTCAGGTAAATGGCAGAGAACAGATGTTTCACGGAGTCTTCAATTCTACAGCACTACGAGTTCTCAATACAAGAGACTATTTAAACAAAGAGGTCGCTTTTCTCATACAATATGAGAAATTTTCAAGAGAAAACTCACGGCTTCTGCAGATTTATGACGAACAATGCAAGTTTGGACCGGCACGATCAAGCCAGAGCGATTGCTATATGACCTATTACCAAGAAGAAATTTCAACGGCGGGGGGTGCTGCAAATTAGGGTTAGGTATAACCTAATTCTAGCAGAAAACGCACATAGCGCGCAGGGGCAGACTGGCGATGGGCAGGCGGCAGTTATGGCAGGCAGAATGGCAGCCAGGAGTTATGGCAGACAGCAGACAGCCCTGCTCTGATACCAGTTGTTAGGTATAACTCCCAATTGATTGTTTATTACTTTGCCAAAAGCTATTATTTATACATTAGATGTGGCGGTTGAAAACCAGCCTTTTCACCTTCCTATCTATTCATATTCCTATCTATTCATATTCCTATCTATTTACAATAATCCCGACGGATTATTCTAACAACAAGCATCCCTTCAACCATAGATTTCTTTTGAAGTAATACAAGATCATGGTGGTTAATGTGGCCATACCTTTGATGCCAGAGTTCCTCTGTGGTGATTATGGTGGATACAAGTGCCTGATCACTGTCTTTACTCACATCCAACTTGTATAGTCCTCCACATCTTGAACCTGTAGCAACAATCTTGTAGTTGTTTTGAATGTCTTTGATATGACATGGGTACTTTCCAAACTCTAATTTCAGGTCATTCTCGGTTATGGTTGAAACAAATATTAAATTTTTCTTAATTCCAGGCACATACATGACATTATGAATATGTTTCAATTCCCCATTAGCTAATCTCACATTTATTATTCCATAACCCTGTACTTTTTGTGACCTATTGTCTCATAAATAGATATGAGTGCCATCAAGTTTCTCATTGTATTCATCAAAACATTCTTTCCTACAATACATATGTGCAGATGCACCTGAATCTAATATGAACCATGCATTCTCATCATCTGTCTCGACAGACAGAGCATCTTCATAAATAAACAATCTCATATTTTTAAAATCATTAATTTCAGAGGTGTTTGTATTTGCAAAATTTCCATTGTGACTTCCATTGTAGTTTCTATTTCTATAAAATTTCTTCTGATAATGATTTCTATTGAGGTGTCTTGGTTTTCTCCAATGATGGCCATCTACATTATTTATATCAAAATCAGTCTGAGCCATACCTTTATGTTTTGGATGAAATCTGCCTCTGTCTCCATTCCATTGTTTTCCTCTGTCTCCATTCCATTGTTTGCCTCTGTCTCCATTCCATGGTCTACTCCATGGTTTTCCTCTGTGTGTATATCGACCTCTTGCCATCAGTGCCTAATCTAAACCTCCAGCATCCAGATCATAGTTCTTCGTTCTTTCTTCTTCTTGTATTAGAATCCCTGTAAGTTCTTCAAAATTTGGGGGTTTCTCTCTTGCTGCAAGTACTGAAATAAACACTTTGTATTTTGGCACTAACCCTTTTAGAGTGACTGTTACTAACTCACAACTTTCAACAACTTCACCTATATCTCCCAATTTATCACTCAATTCTTTAATGCAAGAAATAAATTTGCTTACCCCTTCATTAACCTCTATCTTAATTGACAACAATTTGGTTTTGAGAAACAAAACAATATTTGCATCATTTGTTTGATACAAACCTTTCAGCGTGCCCCATGTTGCCTTAGATGTCGTATAGTTTCTGATATGTGGAATGATGTTGTATTTAATAGACATTCTCAATGTTAGTTTTGCTTTCATCTCCTGCTTATTCCAGTCTGGAAGCAATGTGGCATTTACAGGCCTCGACTCATCACCAGTCACAATTGACCACGCATTAGCAGATTCAAGCACAGTCATCATCTTGAATTTCCAATTTATGTAATTTTCACCATTTAATTTGGATGCTTCATTTCTATAAGTATCAATAAGAGGTGGATTTTCCATTTTACCTTAGTTTGGCTGATCTGAAGAGCTAATCTATATTCAATGGGAAAAAAAATTAGAACCGCACCTCTTCTTCTTGTCAAAGGCATTTCTAGGAGCATTACCCAAAATCAGTGTAAGTAGAGGCTTGAGCACCACTCTTCCTCTTCATAGCTTTAGCGGTGCCACCGCTCCTCTCCTTTGGCTGACAGGAGGTACCACTGCTCTTCCTTTGAAAATTAAGTGGAGGCACCTCTCCTCTTCTTCAGCTGATAGGCGGTGCCAATATCTCTCATGGGAGAAAAGAAAAATCCTTTCAGCTCACACTTATATCCACGCAGGTCTTTATGATGTAAACCTTCACGCAGTGCCCGTTGATCTTCACGCTTCTCCAACTCTGATCTGTCAGGCTGATCGCGTCGATCTCTCATGGGAAAGGATGCCGCTTGTGCTCTCCGCGGTGATCTCCTTCAGAAATAGTGCACAGTGATCTCCTTTCAAGATCTGCACAGTGATCTCCTTCATGAGGCAATAACTTTGAGAAAAAAAATTTGGCTCTTGCACCCAGCGTTCAACTCTAACGGTGATCTCCTTCAGGCACCTGCGACCGAGAAGACTCTCCACGCTAAACTCTTCCATGCAAAAGAAAAAAAAATCCACGAGCAGAATCTTCACGCTGAACTGTGACAAATTCTCTGACACTGAAAATCAAAATTCCAGCACAGCAGCACACCAATTCTCGGCACTGGCTCCTTCAACAATTCCGACCAACTCTCGACACAGGCTCCCTTATAATTATCAACGCCAACTCAGGGAAACGGATCTCAACACACATGCTCTGATACCAACTTAGAAATTAAGAAGGTAGATAGGGCATAACACAAAGGCTCGTTCACACAAAGGAATGGTCAAACCAATTCAATTATCAAATGTGAAATTATTATAATATAAAGGTGAGGACAGTCATAACAAACCAAATCCAGATCCTAGAGTTATGGATCTCATGCTAATCAAAGATAATACACATCAACCCAATCTAGAATAATCTGCCTATCATTTCAACATTATGCCAACATTGGATATATTGTAAGCCTTTGTGATCCTTTTATGTATATATATGCACTAAGATTGAAATTTTTAAAAATATCCTTCAATTACTTATCTAAATTCTTCAATTACTTATGTAAAGTTATCGAATGGTGTTGAAGCAAGTCTATCACATTTATATAATTTCCTTCTTCACCGTCATTATCATTATTATTAAATTATTAATTTCGCTTAAAACAATTCTTCATGTACTTCAGTTAAACGATTTGTTTTTAGAGATTTCGCTCTCAAAATATTTTTTGCGCCTATGTGTTGATGAACAAATAACTATATCACTGATATATCTCTAGCAAAAGGCGATTTCTCCCCGAAGCACCAACCTCTAAAATCAATTTTCTCCCTGATACATTGGAAGCTATCAAATATTCCCTTGCATAGATGTGGGACTTAAAAGGGAATTTCTCATTGACTCTCACACTTTATGATTTTTATTAATTATTTGCTCATATCGAAACTTCGGAACCAAAAATTGGCCTTGAAAGCATTTTCTTGGTTGACAAATTGAGCCGAAAAAACATTGAACTACCTAAACCTCAATTTTAACACTTCTTAAAAGTGATTTTACTACCAAAGTATTGTTGGAAAATATTGTTTCTTGCCAACGTTTTCTTAGAAAAATGAAATTCCTTGTTACGAGAAAAAAAAAATTCCCTTGTTTGTCCATTAGTTATAGCTTGGGTGGTTGGGAGGAATGATCTTATTTTTTCCTTGCTTGTCCATTAGTTATAGCTTTGGTGGTTGGAAGGGATGATTGTTACCCTCCTCACTTAGTTTAAATTCTTGTAAGTGACATATTTACTCTTATTAAACCCTTTTGTAATAAATAAATAGATTTTGCAATATAACCATACTTTAATTTTAATGTTAGAATAATAACTATTAACATATTTCCCAATGAAATAACTTTCTATAATAAACCACCCTTTAAAAAAAAATCCTTATGCATGCTTATATCTTCTCCTAGTCATGAACTGTGTAACATCCTCATAAAAATTGTAAGATAAAAAAAATGTTTTATATATATTGTATGTAATTCCGTGTTTAAATAGAGTAGTTATTACTCGTACTTTCTCCATTATGCATTATTGTCGTTATCTTAAGTACTTAGTTTCACTATATAGGTGATATATGAAATTTGTCTATGCTTAACCTAATGTTATAATATAGTTGTTGTAGTTATTTGTTGGCTTCTTCCTAAGCTGCACAAAGAAAGTTTTAAGGATCTTACTTAGTCGCTAAGACTAAAACATAAAAATTTGATTCCTCTGTGTGCAGAAGAAGAAAAAAAAATCTTGTCTTGGTGCAACTTAGTTATAGACTCTCGCTTCTATGTTTTAAGGTGTGTCAAAGAGGATCTAAAGGTTGATTTCTAAGCCATTATTATATTTCTTAGTATAGTTCAAAAACACTTGATAATTAAGGTTCTAATACTAACAACTCATACTGTTTTGCAGGATTAAACAAAGAGATAAGGTTTATGTTACCAAGGGTTATAGCATAGTAAAAGTCGTTGATTTACTTCATATACCTTGTAATATAATTTTGTGATGTGTACTATCTAATTCCAACATTGCTCTAAAAATACTTTGGTTAAAACCTTTAACTCTCCATTGCATGAATTAAACATCATACAAGTGATACCAGTTCTTGTCACTCAGTGTTTTAAAGCGGATCCGATTTCGTAATAAGAAAGTATGGGAAGGACGATTTGGTTTTAGAAATTACTTTATGTGAAAAAGATATGTCAACAGCTGCAAGTCACCATCTTCAAGCTGGAAACCCTAGGTGTTTAATGTTTATCAAAAGCAATTTCAATTCATTGCTAAGTCCATTATATGGCATTTTTGCCTCTTGGTTCTGGATCCTAGATGCTTTCGCTCTGCAAGAGCGATACCCAACACTTGAGAGATGGACGAACCTTAATCCAACCAGTTCCACCTGTTCAGTTTGGCCTTTCAAACCAACGGGTTCACTATCTTCGCTCGGCAAGACTTGGTAAGCTTTCTTGCACCCTGAAATGTAACAGAAAGAAAATAATTAGAGAGGGTTATTCAATCACCCACCCAAGGTTTAACTCACAGGTGGATTATCAATGTGTGCAGGTACAAAATGGGTCGAAGTGGTGAATTACTGGTTGCACAATTTTTCTACTGTAAACAATAAGATCCCTATTCCTTATTTGCATGGCTCATCAGAAGGAACCAGTTCTGTGTACTTTTATGGCGAGAGCTCGTTCTTCTACTCCAAGGTTTTGATAAGAATAGGATACACAGTGTTACATTTTCATTTTTTTGTGACTCCATCTTAATAGACAGTCCTCTGATGGAATCGTGAATGATTTTTTTTTTATACTCTGTAAGGTTCAATTATGCTATCTCTGTCTAAACATTATGTTAATATTTAAGCGTTAGTTTAGGTGTATAAAAGTTTATTAACTTGTTTTTAGGAAAGAGATGGTCATGGGAAAAAGTTTATTAACTTGTTTTTAGGAAAGAAATGGCTATGGGATTTCATACTGTTGAAAAGTTGCGTTTGGGGTAGACGCCACTTGTAGCTAGTTGTTTAAACATTTACCGTACCTGTCTAAAAGATGATAATAATACTTGTTTATTTCTATTTTTGCATCATTGTAGTGTGCTTACACTGTGTAATAAAATTGCGTAAACAAAAATTATAAATAGTTATTACTTGGATTCCTATGAGGGAAAAAAAATGAAAACACAAACAGTAAGTCGTGCCAGAAATTTAAGGAAAATATTGGGAATTATGTTTCTGGAAAAACTGGTTTTGTTGTAGCTTAAACAGAGCTTAGGAAAGATTGTAAAAAAAAATGTTATTTCCCTTTGTGGTTATAAATGGATTTACTAAGAATATAGAAGGCAGACAGAGCAGATCTCATAGGCTCGCTTACACAAGGAATGGCCAAACCAATTCAATTGATTAATGTGAAGTAATTACAATATATAGATGTAGCTTATCATAACAAACCAACACCTAGATCCATAAGATGTGGATCTGAAACCTCTTTATACTAAACATAGAAAGTACACACCAACCCTAATCCTAGATACTCGCCAAGCATTTCTACATTATTCCAACATACCCCCTTGATGTAGAAATGGATTTTCTACAATACCTAATTTCTTCCTAAAGATCTCAAAGTGAATCTTGCCAACAGGATTGGTAAATATGTCAGCGATATTATCACTTGTGTTACAATAAATAAGTTTAATTTCCTTGGACTCAATCTTTTCTCTGATAAAATGATGTTGCAGTTCAATGTGTTTTGTCCTTGCATGATAAATAGGGTTGTGTTCCAATTTGACTACACTTTGATTATCACAATGTACTTTGGCGAGATCTGTTTTATTTTCTCCAATGTCTTCAATAATCCTCCTCAACCAGACAACTTCACATGTTGCACTAGACATGGCTTTGTATTCGGCTTCTGTGGATGATAGAGAAACAGTTGGTTGTTTCTTACTGCTCCATGATACGACTCCGGATCTAATGTTGGATGCGTATCCTATAGTAGATCTTTTGTCATTAGGATTTCCTGCCCAATCAAAATCATAAAAACCTACCAATTTAACATCAAACTTATCAGTGTATAAAAGACCAAAGTTCATTATCCCTTTCAGATATATAAGGACTTTCTTTGTTGCTATCCAATGGCTGTCATTTGGTTTAGCCATAAACTGGCTCAAAATGCTGATTGCATATGATATATATGGCCTTGTGGTAGTGAGATAATTCATACTTCCCACCAATTGTCGATACAAAGTACCATTTGCATCCTTTGATCCATCTTGACTGCATAACTTCACATTTTGTCCTAAAGGAATTGTTGATACTTTGCAATCACTCATATTAAATCTATTCAATATTTCCCTCACATACTTACTTTGAGTAATCATTGTTTTGCCATATTCTCTCCAAACTTCAAGTCCCAAACAGTAATGTAATTCTCCAAGGTATTTCATTTCATACTCTTGTGATAGTTGATTTTTTATTTCTGTAATCAACTTACATGCATTTCCTATAATGATTAGATCATCTACATATAAAGATATCAAACAAATATTTCCTTCCTTATCTTTCTTCATGTAAAGGTTAGGATCACTTTTGCTTTTAACTAAACCTTTCTAATTAAAGAAGGTATCAATCTTTATGTACCATGACCTAGGAGCCTTTTTTAATCCATAGATAGCTTTATTTAGTTTACATACAAAATGTTCCTGTCCTTTCTGTACAAAACCTTCAGGCTGGACTAAGTAGACTTCTTCTTTTAAATCACCATTTAGGAAAGCAAATTTTATATCTAATTGATGGATTTTCCATTTATGGGTTGTGGCTAATGTAACCAGAATTATAATTGTGTTTAGTTTTGCTACTGGTGCAAAATTATCCTCAAAGTCAATTCCCTCCTTTTGTGTATAGCATTTTGCTACTAGTCTTGCTTTAAATCTTTCTATGCTACCATCTGATTTAAGCTTATATTTAAACAACCATTTACAACCTATGGGTGTCTTATTCTCTGGTAACTCAGTCAATTCCCAAGTCTTGTTTTCATAATTGAGTTATATTCTTCATTCATTGCTTCAACCCATTGTGCTTTATCTTTGGCTTGTTTGTAATTCATTGGTTCACTGATATTCATTATATTAGACATTAGAGCATAATCATTGTACCTTAGAGGGGGTCAAATCTGTCTTGTTGACCTTCTTAGCATTAAATTACCTGTAGGGGTTCCATCCATAATCCTTTTGCTTTCTGCTGTGTCTTCCTCTGAACTTGTAGAAGTACTCATTCTGATTTGCTACTTTCACTACTGCTTTTGCTTCTTTCACTGTTGTTGCTCTTCTGTTCCTCTTGCTTCTCTTGTGACTTTTCCACTTCCTACTCCTGAACTATTAAGTTTAACTTGACATATTCATCATTATTAGTCAGACTATATCCTTGTTCTGTTTTGTTACTTGTATCTGTATGTTCATGGAACACCACACCTCTACTAGTAATTAATTTATGAGTGCTAGGGTGAAACAACTTATAGGATTTGTGATCATTGTAATACCCAACAAAGACACATTCAAGTGATTTAGCATCTAGTTTCCTCCTATCATATTTTGGTGTGGGAAAATTCTTTACAAATAAATATTCGTAGATGCTTAACTTGTGGTTTATATCCATTGAAAACCTCAAATGGTGTTTGAAATTCTAATTTCTTTGTGGGACTGATATTTTTCAAATATACATCAATATTCACAGCTTCTGCCCAAAAACCATTCGAAATTTGCTTACCTTGTAGCATGTTGCGTGCACATTCAACATGTTATGTTCTTTCGCTCTGCTATCCCATTTTGCTGAGCAGTGTGCAATAGTGTAAACTGTTGTTGGATGCCATTCTCTTTACAATATTTCTTGAAAGCTCCAGACACGTACTCACCACCATTGTCGGATCTGAGAATTTTAATGCATTTTTCTGTCTGCTTTTTAATCATGGTTTTGAACTCCTTGAAGTATTCAAATACATATCCTTTCCTCCTTATGAAGTACACCTATGTGTATCTAGATCTATCATCAATAAATGTCAGAAAATATGATGCACCTCCTAAATATCTAGTTTGCATAGGTCCACATAGGTCTGTATGAATTAATTCAAGAATATCAGTTAATTGCCTCTTTTCTTGATGTACTGGGAATTCATTTCGATGTTGTTTTCCAAGTGCACATGCACTACATTCTAAATGTTCATTCTTTATTACAGGAAGACCTTCAACCATATATTTATTTTGAAGTAATACAAGATCATGGTGGTTAATATGGCCATACCTCTGGTGCCAAAGTTCCTCTATGGTGATTATAGTGGATGCAAGTGCTTGATGACCGTCTTTGCTCACATCCAGCTTGTACAGTCCTCCACATCTTGAACCTGAGCAAGAATCTTGAAGTGGTTTCGAATGTCTTTGACATGGCATTAGTACTTGCCAAACTCTACCTCTAGGTCATTCTCAGTTATGGTTGAAACAGATATTAAATTTTTCTTAATGCCAGGCACATACATGACATTATGAATCTGTCTCAATTGACCATTAGATAATTTCACTTTTATTATTCCATAACCCTGCACTTGGTGTGACCTATTATCTCCTAAATAGATATGAGTGCCATCATGTTTCTCATTGCATTCATCGAACCACTCTTACAAGACATATTTGCAGATGCACCTAAATCTAAGAACCATGCAATCTCATCGTCTGTCTCAACAGACAAAGCATCTTTAGAAATAAATAATCTCATATTTTTAAAACCATTAATTTCAAAGGTGTTTGTATTTGCAAAATTTCCATTGTGACTTCCATTGTAGTTTCTATTTCTATAGAATTTCTTCTGATAATGATTTCTATTGAGGTGTCTTGGTTTTCCCCAGTGATGACCATCTACATTATTTCTATCAGAATCAGTCTGAGCCATACCTTTATGTTTTTTATGAAATCTACCTCTGTCTTCATTCCATTGTTTTCCTCTGTCTCCATTCCATGGTTTGCTCCATTTTTTGCCTCTATGTGAATATCAAACTCTCGCCATCAGTGCTAGGTCTGAACTTCCAGCATCCAGATCATAGTTCTTCATTCGTTCTTCTTCTTGGATTAGAATCCCTGTTAGTTATTCAAATTTTGGGGCTTTTTCCCTTGCTGCAAGTGTTGAAATAAATACTTTGTAATATGCACGTAATATGGCAATAAGCCTTTTAGAGTGACTATTACTAAAACAGAACTTTCAACAACTTCACCTATGTCACCCAATTTATCACTGAGTTCTTTAATGCGAGAAATACATTTTCTTACCCCTTCATTAGCTTCCATCTTGATTGACAACAATTTGGTTTTGAGAAACAAAACCCGATTTGCATTAGTTGTTTGATACAAACATTTGAGCGTGTCCCATGTTGCCTTGGATGTCATACAGTTTCTGATATGCGGAATGATATTGTATTTAATAGACATCCTCAATGTCAGTTTTGCTTTCAGCTCTCGCTTATTCCAGTCTGGAAGCAATGTGGCAGTTGCAGGCCTCGGCTCATCTCTAGTCACAATCAACCACGCATTAGTGGATTCAAGCACAATCATCATCTTAAATTTCCAATTTACATCATTTTCACCATTTAATTTGGATGCTTCATTGATATACATATCAGCAAGAGGTGGATTTTCCATTTTACCTTGTTTTGGCTTAGCTGGAGAGCGAATCTATAATCAATAGGGGAAAAAATGTAGAATTGCACCTTTTATTTTTGTCCAAGGCGATCGTGGGGGCGGTGCCCAAAATCATTGTAAGGGAAGCCTAGAGCATCACTCTTCTTCTTCACTGTTTCAGCAGTGCAACCGCTCCTCCTCTTTGGCTTGCTGGCGATGCCACTGCTTTTCTTTTGGAAAATTTGTGGAGGCACCACTCCTACCCTTCAGATGATAAGCAGTGCTCTCACGAGAGGAAAAAAAAATCCACGCGATCTCTACGCTTCTCCATGATGATCAATAGTGATCTTCACACTGATCTTCATAGCCTATCAGCTCACCAGTGCCATCTCCACGCTAACAAATCACAGCTCTCCATGCTGAAAAATTGCAAGCTCCACAGCTCTCCTCTTGACACGATTTTGGTAAAAAAATGGTGATTTTCTCACGACAGTGGCTCTTTCAGCACTGTATGTCTTCACATACTTTCCTGCAGGCTCTTCCTGGCTTCACCTTCATTGATCTTATCTGATCCACCTCCTTCACGATGCCAGGCTCTTCCTCTTCGATTCTCCCACGGGCTCCACGTCCTCACAATTCTGTCATTGAACTCTTCTATGGGGAGATCTTTAGGCCAGCACTAGCGAATGTAGTTATTGTTCCTCGGAATGGGCGTGGCAATGCCCCAACTTGGACAGGCTTGGAGCTAAATTTTGCAACTGGTTAGCACGAATATTGAGACAAAGATTGAAGATGGCACTTCAATACTCACGGGAGCATCAACCTTATGCACAGTCACACTTGATGATGGCGTCTGCAAAAAAAAAACTATACCTCTTTTTCAATTGGTAGATGGCGACTTCTTCTTCACGGTGATGGCATGGCAGGGGCTCCTTCAACGCTAACTCGGGGCAACGAATCTCAACACACAGGATTTGATACCAACTAAGAATATAGAAGGCACACAAAGCAGAGCTCATAGGCTCGCTTACACAAGGAATGGTCAAACCAATTCAATTGATTAATGTGAAGTAATTACAATATATAGATGTATCATGATAACAAACCAACACCTAGATCCATAAAATGTGGATTTGAAACCTCTATATACTAAACATAAAAAGTACACATCAACCCTAATCCTAGATACTCAACAAGCATTTCTACATTATTCCAACAGATTTATGGTTCTGTTAAATTCTTTTATAGAAAATTTATTAAAAGAATTTAACTGTTATGAACCTAACTTACTTTCTTGTGAATAAATTGGTTATAAACTTGGTTAATTTATTTTTCCTTGAAACAAGACCGCATGCTTATCTTGGAAGGATTTGTTATAATATAGAAATTATTACGAGGAATTCCGGGAATTATATATTGTATTTTTATTCAGTTTGAGGTTTAGACTTTAGAGTTGGGAAAGTAAGTACCTTTCTGGAATCAAAACCTAACCCTATACTTACTTAGTAAAATTAGAGGTGATTTAGATTTATTATGTAAATTTTATCCTTTGGATTAAGAAATGTAAATTATAATACTATTTAAATACTATGCCGGGTAAGATTTTAATTTGTTTATTAAACTATTAGCGATTTTAAGGACTTGATGGGAGTAGGTAACGGATTTAATTGCATAGTAGTTTATTTTTCTTAAACTAAAGTTAATAATTCTGATTGTGTAAGTAGATAAAATTTAAACCCCAATTAAATCCTCACTTTCAATAATTTATTCATAACCTAAAATTATGAGCTATATATATACTAAGCATAAAATTTCTCTATGAATCAGAACTATATGTGACCCTTATTTATTATATTATTTGAATGGAAAAGGGATAAGCCCTAAAGTAACTTGTTATTTTACTTAGAACAATATCAAATCAAACTGGAAGCTTTCATATATATATATATATATATATATATTCAAGCATAAAATTTCTCTACTAATGAGAACTATATATGACCCTTATTTATTATATTATTTGAATGGAAAAGGGATAAGCCCTAAACAGGAACTTGTTATTTATAGCAGAATTACTTGATATTACTAGAATAGTATAAGAAAATTTATGAAACTCATAAGATCTAGCATCGATGTTTTACTTTTCTGTAAAATCAAATTCCATGCAAATTCTTTTATTTTGTTTTATGAAGAATAATGTTTAACATTTGAATTAGAACTGTATTTTAAGTTTTAAATACAAGAAGATTTGTCTAAATTAGAGGAAAGACTGTGTATAACTATATATTGCACCCAAGCTCTATAATCAAAATAATACACACTTATTGATCCAATCTAATTCTACTTAATTAATATAATTCTATATTCCTTGTACTAGAGTACATCACCATCACCATTGGTGAGAGAAAAAATATAGGGGATAAATATTTTTCAATTCTAAATCAATCAACACTTTCCATTACTAAATTCTAAATAGCTTGCACTTCATTTAATGAAATAAAAAATGACATAAACAGATTAGAGTTGGAGCGTGCAATTCATAGAGATAAATAGGACCAATACCCAAAGGAGAGTGTTCCACCCAACCTTTCCTGAAGTAGCCAAATCACTTGCTCAAGACCCCAAGCTTGCTCAGTGCACCACTAGGATGGAGATCTATGCTACACAACATACTTCTGCAACTCAGTTTAACAACAGACTTAACTCAACAATTCATTTTAACTATCCCTTCATCAAATAATTTGTGTGCCTGACTTTTCAGTTTGCAACAATCATAAATTCATTCTCTCATAAATCAGAATGAGTGATGAGCTTGCTCAATTTGATGGTTTATATAAGATTGCCTAGGTCTTTGGGTCACTTTTGGAATTAATGAGCCACACAGCTCAGTTTCCCCTCTTAGGAAACATGACCACTTTTTTAGGGATTATGCTCATGCAAGAATTAGAAAGTGAATGTTAGTGTTGCCACTTATCAATCCCCCTTCTATAATTGTTCTTTCCTTCTAGCAACAATAAACACTCATTTAATAGTCTCCCCTAAATAAATATCACCTTTTATTAATGAATAAAATAAATAATTTTTTATGAAAAAAAAAACATCTGATACATAGCCCCTAAAATCATATTCGCACCCATTCTCACACGATAAAAGAAAAGTAAAAATAAAAAACACACGTGTAACCCCTTTTCGAAAGCAAAAAAAATGGGTTAGAATCTTCTTTTTATTTTGCATTTTTTTGTTTGACAAGGAGACCACCCATCCTAACACAATAAAAGAAAAGTAAAAATAAAAAACACACGTGTAACTCCTTTTCGAAAGCAAAAAAGGACGGGTTAGAATCTTTTTTTATTTTGCATTTTTTTGTTTGACAAGGAGACCACTCAAGCGATAAGAAAGTTCCATCATTCGTGCACTTGTTAGGTAGGTTTCTCCACCTCGTTTCAATATTTACCTCAGGAGGGTAAAATGTGAAAATTATTGGCTGAATTAAAAGTGAACATACCTTTTGTATAGAATCTTGTCAAATACTCATCACTGGAATTTTCATTAAAATCATGGTTACACCTCGCCTTTTTTTAGTACATAGGGTTCTGATATACAAATGACAGAGGTATACATGTAAAGATATTAATGAATTAAATTCTATCCTTCTATTTAGTGGATATGACTAAGTTTATATAATTATCAATCAATTCTAATAGTTAAAAGAAACTTTATAATTAATTTTTTATTTGATCTGGATTCTTGTGCATAACATATTACATATTTTCTGTTTAATGTTTTTTTTATATATATATAATTCATCTATAATTATAATTATAGATTTTTTAACAAAAAAACAAATAGCATGACATATTACATATTTTCTGTTTAATGTTTTTTTTTATATATATAATTCATCTATAATTATAATTATAGATTTTTTTAACCCAAAAAAACAAATATCAAGTAATTTTTTTAGCTGTTTTAGTTAAAAAAATTTCAAAGTGGATATCGATAACCATTTTTATCAATTTCAAAATAAATACATAAAAAATCAAGTAAGGCTAAAGTTTTCTTATTCGATAATTATAACTATTTTTTTCAATTTCAAAAATGTTTTCCGCTTATTTCAAATAACAAAATTGTGCAAGCACGATTAGGTGTAAGCTATCTACCGGACCATTTGCACCGGGGCCCACTTGACTCCATGAGGAGATAGATTACTCCTTTATCTTTCTTTTAGTGACAGTGAGACCAAGAATAGTAGATTCTGCTTCTTTTCTTGCATTTTTATTGCAGATTAATTCTATAACAAACTATTATCACACTCAGATATAATGCAATAATGAAAAATACTAATTTACCAAATCAAATTAAATCTACAAACTGAACCGAACTAAGCTTAATCTGAAATTGTGTTCTAAAAACTTGTAATTTGAAATTCATATGTTATGGATTTGATAACGTCAATGTTCTGTGTGTATGCTAGTAACCTCCCTTATCATGAAGGATAAAGAATCCAAGGTTTAAACCTGGATCTGGTTCCATAAAACAAACAAAAAAGTTGATTAATGATTACAAGGAAGTTGCACGTAAAAAACTAGAATTTCCATCGCTAAATTTATGGAATTGGTTGACGGAGTCAGGTAGACCCCGGTGCAAATGGTCGGGTAAATAGCTTTCAGTATTTGTGCACAGTTTACCCACTCATAATTACTTTTATGTTTAAATAAAATCGAGTGTACGACATCTGCATCTTCCACTGCTGACGTTTTGGAAGGCGATAATGTGACAGGTTGTAAGATTCCAACATCGCAAACTGTATTCCAATCTCTCTCATATATATAATAATAATAATATAATATATCACGTTTCGTTAAACATAAATATAAACGGTGGATTAACTAAATATTCAATACATGTTGAAAGAAATTGGTGAACTGAAAATTCTCTTTTGTTACCATTATAAATATACATTGATTAACAAATAGCTGATACTATATTTTGGATGGCTTTCTATATGGTAATGCTACGTGTCCAGTTTGGCGGAATTGTCGAGATCTTTGATAGATTGACAACAATATAATCATAGCATTACCGGCCAACGCCCGTATGCCCTTTATTCCTGTAAGAAGCCAAGAATCTCCACGGCAAATCCGCATAGCTTGTTTTGGAGAAAATTATTGAGCGATAAAGGGTCTCATCTGTCAATTCAACAGTATTTTAGCAGTTCCACAGTACTAAACAGATGAATAATAGCAGCAAAAGGTACTAGTACCGTATGTTATTTCATCTTTAAATAAATCAGTTATCTATCTATTTCTTGGATCATCTCTATCCCCTAGCGATGCATTGGATGGCAGAGAACTCTTGTCCCGCAAGCAAAACAACCTTGATCAAACTTGTATTTAGACTTAAATTCGTTATCAATTCATTCAAAGGAAGGCTTCACTAGTTATAAAATGGTCCAAAAGAGTTGCTTGCCCATGTCCAAATTGAACATGATTTATTGGCAAGTGATTTTTTTAAACATAAACAGAATTGTAGATAATAAAACATAACTAGACATCCTTCATTGGCATAAACAAAAATAATAAAATCTTTTTGAGTGTTTTAAAAGAAAAAGGCTATTGAATATTTAGACAAGACATTAAAATATCAATAAAATCACCACAGCTTATTAATAGCTTAGATCTCGTCTATAATAAAAATAGGCGAATCCAAATTTCAAACATGCGCCAATAAAATTTCACCGTTTTTCTTTTGCGCTCGTCTTTAAATAAAAGTTTAATGCCAGTCGATTTAGAACATGAGCGCATCTTCGTCAATAAAATAATGTTTAAATTCGATCCCATTTAAAATGCGTTTAAAGATGTTCAATGTATGTTGACAGATGACTTTGTTCTATTTATTTTTTGGTTTAAAATGAAATGTTAAGGACAAAAATTAAAATTAAACTTTTAAAGAATATTTTGTCAAGGACTCAGGAGAATGTTAAAAGCTTTTACAAACACATTATAAGATTATAATAAAGACAAGTGAAATTAGCAGCAAAGCTGCTTAGTACCTGCCTCTTAGAAAATTTTGGGAAAAATAGCAATAGGTTAATTTATTTTGAGTTTTATGACTGTAGA
>LPNX010213953.1:19039-34469 GCA_001517045.1 Pseudotsuga menziesii
CAGAAAATATATATATATATCACTTTTGAAAACTTCCCATTAAGGCAAAAACTGATTAAATTTAAAACTTCTTTCTTTTACAGTAATCAGTTCTTTTACAAAATCATTCTACATTTAAAAGATACAAGATGAAAAAGTAAAATCATTCTACATTTAAAATATACCAAACGAAAAAGCAAGCTGCAAAATGAAGGGCGGTTGTTTTAGTGCACAAGTGTACGGGGATTTGATAAAGCTCGACAATCCAACTCTCATGCGAAGAAATGAAGATGGAATTTGCCTGCTTTAAAAGTTTAGGTAATCAGTTTGGACTCATCATCTTCCTTTGGAGGAAGGTTGGAGTTGGCCCCATCCCATTCCATATCTTTGGGTTTACGCGAATCCACCCACCAGTGGACAGGACATTGAATTTGGGCTTCTTTTAACCCTCCCACTACGTCGGTTATGCTGGGTCTATCTGTCGGACTAATGTGCACACATCTCAGCGCTATTTTGGCAACACGAGCTATTGATTTCATTGATTTCACGTCGTAGTTTCTACCCAAATTCTTGTCTATGATTTCTTCGCCTATTTCTTTCGCCTCCACATACGGTCTCGCCTGCAAATATGTCCCGATATAATGAATGTTAGTCTCACATAATGTGTAGTCAATGGCAGGAAATGCAGTTGAATATCATTTTGTGTTGTTTGGTTACCAATTCAACGAGTTTACATTTCTCTTTCTCATTTGTGACTTGTCTGCCGCATATAATCTCAAACAAAACGACTCCAAAACTATATATATCACTCTTATCACTCACATGGTGAGTGCTACCATACCTGTAAACATCTTCAAACAAAATTTAATTAATTGCCTCTGCTCTCAACAAGTAATCGAATACGTTAATCATGAACAAAATATTTGAAAGAAAGTTGAAGTTATAATGTGTTTGTGATATACGCTGGATCGATATATCTAGGTGTTCCCTTTTCCAGCGTTGTCGCATGTGAAGCCTCCCCATCAACTGTTATCCTTGAAAGACCAAAGTCAGCTAGTTTTGCATTCATATTGTTGTCTAGAAGAATGTTGGCGCTCTTAACATCCCTGTGAATTATCTTTGGCGTGCAACCCACATGCAATAATTCGAGTGTTGTGCACATAAATCGAGATGGATGAGATGATGCATATGTTTAGGCATAATAGTGTTTACATCGCAAAACTTAAATCACTGAAAGAGTTACCATGCGCTGCATCTAATGCTATTTTCACCCTCGTTTCCCAATTTAGGGTGAAATGCCCTGAATCGGGACTTGGAAAATGAATTTAAAATCAAATATAAGGGTTTTCTTGTTTATTCAACTAATTAATATGAACACCAGAAACTCAATCAATTATGTTGGTCAGCACTATATTTACCATGAAGCCTGTGCCATAGGGATCCTCCTGACATGTGATCGTAGATAAGCATTAGATTTTTGGATTCATTACAGAAGCCGACTAAAGACACTAAGTTCTCATGTTGAGCTTTAGAAAGTACGTTAACCTGTTAATCAAAAGAAGCCGCCAAGGTGAATTTGTGTACATTTTTTTGGGTGCAGCAAAATTACTGTCAATATAATTAAACAAGTGCAGATATAGTATGAAGTACCTCATTCAAGAACTGTTGAAATGATGAGAGCAATTTCACTGCTATATCTTTCTCTTCCCTGCGCAGTTTACCAAAGTACACCGATCCAGAGCCCCCTTGCCCAATCAGCTGATTAAAGTTTTGTGTGGCATCCCTCATCTCCTTTTTCGTAAAGGGACGGGAATTTGGTAGCTTTGGCAGGATCTCAGTACAGTCTGCAATCAATATAAAATTTACAAATTATAAAAGCAGTGTCTTAACTAATTTCTGAATCTCCCAGGTTGTGTCATATGAGTATATTAGTAAAATTCAAGTTACTTCTAGACCTTCATTGAAACGTCGTTTTTCCATCAGTTTTTTCCAATATACAGCAACACCCAACATCAACGCTAAAACAAATACTAAACATCCACTTATAGATATTCCAAGAATGACAATCTTAGAGTTGTTTCTATTCTCTCGAATTTCTTGGATACATTTCCCTTCCTCATATTGTACACAGAGGTAGTTATTTCCAGAAAATCTAAAACAAAATAAATAAAAAGATCTATAATAAGCTTACAAACATTTTGTAATCACAAATTATTATAGGGTGAATCCACGGACCTGGGTAACACTTTTTGGCAAGTGCATTTCGGCAAAAACAGAAAAACGCACCTCGGTCGAGGGCTTGTTAAGCCCTCAACCGAGGTCTTAATATCTCGACCGAGGTTTTATCAAGCCCTCGACCGAGGTATTGCGGGCTTTACAAACCCTCGGTCGAGGTATTTAAATACCTCGACCGAGGTATTTAGATACCTCGGTCGAGGTTCATACCTCAGTCGAGGGCTTAAAAAAACAGACTTAACCCTCATTCAAACAAATGAAAAATTTCCTGTGCCTTGCAGAGGTGTAAACCCTGCCATTCCTAGCACATAACTGAGCGGAGTTGATACCGATAGATTCACCAACGAATCTTCTATCCAATGACGTATCATACACACATTTTGGCATTCATATGATATTTATTTTTTAATTACTTCTAAAACTTATACTTAGAAAACCACACTGCAACTTCGAAGAAGCTCAAAGAAAAATCCGCAGAGTTAAAAATACATAGCCAAAAAATTCTTAAAAATGCACACATCACATATCGACGTGTCCTCTTCAAAAGGGTATCTTTGGTTTTTCAATTTTTGAAAAAATAGGAAAAATTCCTTTACGTTGACAAATATGTGTTTAAAACGATGCTGAAATCGAATGTGGTCACTTTCGAAAAATAATAAATAATTGTATAATGCGAAAAAAATTAACAAAAAAGTATGCACATCACACTGCATTTTATGTAGATCATGCTCATATATTTATTTTTTTTAAATTATTAATGCAAAATTGAATTACTCTACGTGGACACAAGCCACTTATTAGCTTCTTCAAATTTTTAAGGTCACACAGTTCATTAAATGCAAACACTCACACATTAAATGACATAGGAATATTTTTAAAAAAATATCGCTATGAAGCCAACATAATATTCTACAATTTGTTTTTTTACTGCAAGTCAAAATTCACATGGCATATATGCGTTTTCAGGGCTTCTATCTAGCACATGAGTAAAAAATCAGGTTTTCATCGCCAAATTTGGCCAAAAAGTGTTACCCATCTTCATGGAATCACCCTATATGTGTATTTAAAGTCATGGAAATGTATCCATTAAATTTTAAAAATATATACAAGTCATAAAAAAAATCTTAAAAAATAAAATAAATATTATAAAAACAATTTCTAAAATAATTATCATAATAATAATAAAAAAGTGTAAAAATAAATTTAATAATTGTAAAACTATAATCAAACCCAATATAAATTCATAATTATTATTTATATTTCTCAATAATTATTAAATCAAGGATCTACATTAACACGAACTCTAGTAATACCATTACCAACATTCCTTGCATTAAAAATATTAGATAAAAATAAATAAAATGCAAGATTGTTGATTACTTGGCATTCAATGAAGTTTTGTCCAAAAGTTGAGCATGAATTACCCCACTGAAATTATTGTTCTGTATAAACTTGTGATAATTGGCAGAAAATATTGCTATTTGATATTAGAAATAAAAAAATCCTGATAATTTTGAAAAGGAGTGGCAAGCAAAGCAGGATAAAGTGACATACAATTCTTTAAGGTTTTTGAGTTCAAATAACCAGTATGGAAGGCTACCGCTCAAGCTATTGTTTTGCAAATGTCTGCACCACAAGAAAGTAAAACGACAATCCATCTTGATTAAGAATAAAAGACGGGCAAAGGTAGTGTTTAGCTTCAAAAGAAATACTCACAATAACTCCAACATGGTTAAATTCGAGAAATCTGGCAAAGGTCCTATCAGGTGATTATTATCAAGTGACCTGCAAAATTTCAGCACGAATGGATGAAAGCTGGATCGTTATAACATATTACAAATTAAAATTTTTTAATTTAAACACGATGTGGCATTAAAAAAAGAAGCGGCAGAGAGACATAGAGCTCTTTAAGGTTTTTGAGTTTAAATAGCCAGTCTGGAACATTACCTGTCAAGTTGTTGTTTTGTAGGTGTCTGCACAACAAGTGAATCAAATAGATGCACTTTTCCTTGTAAAATGGAAGTCCATTAAGCCGGTTAAGAACCATCTAGATTGAGAACTAAAGACCCTCATAGAAGGGTTTATATTTAAAATAAAGTACTTCCAATCTCTCCAACATGGTTGAACTGGATAAATTTGGAAATCGTCTGGTTATTGTCAGGGGACGTCCTTAATTTGAAACACAAATACCAATGTAATAATCAAACGCAAACTATGTTGCCTAGCAGCACTATCAAACTCGATTTCTACATTATTGCAGATGAAAGAGGGAGAGTTGTAAACCGTTAATAATTTTTAAACAATATTAAGAATGTTAAGGCACATTTCAACTAATTAGATGCGCAAGAATGAGTCTTCTCTGACCAATTTAATTTTAAGAATGACAGAGGCTTAATTTTTTTTTAAAGTTTCGAACAGAAAATATTGTCAAATAATGTTTTCAAATATACATTTATAATCACAAATTTGTTTCATCTTGAAGTGTTAAAGATTTGTCCGTCTTTATAATTCCGATTGTAAGTTCTTAATCTAATAGCTTCGACACAATCAAATTAAATACTCTACAATCGCATTTGTTATACTCTACAATATTTAACTAGAATGAAATTAGAATTCTACGTACACGTTGACCAATGCTGTCAAGTGTCCGATTTCTTCAGGTATCGATCCTGTAAGACTCCATCCCGACAAATTTCTGACAACATAGGATTATGGTAAGCTCTTACAATTTCTGGCACTGATTTTCTCATTTAGTCACTTTTCGGTTCTAGCTGTAATATATATATATATATATATATATATAATCGAAGAATTAAACTCACATTTCAGAAATTCTCATCGCCAGAGAACTGTTAACACAGCCCAGTCCAATCCACGGGATGTAAAAGCAAGGGTCGGAAATCCAGTCTGTTATGCCATACTTGCTTTTGATAGAGTCAAGAGCTTTAACTGCATATTAAGAACCACTTAGTTACACATTGAACTGTAGTACCCATAATTTCAGATGTAGAAGTTTAGTGAGAGCACTTACTATCCTCTGAACTCGTTGCCAGCTGTTGTGTATGATGCATCGTGTAGTATTCATAAGCGTTGATTATAGGACGATTTGTGGAGTTAAGAGCGTTCACAAGGCTAAATTGGAACTCGTCTGTTGCGAACTCGTCTGTTTCATTGAATATGAATGCTAACTCTAAAGCATAATTTTTTCTCACCAAAGTAATTAGTTCAGACGGCTCTTCATCTTTTCGCCCGACGTAAAAAGATCTAGATTCGGAAGTATTGAGGCTCTCGATCTCCGCAAAATATAGCACCAGTAATGACTTCGCCCAAGGGATTGCTGTTGTTAAAGTGAAGGTAAAGGTGTCTGCAACATGATGTCAGAAGTGCCAAATGTTACTTGAAATCCAGATACCAAATTCCAATATTGTCAGTGCTTTGGATTATCCAATCAACAGCTTACAAAATATTAATAAATATTTTTTTAATAAAATCTTTTGCAAGTTCTAAAGTTTAACTTTGGAAAATACATGTTTTAATTTTTTTTACCAGCTAACTAATACATAGTCAACTCAGTTTGACTGCTAAGGGATTACAATATACCTGCCTGAGGCAGGTATAAAAATAATATTTGTTAAAGTGGGGTCTTAAATATTATCGCCTTCTCTATATTTAAATGAAATATAACATTACAGAAAGATGGAATTTGATTAAAAACTACCATGGAGTATGTTTTGTTTATTTGCTCTTTAGTTTGTTAGTTTGTTAGTTGTCTAAATTTTGTGATAGTGTGTTTTAAATTTATCCAATGCTTAGACATATAGCGTCCATTTGGAATCGAAATAATCTCGGCTAATTACTAAGAGTGTGTTAGTTATATTTTATGTTAATTAGTGTTTATTCATATGTTCAAGTTATCTTTTTAAGATTATTTTAATTTCTTAATTATTTAATGTTTAGTTCTATTTGAATATGGGATTTGTAGACACTAATCAAAGGGTATTTTTACCAATAGTGTATCTCTGAGATACCTGATGGTATTTTTGCTAACTTTGTATATGAAGAAGGCGGTGAATGCATTTATTTATTGGGTGTAATTTTTATAGTTTTAAATATAATTAGAAATTATATTAGTACATTTAACTAAGTTAAATATCACAAAATTATATATTATTTAAGCAGTCTACTTAAAATTATACTTTATCAATGCATTTATGCACATATATCCAACCATCACTTATTAATTCATCATCTACCATTTTTTTTATATATTTTTTCTTATAACTATTTATTTCCAATTTGGAACGATTACCATAAAATCAATCTAAACAATACAGGTCTATAAATAATAGTCCACCTCAATATATATATTTCAATATATTATACAATATCACAATAAAAAAAATTAATTCACAAAACATGACACTCAAATAGTTAACATTTTTAAAATTAGAAAAACTGATATGTGTTAAAGTAAGAACTTGTACTTAAAAATCCACTTTCACATGTTATTTACTAGATCACTTTTACAATCACATTAGCTAGATTTTTGACAAATTATTAGAAACTCTTTAAAACATAATTACACCCAAAGGTTTATATATCTTAGAATTTGGGGGTGGATTATCATTGATGTTTTTTTTTTCTATGGAGGAGAATGAGACAAGTGTATTGTGGAGATTGATTATGTGCGCCTCTAGCTAATGTGCATGATGTTTAGTCAAATTGCATCTTAAAGGTATCACTTTGTGTGCCATTTTAACTGGTAATAAACTCATTTGAACTCCGAATCAATGTGCAAGTCTTGTGACACTAGAGCTGCATCTTGCAGTTGGGAATGGAGTTAATGGGCATAAAGCTTACTCTAACTTTATATCAACTTTTAAATTAACAATTAGATATAATTATTAACTTAACTTCAAAAATGATACAACTATGAATTTAACTTAAACCATAAACTTAGCAATCACAAATTAAATAACTGGCTATATTAAATTAATTATTATATACAAATAACTAACACATTTCAATGTACAAAAAAAATACATATACATATTAAAGTATTCCAAACATATTAATCTAGGTTGTTATTAATGTATATATCTATTAAATTGACATGATATAACTGCGCTTTCAGTGGCTGCCCTCGTTTTTTTTGTTCTCTCCTTCGCTGGGTTCATTATCTTGCAGGGATCTGTTTCTCTGTTCTACATCCCGGTTGGGGTTTTTGCATAGGTTGGTGGGTATGAGGTTTAGCGGCCTAGCTTGGAGTCCCTCCCCTTCACTGGGGGACTAGTACCAACCAAGCGTTAACAAAAAAGTGGGAAGGATTTCGCTCCTGCTGTGGCCTCGGTTTGACGTTGTTTTTTTCGTCTTTCTCACCACCTTTGCATGGGTTTCTCTGTTCCGGGTATGTAGGGTACGAAGTTGACTTGTGGTTTCTCCCCAAGGGTTGTCCGTGGCGCTCTCCTCGGGATTTGCTTTCGCCACTTTCTTTTCCGGTCTCTGCTGGCGTTGACATTTGCTTCCTGGGGTCTCTTCGTTTCTTTTGGACTTTGTTTTTCTCCTTTTCTTTTATCCGTCGGGGTTCGACTGGGGTTTGTCGTGGTCTGCTCTTCTGTCACATGGTTTGGTCCTCTTGTTTCTGCACCTGGGGTTTCTTACTGGGCGGATTTCTTGGTTTTCTCCCTTGGCCTTGTGGTTGACTTCGTGATGGCTGACAATGGGGAAAAGTCTTGTTTTCGTCGGAAACGTAAAACCAAATGTATTAAGGCTACAGTGGAACGTTATCGTTATGTTGTGGGGCATGATATTTTTTTAGACCGTGTCTCGACTCTGTGTTCACGAGCCCTAGTTGGACGTCTGGAGTATTGCAAGATGGATAAGTCGTCTTGGGTTTCATGGGCCTCCGAGAACTGGAAGCCATTGTTCGACTACATCCCGACAATTAGCCTCCTGTCTAAAGGATGGATTGCTTTTGTTTTTCTCGATCCTGAACATTGCACCAGGGTTTTGGAAGGTTTATGGCGTGTTGGGAATGGCTCCTTGGTTCTCGGTCGATGGCACACCAATTTTGATCCACTGAAAGAGAAAATCACCAAACGGCACCTTTGGGTTCTCTTGCCGCAGCTTCCGTTTCCTCTGTGGAACAAAACCATCCTAGAGGGGATTGGGAACACTATAGGGAGATTCGTCTTAGTGGAAGATGATTTCCTGCAAGTTTATGATAAGCGGTTAGCAAAGATTCTCGTCGAGATGGATATATCTCGCGAATTGCCTGCGGAAGTTGAAATACTGTGTAATGAGCGCCTTTTGATACAAAGGCTCGACTACCTACATGTTCCTTTCCGCTGTAGCAGCTGCCGCTCAGTTGGTCACCTCAGGAACTCCTGCCCGCAGAGGTTCTCTGATGGTTGTCTCTCGGACTCTAGTAAGTACCGAACGCCCTCGCCTTCGGTTCGCCATGTGAAGAATCACCTTACTCCTTCAGGTACTTTTAATGTTTCTTCTCCTCTTATTGATAATGTTCCTGATTCTTTTTTAGAGGCAGTTGATAGCTTGATTATGTCACACAAAAAGGCTTTTGTTCCTCTGTCTCCCAGTATCCCTGCTAAGGACTCCTCTTCCCCGGATTCCACGTTGGCTTTATCTGCAGACTTGTCTGGCTCCCCTACATCCTTTCCGGCGTTCTCGGCTACCTTGGGTGAGAGCATTCCTTCGGGTTCGCTGGCACTTGACTCTTTGGTGGAATTTCCACCCCTCCCTTCTTGCACCCCTCCTTTGGGCCCTCCTCCTCCCACCTCTAACCCTCAGGCCCCTCCTCCTATCCTAGCTCCCCTTCTCCCTAGTCCCACCTCCTCTCCCTCTTTCTCTGACCCCTCTCTCAAGAAACCCCTTTCCATATTCACAGCCTCATCCCCTACATCCCCTTCCATCCTCCATCTCAACTCTATCAGGTTTGCCAACGTTACTGTCAGAAAACCTAAAAGGTAGCCTCGAGCTGACCTTGCTTCGAGTTCTCCTCCGTACATTCCTCTATCAGATCATTTAAAGGAAGCTACCAGTGGTATTTCTTCTCGGGGTCTTAGAGCGAGTCCTCCCCCATTGGACTTGTCTTAATGATTATCCTCTCCCTTAATATCCGTGGCCTTGGAGGCAGGTCCAAGTCTCTCAGTCTCTGTGCTCTTTTCAACTCCCTGAACCCGGACTTTATCTTACTTCAGGAAACTATGTGTAGTGATGTGCCGGCTCTATTTACCTTCTTGAAATTACTCCCCTCCTGGGAATTCTGTGCCATTAGTGCTCGGGGTCTTTCAGGAAGCCTCCTCTCTGCCTGGAACCCATTGAAGGTTAAATGTCGGGCTTTTCACACATGTGCCAGTATCTTACTCCAAGCCTCCATTCGCGGCCTTCCGAACCCCATCCATATTTTGAACGTGTATGGCCCCTATAAGGACAGGATTTTCTTCTGGGAAAAGGCCCTCCGTGGTGGCCTTTTAAATCTTCCACATCTTGTAATGGCGGGAGATCTCAATCTTACTCTTCATCCTTCTGAGATTTGGGGCTATAAGGCCTCTCTGGACCATCACTCTGAACACTTTTTGGCTCTCTTCAAAGCAGCTGACCTGGTGGATGTTGCCCCTCCTACGATTGGCCCAACTTGGCGCAATGGCCGTGTTGGTGTGGAGGGCATCTGTAAACGCCTCGATCGTTTTATTATCTCCAAATATCTGCTTCCCTCCTTAGGGGCCTACAGAACCTGGATCAAATGCTCCACTATCTCAGACCATTTTCCTATTCTCTTCGAATGGAACTCTCCTAAAGGACCCTTCAATTACCCCTTCAAGTTTAACCGCTCGTGGCTGGAGAATCCTGAGTTCATTGACTGGTTTCTCAGATGGTGGTCCCTCCACTCGGATGTGAATAATTTTACTGGCATTGAGGATCTCTCCCAATCCCTGCGAAATATCAAGATTGCTTCTAAGAAATGGTTTAAAGAAAAATCTGCGAGTTTAGATTCAGTTTCTTTCAATATAGATCGGGCCATAGAGTCAATCCTTGCTAATGGTTTACTCACTAAGGAGCAAAGCGCCCACCTATCTCACCTTAGTGCTGATCGACAGAGGATTTTGGACCATGTCCAGCTCACCTGGCAACTCAAGAGTAGAACTAAGTGGGCCTTACAGGGTGACGCTAACACTAAATTTTTTCATATGATGGCCTCGGGTAGGAGGAATCAAAATATGATCTGGTCGCTTGAAGATGACGAAGGTAATCTCATTGATGAAGAGGGCCCTTTAAAGGAACTTGGGAAATCTTACTTTGAAAATATATTTAAGGATGAGGGGCTTACCTGTCTTGACCATCAACTCAAAGTGATCTCTCTCTTCCCTAGGCTGATCCCCTCTGATCACTCGTCGTGCCTCACATCCTAGGTCACTCTGAAGGAGATTGAACTCTCCCTTAAGTCCTTCAAAAAAGATCGTAGCCCAGGTCCAGATGGGTGGCCAGTGGAGTTTGATTTGCACTTTTTCGATCTTTTAGGCCCTATTTTATGTCAATTGGTGGATTCGACTAGGATTTCTAGGTACATACCCCGCTCCCTGAACTCTATTTTTCTAGCTCTTATCCCGAAGAAGGACAAGCCTCGTACCTTTGCTGACTACAGACCCATATCCTTATGTAATCTTCTCTATAAGCTCATTACCAAAGTCATTGCTGGCAGGCTTAAGCCCTTTCTTGATCAGGGTATCTCGCAAGAGCAATTTGGATTTCTCAAAGATCGTCAAATCTCTGAGCCTATAGGCATTGTCCAGGAAGTCCTTCACTCAGTCAAAATCAAGAATATCTGTGCTTTTGTTCTCAAGCTGGATCTCTCAAAGGCATTTGATCGTGTTGATTGGACTTATGTTAGACTTATCTTAATTCAAATAGGTGTTCCTCTCCTTACTGTCAATTGGATTATGGGCTGCATTTCTACTGCTAACTTTGTGGTCTTGGTTAATGCGACTCCTTCAAATTTCTTCACTGCTTCTCGGGGTATTCGACAAGGCTGTCCTTTATCTCCTCTTCTCTTCATCCTGGTCATAGAGGGTCTCAGCTTCCTCATTAAGGATGCCAGAACTAATGGTCTCATTCAGGGCATCAAACTCTCGCCTTCTCTTGCACTATCCCACCTCCTCTTCGTGGATGATGTCATTCTTTTGGGCTCTGGGACCCTCCAGGATTGGCTGGAATTTGAAGTCCTCCTTGATTCCTTTTGTAAAGCCTCAGGTATGAGGATCAATATTGATAAATCATGCTTTCTCTACCATAACTTCAATGATGATAGCCTTAATGAATTCAGGGTTTCTCTGCCTTATAAGATGCTTCCAATTCAGTCTGGTTTAACTTATTTGGGCTATAACTTGAAGCCGCTGAGTTATAGAGCAACTGACTGGTATTGGCTTCTTCAAAAATTTGAAAAGAGGATATATCACTGGTCTTATAAACACCTGTCTCTTGGAGGGAGACTGGTCCTTGACTGGTCATTGTCAATGTTGTTCTGTCAAGCATTCCGGTCTATTGGATGGGCTTAGCTCCTCTCCCAGGTTCTATTCTCCAGAAGCTCAGAAGTACTATGTTCAACTTCTTGTGGGGATCCTCTAATAATTCTTTCAAGTTTCATCTGGCAAATTGGCGAGACCTTTCTTGGCCCAAAGAATTTGGGGGCTGGGGTATTAAAAATCTCTCATGGTTTAATCAAGCTCTGCGTCTTAATATGTTTTGGAGAGCCCTTCATTCCAAAGGATTATGGTTCTAGGTCCTCCAAACTAAATATATGAAAGGTATGTCGGTTGTTGAATGGCTCAGGAATAAATCTTTCAGTCCTCGCAATGTCTCCCTTATATGGAGAGGATTCATGCAGGTAATTCCATGGATGGGTATGCATTTGGCGTGGCAGGTTGGAAATGGCGAAAGTATCCTATTGGGGATTGATCCGATAGTGGGATTGCATACACCTTTTACTCTCCCTGCAGAGTTGAGATCGTATTTGGAAGATTTAAATATTTGCTCTTTATCTCAGGCCCACAACTCCCTGTATAATGCGAAGCACTATTGGTTTTCTGCCGAGGATCTTGATCTTGGTGGCTCCTTTGTGACATCTTGGAATGCTTTTATTTATGGACTTTCTAGAGCAGGAATCCATCTTTCGAACAGTCCTGATAAACTTGCTTGGATTTATAATAATAACAGGGACTCTATAACTGCCAGGGATGCCTATGACTGCATTGTTCGATCCTCCTCTCGCTTGGCCTCTGTGGTTGATGGCTTCCATTTATGGCTTAAGGCCCTCCCTCGCAAAATCTCATGCTTCATTTGGCTTACCCTTCAAAACAGAATTCTCACTTGGGAGAACCTTCAGAGAAGAGGGTTTATAGGACCGTTGGTATCTGTCCTCTTTGCTGTTCAAATGAGGAATCTGTGGAACACCTTTTCTCTTACTGTTTGGTTTGGAAATCAGTAGCAGATTTTATTAGCGAGTACTTCAACCTTCCAGCATGTATTTCAGGGATTCCTATAGTTGATATTTTCAAAAATTGGTATGGCAAGCTTCCAAGGAGCTCGCCTCTCTTTCTGCTCCCCTTCAATATGATGTGGATTGTGTGGAAAGCGCGCAATTTGGCTGTATTTGAAGGGAAAAAAAGAAATATTCATGGCATCATCCAGCAAATTTTATTGACTGTTCAGGCTCCACTCCATGGGACTGTTTCTAAAAAAGGACGAAGCAGAAATATTGGGAATCCTCCAGTCAAGTTTTTTCCCTGTGGTTTTATTGATGGTGCATCAAATAATTTGACTGCTGGTGTTGGATTTTGCATCTTTCTCAATGACTCCCACTTCTTGGAGTTTTCAGTGGGGGTCGGACATGGCACTAATACCAAAGCGGAGCTGCTCAGCCTTTGGGCGCTCTTGCTCTCATCCCATATGATGGGGATCCCCCTAGCCCATGTGTACGATGATTCTCAAGTAATCATCAATTGGGCTAAGGGATCGACTGCTCTCTCCCCACCTGAACTTGTTCATTGGTGTAGGGAGACCAAGAAGCTAGCCACTAGCTTCCAGGCACTGTCTTTCACTCACATCTATCGAGAGCATAACAGGACAGTTGACTGCCTTTCTAAAAAGGCACTCTCCTTTTCTCAAGGAAAACGTTGTATGATGGAATATATTGAGAATCTTCAAGTCTCTCAAGATTATTTTCAGCTCTTTTGAGCTTGCTTAGAGGTTTTTTACCCCTCCTAGTGATGCACTGGATACTTGGATGCTTCTTGAGTTTGCTGAAGGGTTATTTTCCCCTTCCTCGCAGCTTGTTTTTTTGACAGACAGAGTATCCTCTTTAGAACGCTGTTCAGAGTCTCTTTGGCCCTCGGTTGATGTGAATGAGCGGACAGTCCATTTCCATGACGAGACAGTTTTCTGATGGGTTATTTCTTGGTTATTGTGCCTTTCCCCCTGGCTGGGAATTCCGGTGGATAGCCATACTTAATTGCCCCGATGATGTGGTTGAATGTACTAATGCCCTTTGATTCATTATGGAATAACAAGGACAGGTTTTTTTCTTCTTAAAAAAAAGTAGTTGGCCTTTTCACTAAGAAAATATGATCAATTTGTTTTACCCCATTTCATTATGTAAATGAAAGTCAAACTCTGACATCTGACACCGGACACAAACTCCTCCTGTGAATGGTTGTTTTAATTACGCCGTAAGGCGTTTTTCTCCGAAGAAGTTCGGAAATCCACTGTTCCATTTCGTCTATGGAACCAATGAGCTGTGGACGCGTGTTCTGCCAATCGAATTATGCCACGTGTTTGAATTTTGTCTATTGGTTTTTGGTTTACCCGCTGTGTTGTCGTGGTCGTCCTCGGTGTGGGCACGGGTTCGGGTTTAGAGCAGGCCTAGAAGGTTCTCAAAGCCTCGCGTCGTTTCCTAATCTCCCTTATCTTCACCTCTTCGCAGAGGATTTAATCCCTGCAAGAGGGTTGGCATTTTGTTTTGTGCATTATGAAATTCTTTGCCTCGAGGCTATGCTTTCTGTCTGTATAAGGTTTTCCTATCGCTAAGGGTTCTGTTGTGAGGTGGTTCAGAATCTGATTCGCAACGGACCGAAATGGGGGGTTGATTACTATAATGTGTTGAAGGTGGGACGCAATGCGACGGATGATGATCTGAAGAAGGCCTACAGGAAATTGGCTATGAAATGGCATCCAGACAAGAATCCCAATAATAAGAAGGAGGCCGAGGCTAAGTTCAAGCAAATCTCCGAAGCGTACGAGGTTCGAAACCCTGTCCTGAAACTCTGATATTTTGTTTGTTTTGTCGTTCCCCATTTCGATGTCTGATACCTAGAGTTATTGGCCAAGTCGGATTTCGTCGGTGAGTGTCTTGATAAGTGATTTTAAGATCGAATCCCGCGGTGTCACTGTCATTTAGTTGTTGTGGAGGGCTGTTTATTTACATTTCTGGGTATCAAATGCCATATCTTATTTTTGTCCTCTTCCTGCACATCAAAACCGAGCTTTCACACCACCCAAATTGGAATACCATGGAATACCATAGGCCATTCATTTCAGCAATTTTGTTTGGTGAGTAGTTGTGGAATGCAAAGGAGATTAGTGGGTTTCTCTCAGATTGATTGATTTGATTGGTTATTGATGGAATATTATAGGCAGGAGGAGAATTGGGCCGTGCACAGTAATAAGAACAATGTATTGACATTTACAGCTTCTACATATTTGAAAAGCATAGAGAAATCCATGGGGAAGATGACATTGCAATCATCAGTGGATCCAGTGGAATCAAGGTCATACCCTGAGAGAGTGGATGAGCCTGACTGTGCCTATTGCATGCGCACAGGCCTCTGTGGGTATGGTCCCAATTGCTACTTGAACCATCCTCCTAACTTGAAATAGGAATTGGGGCATTGATTTAAAATTGAACAAACTGGTTGGATATTTTTTTGTTTTGAGCTACACAGCATTGTTGGGTTTTGCTTTTGTTTTGAATTGTAATAGAGAGGCAAGGGGAATTTGGTTTTTACAGGAAATTGCTAGCAAAGGAGAATTTCTTGAAGGAGTTTGATAGTCAGAATGCCAGGTATGGTGTTTGTATTCTCCACAGAATGTAGGGATACTAATGCAATCTTAGGTTCTTAAAAGTATCGGCGTTTTACTGCCC
>LPNX010213968.1:3990-66918 GCA_001517045.1 Pseudotsuga menziesii
CGCAGAAAAATCTTCCTCATTTCATCCCAACTAGTAATAGAGTGTTCTCCTAGGCCCATAAACCACTTCAAGGCAGCTGCCTTAAGGGTAGCAGGGAAAAGACGGAGCTTATGGGTATCATCAGTATACCCATAAGTTCGACATAAAATGTCAAATTCAAACAAGAAAGAGTCAGGGTCTTCAGAGGTTAGGCCATAAAAGTTTGGTAAAACAGAGGGTGGAATGTTCTTCATCTTGACATCTTCTCCTAGAATAATACTAGTGTCCAAAATAGGAAATTTGAAGGTGGCTTCATGATCCTCTTCTATCTTTTCATTTCTCTCATGTCCTCTTTCTTCTTCTCTTTCATGTCTCCTCTCTTCTTCTCTCCTTTCCTGTCTACGTTTGTTTTCTAGTTCCAGCATCCTCTCATATTCTCTTCTCTGCTCAGCTGTTGGGCCTTTTGACGTTTCTTCCTCAGACATTTTTGAACTACCAACTGTTGAGATAAATCCCTTTGGAAGAGAAGCTCCTGTTAGTTCTGTTTTTGGGGGGTTTGCACGAAATCTTCCTTTTTCGTCTCTAAGTCTTGACATAAAAGTAAAACTTAATCTGTGTTTTTGGTTTAAAATTTTTTTTTTTTTGTTTTTATCAGAAATCTAAGGTTCCTAAGGCTGCTCCTACAGTGCCTCCCCAGCAACGGCGCCAAAATGTTGGGCTCTGATCTATCAGTGTTAATCAGAACTTGAATTTAAAATCAATCCGGGTTTGTGAACTTTGAGACACATCCAAGTTTAGGACAGAGAAGCTGAACTCAGTTGGAATTTAGATAACTGGAAATGAATCTACTGATGGAAAATAAAAGGCTGTAGGTCACAGAGACAAAATCCTCTTACAAGGGTGATTTCATTGTTTCTTTTTAAACTTACAGTGGTTGATTTGTGAAAACATGAAAGACTGAAGTAAAGAAAAGAAAAACAATAACAAATCTAAAACCTAAGCTCAAATCACAGAGTTCTACCAGCGCTGAAGACACATTCACTAATTAATTTCTCTTACAAGACATTCTTCATAATCTGTAAATGTTCTTTACCATTACTCATTTGGATTCTCAGCAATATATAATGAATTAAATCTTGATTTGCCTTCAACTCATTCAGTCTCAACCATTAAATAAAACAGAGTTTATCAAAATCGTGGGTGGTATGCAGCACAATGAAATTTATAATTTGAACTGTAAAGGGAAGAAACAGNCAAAGTTTATCAAAATCGTGGGTGGTATGCAGCACAATGAAATTTATAATTTGAACTGTAAAGGGAAGAAACAGAGCATCAAATAGAATCAATGAAGAGATAAAATGAACCTATGCTGCAATTTATGAACTGGAAACTACAAAGAAACCATACCAATGTATTCAACGCTTGCACAGAAGGGAAATCGCTGCATTCATTGATTTCTACACCGGCAAATGAAAAATGTGCGAGAGCTCAACAATGGGGGCCCTCCAAAGCTTTACTCCACGCACAGGAAAGAAATTACAGAACTAAAGTTTGATAATCATTCACCAACGAGAGCGTTTACATAGAGATCCCACAAATTGAAAACACAATGCGTTTCTCCTTCAAAAATCGTGATGCCCAACTTCAATATTTTGGAATAGATTTATACAAATTCTAAACTAAACTGAAACTGCTATAATCCTGCTGCTAATTAATGCTAGAGGCTGCGAGATCTTCTTCAGGATCGTGGGGTTCCATGAGATCAGCGTTTGCTCCTTCTTTTATGTGAAATGCAGAACGGGTGGCCACATTTGACTCTGCTTGACTCGCCACCTGCACAGGCTACTTCATCTGACTGTTAGATGTTCGTCCATCTGTGGACATTAAGGATCCATTCTTGATCTTCCGTTTCCCTCCTAGCTGTCCTGTAATTACTCAACCTTGGAGGAATTGTGGAAAGTTAGTACATCCCATAGTCTAAGCAAAAATCCTAGTTAAAATGCCTAAAAATTACAAAACTCAATTTATTAATAAGCAAATGACATAATACCTTTTTAACCATAGTTTATAGATGGACTTTAAAGCTCTTAGTCAAAATGGAGGTTTTATGAAGGAAATGAGGGTTATATAAGAGGCAAAAAGGGGTCAAAAACAGTGCCCAACAAAGGGTTGGCCATATCATCATCAGTTATCCTCATCTTGTCATCATCGGTATAACCTTCATTGGCATTGTTTGCTACATCATCGCATTCAATTGTTTCTTGGAGTACATATTCTACTGGATCATCATCATCATCTAACTCATGTTGATCATGCTCTGCGTCATCGCATCCTTCTTCTAGAGAACCCTCTTCATCAGCATCATCTAGGTTATACTTTATCGTCCTTCCCCTTGGATCATGTCTCACAACAAATGACCAACCCGCTTTACCTGGAACCTCTAAGTAAAATACTTGTTCACATTGGCTTGGAAGAACATAGGGCTCTGTTCCTGGCTCAAAAAACCTTTTGTTTACTATGGTAAGTCCATTATCATGTTTAATAATAGTTCTATCAGGATCACATTGATTCAATCGTATCATGTACCATTTGACAACGAATAGAACTACCTTAAATGATTTAAAGTCACACTATATAATATCTTCCAAATACACATTGTATCGATTTTTTGAGACTTCTGGATGTTTGTCAGTTCTAGATGAAACATTAGTAACCTCAAAGACAGTCGATATCCCAGAATTTGATGTTTTCTTTGTTTCATCCAATTTTTTGATTACAATATCTACCTCCATTGCATACCATAGCCTTGTGGTGTTTTACTTGCAATAAGCAATACACAAATATTACACAACCATTCATTCCTTATGCAGCAATACATGGAAAAGAAGAACATGTACATCAAAATGTAATTTTCAAAATAAAATATTTAGATGGATTGATTAATTATATGCTTGCCATTTTATCTTCTACACCATATGCCAAATCGATTTCCCTTTATGTTAGATTGCTATCTCCATTGCGTTGTGTTGCTTTTACCAATGAAGCCACACCTTCCCATGATATTCCATGACCCGATTGTTCACATCGTTCAATCGATACCTTCATCCAGTCAAGATTGTTTGCGATGTATAAATGAATTGCATCCCATTCTCGACCAACTATTTAATGACAATAACCATTAAAATGAAAGAAAGGTGTAAATATCCTGAATAAAGTATATGCTCTTAATTGAAGCAATTATAATTAGAAAATACAATTAGAATATGAACGATATAATAAACATCCACTAGCTAATAATTACCTTTCATCTTCCTCAATCTACCTTTCCCCTTCAGTTGCTCCCCTTCAAATTTGTTATTGGAGTCCGAATCACAAATGCAATGTAAATTGAGCTTTGACGCTAAAATAGGAAGATATTCACTAACATACAACATTTTTTGGTATACCGTATATCCTTCCATCATAGAACCCTCAGCATGTGCTCGTTGTCTCACCAAACCCTTCATAAATTTCAAGTGCCTCCCAACCATCCACATGGACCTTGAGTGCACAGGTCCACATAACTCAATATCCTCAACTTGGTGTATGAGGTAGTGTTCCTATGCATTGAAAAATTCCAATGTTAGATGCTTTTGCATTTCACACATGTGACGAGGAATTTCTCTCCTCCAATACTTTATATATTCTTTATGGATTTCTTTAGATGTCAACCATCTACAAGTGACGCAAACCAATAACGATATTTAACAAAAATAAACATTAAATTATAATATATGCTGAAATAGTGCAAAAAAAAAACAAATATAAATTATATGGAGAATTAAAGAAACACTAAGCACATGCAAGTAATCGCTAGTTACCTCATGTATTTACCAAGATTATATATAACTTGTTTGACATTGTTGTCAAAGTTGTCCATGAGAGAGAGAGGTATAACATACTGTATCAATATACAAACCATGCCATTTATTAAACAAAGAGTATACAAACAAGGAAAAAAAATATACGTAGTAAATTGACAAAAAAAAAAATTATGGACATAACAATAATAATTACCTTGATGAATACATGCCAATCATGTGTTTTGACCCCCTCAAAATCACCTTTTTTGGTTATGATATTCTTCAAGTTCACAAAAAATCCAGTGGGAAATTTAATTTTCCGCATTACTTCTTAGACAACATTTCTTTGTTGCTCCGTAAACATCCATGGAATTGAGTTTATATTAACTTGTTCTCTATTGGTATGAAATTGGATGACGTATTTCATTGCATGGTTGCTTTCTTGACTGTATTTGCAAGATTTCACAACTTTATATTTCTCCCTCCTTAACTCTATTAGTTTCCATAAGGTTTCAGTAACATTCTTTCCAATATGCATTGTATCAAACAAACGAGAAATTTGTAAGTGCTCATAGTAGGGAAACCTGCTAAACTGAATAGGATAACTTTTCATTCCTTGTGGAAGCCAATTAATGCCTTCAAGATCACGATGGACATCATGAATATTAGTTTATAAATAAATTACATCATAAATCAAATATGGCCACTACAGTAAACAATTCACAATAAAAATTAAAATACATAACAATTCATATACGGTGATCCATACGTACCATGATGACGATTTCTATTGTATTGCATCTTCCAAAGGTGAGGTTTCATTCTATGTTGTTTTAATGCAATATCCTTCTTCCCATTGAAAATATTTTTTTTAGTTGTTCTATACCTATGATTCTTAGAGAGGAAATTCATGTACTCATCAAACACCTCCTTTCTTAAGCTTTTTGAATGACGAGATTTTATCTTAGGACCACAAACTGGACATGCAAATTTACCCTTTGTTTGAATACCTACAATATTTAGATATGGAATATCTATGTCAAATATATTCATATATAAACTATTCTAACTAATCCATATCATTAAATTCAATTAAAGTGGAACTTAAAATTACAAACCACAAAATGAAGTTAACCCAGGGGCATCATGTATTATAGCTAATTTTACCACACATCGTGAATCACATTTTTATGGCCTTCCCTATCCCTCTGCAGACTCCTTAGACCCCATGGACCATTTTTGTTCCTTTGATGTTTCCAAGATCACCCCTAAAAACATGCAAAATTTTCTATACGCGACTTTTAAACCCTTTCTCACGTATATACGCAGGTTTGACCCCTAAAACCGCCCTAAAAATATTTTAAGTTACCAGGCATCCTCGAGCTACAACCTAGAGGATTTTCCTGGAGTGATAACAGAGAGGCACTCAGAGTGGGTTCCTAAACTATAGGGATTGGTCCCTGGGGATCCTAAACTCATGCAATCAGGTGTAGTAAGTGGAATATGTCCCCTAGGTGTGTCCCCCATGCACTAGTTGAGTGAATAAGACCTCCTAAGCTAGGAAAATAGACAAATAAACTATGTTTTCAAAGGGAGGATTAGTAATAATCCTAACAAGAAGTTGTATCGTTTGTCTTTTCACCCTTATCTCATTTCCTTGGATTCAAAACTCAATTTATCATTCTCTCATGCATGTTTCCTTCAAGAGAAACAAATGTTGCTAACACTAAGGGATACAAAACATACCTTATTCTGAATGGTTGAAGTAGATCACCGTTGAGCTTTTCCAACACACTTGTATTTATAATTCACTCTCAACAACAATAAACAAGACAAGCATGATATATGTTAAAGTGATATGCCTACTCTAGCGTATATAAATCCAACATGTATAAGAAAATATAAGTTTATTTTTGTTAAAATATTCATAGTCATACACATGTAATGGCTGAGAAATGGATATTTCTATTAATAATAAAAAGAGAGAACAGTGACAAACTTTGTCGACACCTCGTCGAAACGGAGAAACTGAGTCCTCCACCAGGGCCCCCACCACTTCAATCCTCCATCTCAATGGAAAGCTTACAAAGAAATGGCAAGATTACAAATCAATGGAAAGCTTACAAAGTAATGGCAAGCTTGGGAAGAGCAACAATGTGTGCTCAAAAGGACAAAGGGATGCAGACTCAAGCATAAGAAAATGAGCCAACAATGAACTATAGTTTCCTTTCTCTAAAAAATTATCCTCCTTCAATGCATACAAGAGGCTCAATATATAGCCCTCCAATGGACAATGGAAGTTCGAGTCAGAGTGTTTCCAGGCATATGGAAGGCCAAGATTCAAGTTATTCAGGATACATTGAGGAAAACTCCAAAAGTTTTTGTTTTTATGCGCATTTCCCAATGTACACGGGCTACAATGGAGCAAGTTGCGTGTACACATGGGTATCAGATTAAAAGTCGCATACAACAATAAAAATGTGTTTTTTAGGGAATTTCTTGGAACATCAAAGTATCATTTGAGCAAGGGTCGTCCAAAGAGTCTACAGAGAGACATGGAAGGTCATAAAAGTGTGGTAAAATCAGCTATAACAAATGCCCTGTAATGTGTGAGGTCAGAGGGGTAACATGATGGACGAAATACATTATACCCATCCCAGAAGTGGATTAATGAAGATTCTGGTGGAAGAACCAGCCACTCATCACTACAATACAATGATAAGTGTTAGCATGTGACTGCAAATATACATGTAGAATTCTTGGATACATAAGAGTACAATAACCATGAATATGTATAAAAGACATATGTCACATGTGGTCATCACCACGTCCAATATACAATGAACACGATCTCCATAATGGATGAAGATATCTGATAATATACTAGAATCTAGTAATGAGAGCTGAAATCTCATAAATACTGGCATGATAAAATAGGTAGCCTATGTGGAATGCCACCAACCTTATAGGTCTTATACGCAAAATGCTACGAGTACATGTCCCATCACATGAATAAAGGTGTCAAGGTCTAATATATTGTTCCATCATCTTATTACCATTCATTGATGTATATCATTGATAGACACATATATCCCACCGATAATGATAATGGGAATCAAGGTACATAGTGCAATCTAACAAGTGATAGATGTGTTTAGGTCTAACAATTGAAAGAATCCATCGATCAATGGACATTGATGTATTCCCAAAACTATCGATGGCGAGAGAACCTACCACTGATGACTGTAAGTCTCAAGGAAATCAATGGACTCTAGAATCCTATTCCAGGATAAATGATCTAAATTCGATGGAATGGAATCCATTGGAAGGAGGGAATTAAGTCACTCCCCATCACCAACACAAGGTACTCAACAACGCTCGATGATTTGGAAGAACTCAAATGAAAAGGATGTCCATGAACCAGTAACCATATCGGGAATGACCGACATGCAAAGACAAGATAACTGAGGAATGGCCGACTCAAGATAAAATTCCTTCGAACAAGAGCATAAGGAAAATGGTGACTGAATAGACAACATAGACTTGACATGAAAACTGGGACAACTCTGTGACACAGGAGGCATTGACAGAGGCTCCATGGGGACTGCAAGCATAACCAGTCGGTGGAGAAAACTCAGAATAATGAGTGCAACTCCTAAATTCATACTAATAACCCAACCAATGGATGTGATATACAATGCTCTATTCGAAGGTGACACGAATCGACAGCTACCCAAATTAATATCATTTCATGCCTAAATTTTTATGTTTTTTAATTTTTTTTGGACCTTTTTCAGATTAGAAAGCTTGAAAAAGAATAAAAGTGCTTATAGTACACAACTAGGAGGATACAAGTGTCGCGAGCAAGAAATCTAGTTCAAAGAAGTGGAACATACCTATGCTCAATGCAAGGAAGCATGTGTAGGATAAGGACACTCAAGGTAATGTCTCCTCCTGATAAGGGATGATCAAGCTACAAAGGATATAAAAAGGCTCTATTTGGATAGGATTGAGACTAGCTCAAGCTATATGGCTATAACTCTGGAGTGGGGAGCTGACATAAAGCTCAATAAGGAAAGAAAATGCATGAAATGCAATTACAACTTGATATACAAGGGAGTCCCTATGGGAGATGGCCAGCATAAAGTTCAAGATGGATATGAGGCTCTTGCTCAAAGACATGGCAGGAATATAAGGGACTCCCAAACCTAGTGGAAGAATCTAGGAATGGGTACCAAATTGCAAAGAGGGGTCTAACTAGCACACCCATGAATGGGAAGGATCTACCACTTACATAATGCTACTTCCAATAGCAGTGTGAAGGTTTCATGACATTACGAAGTGGTTTCGTACCTATAGTCAAGGCGACATGGTCATAAGGTGATGCATAATGCAAGCGGAAATGTGGTCCTAACCTATATGCCAGTTCAAATTTATACCTGTAATAGATATGAATGGATCAATATCTCGGTAAAATTACACTCGAATCTAGTCCCTACACCACAACATTAGGAAAAAAAGTTCAAAAGAGTCAATTAAGGGTCCAAACTATAGATTGGAGGGTAAAATTTTCAAATTTTTTTTATAAAATAGTAAAAAAGTCATTTTCACCATACCATTTGAAAACTTTACCACACAGTGCTTTGGAGCTAGTTTGAGCCACAATACTCAAACACTGATTTCAGGATCTACGGGCCACAAAACCAAGAACCATCTAAGCTAGGTAAATCTGCATCCTGCACTATTCCTTTTCAATGGTTTTATTTTAATTTTAGGTGTCTCTCTTTTATTTTGAAGAACCTCTAGTTTGGCATCTCGGCCCACACGACCTGCAGTTCATCAAGTCGTGTATAGGTCCATGTATATGCAGGAAGTCCCACGATTTTCGCATATACGTGTCTATTAGGGAAAAACTCCCATATGAGGTCACACATACCAAATTTAAAGGAAAAAAACTCATCAAATCTTGTGTTTTTCATGCATAATGGTGTTGAAGTGGAGTGAAAGCAAACACTCAGATGTGGATAGGGCCATGAAAGGTAACATGGTTTCCCAAAAAGTTTTTAGGGTGTGCGGTTTGTATAAGTTTTGGAATCTTGGGATATTAAGGGCTCAACCAATACTACTCCAAATTCTCATGGATTGATGGGATCCAGACACAGAGACCTTTCATATTGATGGGATTCCCCTTGAGGACATATATTTTATCATTGGATTATCCCTCCGAGGCGAGTTAGTCAACTTGAGATATCGTGGGGTTAGAGGTGGCCTCACCATTGATGAGTACATTGTTGTATACTTCCTTCCAGACACTGAAAAGGTTGGAAGTCATGTCCTAGTGAAATCTATTTAGAACATTGGCTCAAGACCATAGTACTAGTATTGGCTAGGATTGTGGGGTTATCATCTCTACATCAGGATTCTAAGCCTCTGATGTTTTATGCAGTTGAGTGCATGGGGCCGACTATATATGACTGATGTACCTCTTTATTGGGTAACATTAAACAACAATTGAAAGACTACAAGCTGGGTAGAACAAGAAATTTGGTTTTTCCAGCATTTTGAGTACCTTATTCTTCGAGTGTGTACCACACTTTAGCCCAAGAGTCCAGATTGATCCACATGGTATACGAGATCCAACTCATATGCATTGGGTAGGTTTGATGCGGCGGTTAGGAGGAGGACATGTAGATACACCCTACCCACCTGACTTCTTCCACTGGTGGCATAGACAAATCATGGCCATAGATGAATATCCCTATGAAGGGAGCCACATATTCAGATGTATAGGTAGCAATATCGAATTCGTTTTATTTTTTATTTTTTTGTATTTTTTGATATGATGAAATCAAAAAACATGTTTTTGGGTGCTGACACATACTAATATTGATCATGTACATGCAGATGTTGGTACTAGACGACCAGACAGATTCCCTTGACATCATATAAGTGGGAGGGGTGATGATATACTAGGTGTGGATGTGGAGCGTATGCTCCAAAGCATCCACACAAAATTTAACCATTTGACATACATGGTGTCCATGGCGCAAGTTGAGGACTTTCCTGAGGTGATGCAGCAACAGGTAGTAGGAGTACCCCATGCATGGGTTCATTTATTCAGAAGGTTAGCTAGTGTCGTTGTGTATTTTCATGATCACCACCATGCTCCACAGGCTTAGAGGCCTTGATTTGCATTTTGTATCAACAGTGTAGTATATTTTGGTGGCTGAAATATCCAATTTTGTATCATGACATTATGTATTATGACACCACTTTTTTGGACTATATTTTTGAATGAAAAAGATTATAATGATCAATTATTTATATTTACATGTGTGAATGTGATGCAAATGTTTCATTGTCTATGTATTAAACGCCAATCTAGTACGCAATTTGCATAAGAGTCAGCAACATGATTGTAGGTCCTAGGAATGTGAATGCGGGTAATATTTTCAAATTGTCGTTCTAACAACTTTACTTGCAAAAATATTCGTAATAAATTTGAATCTCTAATACGATACATGCCATTTAACTGTAAGATCACTAACTATGAGTCAATATGTACCTCAAGAGATCGAATACCATGAGATATGGCATCGCGTAGTAACTCAATCATGAAACTATATTTAGCAATGTTCTTGGATGAAGGCTAGAGACATACACCTCCTGAAGACAAAACTTGAGTCGTAGGTGTATAAATCACCTAATCAGTTGAGGTTGATTTTTGGATATGGAGGCTGGAAGCATCAGCGTATCCTACATATACCGAAGAATATGTCGACATCTGCCACAACAAACAGAAGAAAGTCAAAAAACCGGATCACTACAAGATGAGCAAAACTAAACTATGCAACTGTACAATAGTATACAAAGTATCATCCTCAACTTAGAATTATGCATATTACTTTTTAATATAGATCCCATTTATAGGATCCACCAAGGCTGTCCCCTCATAATATACTAGCTTGCAAGAACCTTTCTCTAACACTCGTTTGACTATGTAATGCCCATTCCACATGGGGTTGAAATTTCCTGCCCCTAATGGTTCACTATCTTGGTCATATAAGAGGACCAAGTCACTTCACTAAAATGTTTGGGACGGACAGAATTATCATACTGAGTTTTAATGCAATGCTTGTTTACTTCAAGAGCCACTAAGGCATCTCGATGTTGCTCATGAAGTTGCTCTAAGCAGACTAGACGTTCCCCTATCTCAGAACTTTCTAGTAAAATTCCTACGGCTAGATTCAAATAAGGGATTTCACATTCAATCGATAATATTGACTCCACCCCATGCACTAACTAATATGGAGAGAAACTAATGGAACTATTAACCATGGTTATGTAGGACCAAAAAGTAGGGCACAACATGATGTTCCAATTAGTTTTGCTTTGTGTGATGGTTCTTTGGAGAATGGAATTAAGGGATTTATTCACAGCTTCAAACTATCCATTCACTTGAGGATAATAAGAAGAATAATGCTCTTTCTTATACCCCAACTTCAAATATAGCTCATCCATCATCTTGTTTTGAAAGTTCCTTCCATGATCTATGACAAGCTCTCTTGGGATACCAAACCCGGTGATAATATGATTGAAAACAAAATGTGCGACTGTCTCACTGTAATATTTAATAGTGGGCATAGACTCTTCCCATTTCGTCAAGTAATATACAACCACTATAATATGATGATTCCCCCATCCGAATATGGGTTGCGATCCATGAAGTATATGCCCCACTTGGTGAAGGGACCAACGATGATAATCGAATGTAACGGGGCATGATGCGAGCACATATTCTATGCAAACACCTAGAAAGGGTGGCATCGCTTGAGCGCATTAATGCATTAATGCATCTATCGTATGGGCAGGGTAGAAAATATCAGATCTCGAAAGCACCAAAGGTACATCAAAATCCCCTAGATATGAATAAGATTCTGGAAAGAAATATCTATGGCGCTGCACAGAGAATGGAAACGGGATATCCCCACCACAAATCTGTTTGTTTCCTTATGGTTAACTCATGTGTAAATGGAGCCTCATGAGAACACTAATGATGCCAAGGATTTCACTCTCTCACCTGCACATACACCTACTTGTTTTGTTTAGTAGTCTTGGGGAAATTTACTCACAAAAACCTATTCGAAGACTCCAAACCCTAAGCTTGTTGATGTACCCTATCAAATAAAAAGATATAATTCATTTTAAATTAAGCGTTGATTTTAGAGGATTTTATTACTGAAAGGAAATTACCGTGTAACCAATTATGTTATGACTCAATAGTGAAAGTAAATATGCACACCTAACAAGCAGTGCTTAGTGCAATCTTGTATTTGATTGTGAAAACAATGTATGCCACTACATGATATGGATATTTTTCCTTCAAATGATAATGAAACCATTCCTATATGAAAATATAACTACTCATCAACTAAGCAACCCTAATGCAAGTACTATGCAAATGCAGAAATGCATGAACATGCCAAAGATAAAATATTTTAGTATTTTTGAAATAAATGATATGTAAATGAGATAAAAGACTCTACAAATATCAGACCCTACAGCAGCTATCAGAAACTAGCTAAGCAAGACACTGAGATAAAATAAATATAATGCACTAATACCAAAGAAAAAAGGAAACAATATGACAAGAACAACTTCTAACTAAGAAGCAAATAAAAAGGGTCTCTAGACAGAAACAGAGGTAGTATACAAAACACATAAGCATCCAAGAAGAATCACAACATTCAAAATACACCTAGCATCTCTCAAACATCCAATTCACACTCAAAAAGAAGGACATACACGACTGTTTGTAGTAAACCTACGTGTATACATAATTGTTCAAACAAAACCTGCGTGTATACACAACTTTAAAGCAAAAACCCGCATACAACAAGAGAAAGGGGGTAAAATCATAAGCCAAGACCTAAATTGCTTCAATGGGACACTAATAGGATAACATACTTTTGGAACTGACACAAAAATAAAGAGAAACAGACAGTAATGCAAGCACATTGTGCACCCAAACCCTAAAGAAAAACAAAGAACCTCCCCAGCGGAGTCGCCAATTCTGTTACGGAGAGAAAATTCCTATGGCTTCGGGTAGACCACAATAGACTAAATGAAACAAGAAATCAATCCATTTCAATATGAAAGAGAAACAAATGCTACTAACACTAAGGGAAACGAAACATACCTTATCCCAAATGGTTGAAGTAGATCCCCATTGAGCTTTTCCAACATGCCGGTATTTAGATTTCACTCTAAACAACAGTAAACAAGACATGCATGAAATATGTTAAAGTGTTATTCATACTCTAACATATATAAATCCAACATGTATAAGCAAATATAACTACATCCATGGATAAAATATTCATATTCATACACATGTAATGGATGAGAAATGGATATTTCTATTAATAATAAATAGAGAGAGCAGTGACAAACTCTGTCGATGCCTCATCAAAACAAAGAAATTGAGTGCTCCACCTGGGCCTCCACCACTTCAATCCTCCATCTCAATAGCAATATTACAAAGCAATGTAAAGCTCGGCAAGAGCATTGATGTGTGCTCAAAAGGACAAAGGGATGAAAACTCAAGCATAAGAAAATGAGGCAAGAATGAACTATAGTTTCCTTGCTCTCCAAAATTCTCCTCCTTCAATGAATCCAAGAGGCTCAATATACTATCCCTCCAATGGAAAATGGAGGGTCGATTTAGAGTGTTTCCAAGCATATGGATGGCCTAGAGTCAAGTTATTAGGGACTCATTGAGGAAAACTCTAATTTTTTTATTTTTATGCACGTTTCCCGATGTACGCGGGATACAATGGATCAAGCTACATTTACACATAGGTATCGGCTTAAATGTCACATACATCAATAAAAAAGTTTTTTTTAGGTAATTTCTTGGAATATCAAAGTATCATTTGAGCAAGGGGTGTCCAAAGAGTCTGCAGAGGGACATGGAAGGCCATAAAAGTGTGATCTACCAAGTTTGGTAAAATAAACTATAACATCAAGGAACATGGATTCTATAGAAGACTCTTTCTCAACCCTACATCCATATAGTGGTCCATCCATCCTCATGGGTGATGACTTAGAGATCCTATCCAAAGGGATTGGTAGGATCAATCTTGACAATGGGTACTTCAACAATGTGTTGTTTGTGCCTAATATTGCAGAAAACATACTCTCTGTCATTCAAATGACACACAACAGCTCAATCAAGAGAGTGATATTTAGTCAATATGATGTGGAAATTTCAGCAATTTCTACAGACAAAGTGGTTGCAGTGGGTATTGCAGATCATGAGTCAAGGATGTACAAGTTTTCACATGTTCTTCCTTAATCCTTTGGGAATGCACTCCTGTCACATGCCAATGAGATTAGAAATCTATGGCATGAGAGTTTTGGACACCTCAACTACAAATATCTTCAATCTTTGAGAAAAGAAAAGATGGTTGAAGGACTTCCAAGCATCAAATTGTCCAAAGACACATGCAAGGGATGCATGATTGGGAAGCATGCAGAGCACAAGTATGACAAGGGGAAGGAAATAATGGCTTTCCAAGTGCTTTAATTGATCCATTACTATCTGATAGGACCACTTCCCACACTCTCCTATGGAAACTCAAGGTATGTCTTAACTTTCATAGATGGTTTTTCAAGATATTTTTGGGTGTTTTTCATCAAGCTGAAATATGAAGTGTATGAGACCTTCAAAGCTTTCAAATATTATGCTGAAAAATTAAGTGGGAAGAAGATAAGGGTATTAAGGACTGATAATGGCAAGGAATATTTCAATAATAACCTATAGCAGATATGTGAATATAATGGCATTCAAATGCAACATTCAATGCCTTACACATCACAACAAAATGGTATGGAAGAGTGTAAGAATAGAGCATTGAGGGAGATGGAAAACAACATGTTGGAGGCTAAGTATTTGTCTCCTATTCTATGGGATGAGGACATAAATTGTTCTGCATATGTTTAGTGTTATATTTTATTAATATATGATTGGATTATCTAGGATCTTTATCTGAAAGAATAGCAAGTACAACAAATTGCATAAGATATAAAAGATACACAAGACAAAAATATTTTCATCAAGGAAACCATAAAGGATAAAACCCCACAAAATTATTCAGAATAGTAAGGTGGTCAAAAGAAATAATAAGAAATGTTCAACAACTATCTTTCTCTCCTCCTTTAACTATCTCTCTCTCTCTCATGATCCTTAGAGAGTGTGTTAGGTGTGTATAAATGAGGGAGAGAACCTCCCTATTTATACCCCTTCAAGTCACTAACCAAATAAAATACTTGAGCCTACATGTCATCTCACATGGGTCCCACTTATCCTAGAGAGACCACAATTACATATTACATGATGATACATTGGGGACTATTGCCCCGACTTACAACATATGCTGTACCTCATGATCTAGAAACAATTTAGATATCACATAAAGGGAAACACACATCCCCAATAGGGGTACAAAAACATACAATGATAATATACATCAAAATATCTTCCAAAGTTACAAATACATCAACACTCCCTCTTAACTAGGAAGGTATTCTCTATCTACACAGTCATCAACACATTTGGTCAGGTCTTCATTGCATAGTCATGATCATCACGGAGTCATAGAGTCTTCATCAAAGCTAATGCCATTATCTTCTTATAATTTTATCATCATCCCATACTATTTTTTGTCAAAATTTTCTACAGTGCTAGCCCTTATTCATGCTGTATGTATGCCTAACTCTCTTCTAGGTCTTCATCATCTATGCGAGCAAGCCATCAAGTAGGTACATCTCATGACTTATTGTATGCCTCTTGCAAAACCTATAGGATCTCCCAAAATAGATTATATGCCACTGCAAAACCTGAAGGAGCATCCCAGGACTGATTACAATCCTTGCAACACCTGCGTACCCTACTATTACTTCATCATTTTCATATCATCTCATCGTCACACGAAGCATAAAATAGATACACATAACACATCACTTGATCATTGACCACAGAAGGCCTAACCTGACACCATGTAGAAAAGGCTCCATCACTTACATCAACGACCATGGGAGGCCCATCCTACCACCATGTCGGAAAGGCTCTCAACACTTACATCAATGACCATGGGAGACCTAGGCTGGCACCATGTCGAAAAGGATCCGCACTTAAATCAACGACCATGGGAGGCCCAGCCTGCCACCATGTTGAAAAGGATCTCAACACTTACATAAATGACCATGGGAGGCCCAGCCTTCCACCATGTCAAAAAGGCTCAGCACTTACATCAATGACCATGGGATTCCCAGCCTACCACCATGTCGAAAAGGCTCTCAACACTTACATCAATGACCATGGGAGGCCCAGCCTACCACCATGTCGGAAAGGATATCAACACTTACATCAATGACCATGGGGGGCCCATCCTGCCACCATGTCGAAAAGGCTCATCACTTACATCAATGACCATGGGAGGCCCATCCTGCCACCATGTCGTAAAGTCTCATGTGTATGTGCATATTCCGAACTCATCACTTCCCCTTGGAAGGAACATCGATATGAAGAACACCAAGTTTCTCTCTAAATTATTCAAACTTCACTCTGGCCATTTCTAGCATAGAATGACATCAGGACTGATTACGTCCAAGGATAACCTACGAGATTCACCAGGAATGATTACATTCGAGGAAAACCTACAAGATTGATTACATCTAAGAAACCGACGAGCTTCACCAGTATTTTATGCTCAAACAACCTATCTCACTGTCTATGCTAGAACTCATCACTACCTCTTTCAAGATATCTTGATCTAGATCACATACTGGAGCTTCACTGCTCCTCTCTGCATCATACAAAAATGCAATTCAGATCAATCAAACCAAATAGTAGCTTTCAAAATAAGCATACTACCTCACAAGTAGCCGAGCAAGTGGAAACATATTTTTCCTTGGCTATACTCAACGCCATGCAGGACTGCATCCTACCAAACCAGTAGACCATACTAGATCTCAAACTAAATAAGAAACCCAAAGTGTTCTTATTCTTAGTGGCGCTACCTCACTACATGATTTGCAACCAAGTGAGCATTTCTCGGATCTGCCAGGAACTAGCTCAAGGTGTTCACAACAAAGAATATGTCTGGTCTCGTATTCGTCAGGCACACCAATGAGAAACTAATCTAATGATACATTGTTTCATCAACCATATATATTGAAGCATCAGATAGTAGCTTCAAGTTTGATTCCATGGGTGTGGTTATCTCCTTGCAGTCTAGTATTCTAAATTTCTTCAGAATCTCCACTACACACTTTCCTTAACCAAGGAAAAATATCATCCACATTCTGCCACACCTCCATGCCTAAGAAGTAGTGCATTATCCCTAGGTATTTCATCTCGAACTCTGTAGAAAGTCTCCTTCTTGCATCTTTAATGAGTTCCTCTTTTTATTTTAGGAACAAGTCATCAACATATAACAAGAGCACCACTGGTATTCCACCTCCAAAATTTAATCAAAGGTTGGAATATGCTTTACTCTCAATAAATATTAGGTCCATTAGTAAGATGTGCATCCTGTCATACCATGTTGAACTTGAGGATCTTATGTAGTCACTCCCTCTGAAGCGAAGCATCATTCTCCCTCTACCTTTTGTACTCTATGTATTGAAACATTCTATACTGAAGTGACAAGTAGCTTCCTTTGCCACTAAAATTCTATGTATCCATCTAGGGTTTCTAGATACTAAGATCCTCTATCTTAAACTTTTTGAAAAGTTATTCTCACACTCATATGTGAGCTTTTCACCCTCTATAGGATTTCATCTTAAACCTTGTAGAAAAGGTTAAGATCTTCATCACTCTATGTGATCTTCAAGCTCCCCATGTATGTTCTATCCCATGGGTGCCTTCTAAGCTCATACAAGGTCTTGTTTAATTTTCACACATGAGTCTTCCTGTCATGTGTCTCAACTCCTAGTTGATGCTCTATGTACACTTCCTCCTAGATTACACCATTCAAGAATGTTTTCTTGATGTCATCTAGTGTATCTCCCATATCATACTTGCACATATGGATCTATTGAAGTGTACCACGTCACGGGTGCAAATGTCTCTTTGTAGTCTGTGCCTTCTTTCTGTGAGAAGCCTCGTGCTACGAATATTTCCTTGTATCCCATGATGTTTTCATCTACTGCATGTTGGATCTTGTATATCCATATGGAAGACACTACAGACTTCCCTTCAGGTCTTGACACCGTAACCTAAACATCATTCTTCTTGAACTGGTACTCTTTGGTCATAGTATCCTTCCCTTTCTTCTTAGCTACTTCATCATGGCTGGAAGGGTCTGAATCAATGATGTCACTCAACAATGTCACACAACTAGAGTGTGTATGAGGCCTCTTTCTTTCTTTGGAAGTCTCGTCATACTATTCTTCATCTTGGATTATTGTTCATCTACTGTTCTCTTTATATTCTTCCGAAACTCTTTCTTTCACTTTGGTTTCTTTGACCGAGAATATTCAGGTTCCTCTTCTAAACTGTCGTTACTTGTTCTTTGGAATGATCTACAAGTCAAGTTTAGTTGCATGATTAGAAACATATCATAATTTCCAAAACATATTAATAGTGACAAATATATGTCGCATATCCATGTGTCTATCTTAGTCAATGCTACAACATTCATCCATATCATCTATACATATAGTAACTTCTAGATCCATTATACCCTAATGTTATTAAGAGTGTGTACTACTCCTAATATTCCAGCAAAGAGGTTTCAATCTAGATACGTAGTAATGGAATGTTTGTCATCATCATTGACTTATTACCCATTGTTTGCAATTTAGTAGTACAAATGCAAAATACTCAAACATCAACTGAATATAAAAAAATGTATAACCAAACAATATCATGAGATGAAAATTGAATACTTATCTTTATTTGTTTCATGGGTAGACTCCTTCTTGAGCCTTCAGCTTCATCATAGTCTTCATTCATAACAACATCATTTCTTATTCAAATGCTAAGATGGATAAGAGGTTCTTCAAGAATTGAGTCCTTCATATTCCTCATCGCTTGAGGGATCTTCTTTGAATCGTGAGAGCTTGATCTTCAGTTGCTCCTATCTTCTCTTCTCTTATTATGAGTCAAAAGTCTTCTTGTGTGCACTCTTCCCAGAGTCTGCTGAAGGTAATCACTTCTTTCTAGCACACATTCCTCGAATGAATGAATCCCATGATCTTGGGAGGCCATTCAAGGTGGTTATAACAATCTCTTATTCTTCTTCGATTGCTTTTTCATAGCATCAAACACTTCCTTTTGGTTTCTTCAAGGATGACACATGAGGGATGAGATGATCTTTAATAGAATCTGCAATGATTCTCTTGGCTCTAGCCTTAGCCTCATCTGCCTCTGTCTCTTAGAACTTCCTTACTAAAATACTGATCCAAGTCAATTTCTTAAAGAATCACAGAGCTCCTATACTTCCATACTTGGAAGTTGTCAACTTCACCAAGCTTGTAATCAAGATAGGTGTGATTATTCATTTTGAAATAAGAACCTCAAATGTAAATAGAAAAAATTTAGATCTTACTGATTTGAGGTGTCCATCCTGGTTTCGAAGCTCGCTGATCTAGGGTTTATCAGAGAAACCCTAATTTTCAAAACTTGGAATTTAAAACTTATGATTGAATAAAAATATGCTCCTATTCAAGTTGCGTTGTCCAATGTACTCCTTTTCTGAAAACAGTGGAGGGAAGCTCCTAGAACAGGAAGCCCTAGTTTTCCAATTTCTTCTTCAAAAATGACTGATATTGATTCTGCTGTATCTCTGAAGTTTCAGATTCTTACATTATAAAACTTCTTATCAATATACCCTGATATGTCCTCTTTCCAACCCCATATATTAGATCAGAATTGGATTCTCCAAGTGGGACCTATTCTGAATTTCCCAAGGTGATTGTTTTGGGGACTGTTTAGCATAACAAACTTGTATGGACTGCCACATGTCATTGTTTCACATTCTAGGTCTAAAACGTGTACCACAGAACCTAAATGTTGTTCCCTACTTGTAAAATCTTGTGAAATTTCGTTTGGACATTCCTAGCCCAAGATATAGCAAATATCCCTAGGTCACATGTTTATGACTGTATTTTGGAGGAGGCTGGAACCCTGATTTGGATGAACCATATCTCCTGAAGTATAGAGAATCGGAGGCTGAAACTTTTACAACATGTATAGAATAAATATATATTCATTTTTTAAATGTTTCAGCATCTGATCTACCTCCAATATCGTGTTATAGAGAAAGTTATAGGATTACTAAATTTAGTCTTCTAGGGTTTTGAGGCATGAATCCCTAATTTCCATTAGCTTCCATTGCAGTTGTATTTCGGCTGTACAATGAAAATAATATAATTTAGAAACTAATACCATTAATAGATCCTCCCTAGTGAGGTTAGTTAGCATAACATTCCTTGCTTGATTATCTGTGGAGATAACACCTTCAACTAGGAAGCCCTAGTTCCCGCAACTGCACAGTGCCTTCTTTCAAAGAGGCTCTGATACCATGTTATATTTTATTAAGATATGAATGGATTATCTAGGATCTTTATCTAAAAGAATAACAAGTACAGCAAAATTCATAGTATACAAAAGATACACAAGAAACAAATATTTTCATCAGGGAAACCATAAAGGAGAAAACCATTTCAAAATTCTTCAGAATAGTAAGGTGATCAAAAGCAGTAATAAGAAATGTTCAGCAATTATATTTCTCTCCTCCTCTGATTGTGTCTCTCTCTCATGTTCCTTAGAGAGTGTGTTAGGTGTGTATAAATGAGGGAGAGAACCTCCCTATTTATATCGTTTCAAGTCTCTAACCAAATATAAGACTCGAGCCTACATGTCATCTCACATGGGGCCCACTTCTCCTAGAGAGACCATAATTACATATTACATGATGTTACACTAAAGACTATTGCCCCAACTTACAATGGAGGTTGTACCTTAATATCTAGACACAATTTAGACATCCTGTAAAGGGGTAGCAAACATCCCCAATGGGGGTACAACAATATACAATGATAATATACATCAAAATATCTTCTGAAGTTACAAATACATCAACATTTAGAACATAGTTCCACACAAATAATTGGAATACAAAACTCCATTTGAGGCTTGCAGATTTCACAAGCCATATTTGTATCATTTCAGGGTTTTTGGCTCAAAGGTATGGGCTAGAATTCCCCCATAGAAAAGAAAATCCTTGCAACCTAAAATAAAGGATTCCATAATGATTGGATATGCTGAAAATCAAAAGGGATACAATCTCGTTGATCCCTCATCTCAGAAAACATTCATTGAGAGAAGTGTATAGTTCGAAGAAGAGCTTATGCAAGAGGTTGAACTAGTAGAAGGGTATTTCTCACACCCTCCACTCAATGATGATGTAAATGATGTTTATCTTTCTGATTTTTCTAATTCTGATATGGAAGATTAATATGATGCCATGCATGCATATCACGACTCTCCCAAAATAAAAAAATGGTCTTATGAAACCATACAAGCAACTAGTGATCTTGCAGGAGATCCACTAGACACTAGGAATACTAGATCTCCGTTTCACAATGCTTTCTCCACTTATGTTTGAATCTTCCAGAGAGGTGTTTTCTAATGGTTGTATATGATCCATAATCATATGAATAAGAATCACATGACCCAATATGGAAAAAAACCATGCAATAATATTTCAACTCTTTGCAAGACAATGAAACTTGGGAGTTGGTTCCCTAGATTGTTGTTGGAAATTTTCAACCATGGCTGACAAAGGTTGTTTCCCTAGATTGAAAGAATAAAAAATAGAAAAAAACACCTAAATAATAAAGAAACTTTCCCTAGGTTTAACTAAACTATCTTAATTGGATTCTCTCCTTACCTTTTACAGGTTTTAAAGGTATAAACTATTGATGTTCTTGAACTCTGCAAAGATCCTATGATAGACACAACAGAAACAAACCAAGTGAGAGTAACAAGATAATTTATAATCCTATGTAAACAACCAAGGATTTAAACAATAAACAAATAATAAGAACCATATATACAATGTTTATGGGAAAGAAACTATATTTTCATCAAAATATAAATAAAGAGAGTATACAACCAATGCCTTGGTGCTAAGAACTCTTCTCAATGGGGTCTGTCCTCAAAGCTCCAAATTTATTACTAATCACTCAAGAGTCTGATAGAATTTGGACAAAATTTAGCTGCTATCACATGTTCTTCCTCCTTTTTCCCATGAGAGGTGAGCTAGTATATAAAGGATTCAAAGGTTAGAGAAGGTTGAGGATTCCATTGAAGAGGTGGAGGGATCATCCCTAGGATAGGGGATATAGATTTCCACCTATCCTGATTCATAGGGATGATTCTCCACGAAGGCCATCTTCAAGAATCCTCTCAAAACTCTCTTTTTTCCTCCATAAGTCAAGCACTGCGCCTTGTATGAGCAAAAAAGGCTACGATAAGGGAGCATAGCCACTTGTAAATGAACAACAAGAAATGGAGCCGATTCTTAAAAAAGGATAAAGGGAGTTGTTGAGATGGGTACCGCTTGTTGCACATAGAAAAAGTGTGGTGGTATTATTCCTTCAACTAAAAAGATAAACTATGCCAAATATAAATTTCCTTTGGCGTGCCATTTATTGTTGCTGAGTTTCCATCTTCATCAATGCATTTAAAAATTTTGGTGTAGTGATCAACTTTAACTTCATATGCTTCGAATCAATCCATTTCAATGTGAAAATCATAAGAAAAAAGTTAAAATTTATATACATTCTCATATATAAATAGTCCATTTAACTCTCATGAACATCTCTCAACTATTTTAGTAACCTTTATCTTGGTTCCAATGGCTAGATGGACTAGTCGTTACCTAATATTCTTGGATTTTTTTGAGAGCATAGGTTTCAAACATTTTAGGAGTAACATAGTTAGGACTAGATATAGGGTCAATTCAAATCGAAATAGATTTCTTAGAAACCTTACATTCAATTTCAACCATGTATTATTGGTGATCTTCTTGGAAGTCTTCCAACCTAGCATAAATCCTAGGAGAGATCCTTACTACATCCTCAACAATTGTAGCCCCTAGAAGTATATGCACATTTTTTACAATCCCCTTCTGATATAGAAAATTTATGACAAAATGATATTCTCCACATACTAGACATTGAATAGGATTGTTTAGCTTTCCTCCTACCAAATCAATTGGCTTATCCTCACCTGTGTAGGTTATTTATGTTAGTTTAAAAATGGGAAGGAGTGAACCCTTTATACCTTTAATAAATCCTATCATACTTTTACTTCCATATCTTATGGATTTATATCTTTTTTTGTTTTCATCGTGACAATATTTATCTATATTAATGGATTCACTTAGAGTTTGAGATTCATCAAACATAATTCTATCCTTGTAAGACTTAATTAATCCATTTAGGAAATATTGATTCTTTACATTCTCATCCTTTATGTACTTAACATATCTCAACAACTCCAAGAATTTATTTTTGCATTCATTTATGTTCATTTGATCCAACCTTAACTCATGGGACTCTTTAATATTAACCTCATAGTACCTATTAGAGGGACCCTTTTGTTGAATTTGAGTCTTGAGATACTTCCAAGCAATCTCCTTCTCATTTATTTTCCTAACGTGTTTGATATGTTCCTGCCAAATTGATGCTCTTCCATTTAAATTAATATTCTCACTTTTATAGTAACCATAAACCTAGAAATACTTTCTCATCCCAAGAAGTTGAGTCTCAAATTCTTGTCCAAGGGGTATTTCCTTTAGGAATTATCCATGTAAGTTGGATTTAGAAGGCTTCTTCCTCCTATGCCTAAAAGAATAATGTTTTCAATTTATCAATGTTACTTCACATGGAAATGCCTGATAGCAAGACAAGTATGATCATGTATATGTCCATATATAGAGGTTCCTTTGGTACTATGAGACCTCTTGAGATAATTTTTCCTAAAGTTATTCCTACTTCTACCAACATTGTTTGATTTATGTTGATGGTGCAATTTACTTTGCATATGTAGAAATAATAGATCAATTCTATGAGCAATGATGCTATGAATAAGCACATGAAATAGATCTTTCTACTAAGAATTCTCACAAGCATACACAACAAAAATAGAGAGAAGAAAAGAGACTGAATCACATGAATGAAGAGAGGAATGTTCGTTTGTACCCTTCCATTGAGTAATTATGAATAATAGTGTACATGAATAGTACATTCCTCATAGGAAAATCAAGTTGTAGGGAGACAACTCATAAATCTCAAAAATGTTGACTTACCAAAATATAGAAAACCCCCATAGGTGGCTAAAGCACTTCCCAAATCTATCAAGGACCTCACAAATTGGAAAAATCATGAGTGATTTGTCAAGGATATGTAAAAAACATTCTAATCCCAGAAAATGGAGGAAAATTCATGAAGGATGGGTTGGCAACAAAAGCACCCAGTTTCATAGTTTGATTAGCTTTACCTTATCCATAGAAAAGTAGGAAAAGAAGAATAAAGCAGAATTTGTTGTAAAGTGTTGTATACTAATTCAAGATGGTCAAAAGGTGGTCAATATCAACCCATAATTAGAAATAAATCATTCCTAGGATATAGATGGCATGTATTGACTTTAAGGTGCAAGTGGATGCCAACTAATTAAGCTAGTGGGTGAATAATTAATCAAATAATGATTAATTATTTTATCCTAAGTTATGAGTGGGTTTAATATATTCCAACACCCCCATATAATTCTAAATTTATGATGGTAATACAAAAAATATAGATGCATATAGGGCCCAGTAACAAGGCTATGGTCACCCTTTACCAATTATTATGTCCAGAAAAGTGAGGAAAGAGGAAAAACCATATGGGGGAAATCCTCCCTCAAGAAAGGACAAGGAACAACATTTAAAATATATATTCAACATATCCTTATCTTCACTTGAATGAGATGAATGAATTTCTTCTGGATGGAATACTTTGTTGAAGAAATCATGAACTCCATGATCATACGCCAGAGTGTAGAACCCGCAAGAAGGAAGAGAAGAGACTCCTTGTATCTCATCATTTGATGAAGTAGGAGCATTATCTCAATGCTTCTTGCTTCTGTAAAAATATCATATGAAAACATAATCTGAAATGGAAAATATATATGTGCATACTCCTTCCCAAAGAGTACAAAAATTAAGACAATTTATTTCACACCCAATTCCCTGAATAGCTACAAAATTGTGATGTGAATCACATGTTAATATTCCAATATGATGTAGTACCTTTCCATATCTGATATGAGGCTGATAAAAATATGATATATCAAAAAAATTAACATATGGAACAACAAAGATAAAGGCTTCAGTGGCTCCATGAGGATATAGGGCTAGACTAGGAAAACTATGAGCAACTGGGGAAAACTGATAGGTGTAAAAATATGAATGATGGATGGGCATAATATCTGAAAAATAAGTATTTAGAACATATACAAACATGTTTAATATCAGTACAAATATGACTAAGGACATGGAAAACCAGCCACTGAAATATAGGAAATACTTCAAACCATGTAAGATAAATATCACTGCATAAGAGACCAATGAGGAATCGACTAGTGAACTTGGGATTTGTATAGTCTTAGGATTATTCAGAGGTATGGTAGGTGGTATGTATGGTGGTATGATATGTTTCATGACATGCATATCATCCTGCAAACAATATTCTAAATCATATATACAAGCTTGTGAGGAAGAGCTGCTCAAAGACAAGTCAATATCTAGTGAAAAATCACAATTTTTGGGAGATGAATCTAGTAGACTGAGAGGAGGATTATCAAAGAAAGGATCTGATATTTTTTATTATGATATATCAGAGACATGAGAAAATGAGAGAACGCTATCACTCAAAGCATAATTTATATCACCTTGGAACTACGCAGTTTGACATTGTTCTGAGGAATCAACAGGCTTTTGTAGTTCTTCTGGAACTTCGATCTTGTGCTTCTCAAGAAGCTAAGACATGATTTCAATATTCTTATTGAAACACTTATTATATGAATGAAAACCCTTTTTTCAATAATAACACTTGTATGTGCTCCCTTTCTTCTTAACTTTCTTCATTAAATCTTCATAAGAAACTTCATCTTCAATTTTTGACTTTGGCTTCTTCACAATTTTCTTTTCTTTGGATTTGACATTATTTTTTCCTTGAACCAAGAGAGCATGATCCTTGCTCTTGTGAGAGTTAAAGAAACCCATATGGATCAATTTATCTTTCTCATTTGTTAGTGAATCAAGAAAATAATTTAAAGAAGGCATTTTCCACTTTGGAACAACAAGCCTAGTAGCATGAAAAGTAGACACAAAAACTGAGTAATCAGGACCCAATTTTGAAAGAATGGAAAGGATTAATTGATCATATTATTTCTCAATTCCACATTTCTTGAGAATTAGAACAAGGTGACTTGAACTTGGTGAATAAACCCTCAATAGAATAGAAATTGCTTGGACTTAGTGAGAATAACTTAATGTCCAATTGATGCGCTCTTAGCTCATCCTGAACCCCAAAGAGAGACTCCAATTGAGTCCATACTTGGTTTGGAGTGGTCAAAAACTCTAGATGAAATATTATATCAAGAGAAATAGAGAGGAAAATAAATCCATAGGCTTCATCTAACCTATTGTGCCACTTAGCTTTCTCAATCACAGCATTGGGCTAATTCTCCAAAGATAGAGTAACTGTATGAAATCCTCTACTATGCAATAGAATGGAGATTTTGTCTGTCCATTCATGGCAGTTGAAGGGATTAATAATTATTGATGAAGGAGAATCCATATTTTTGAATTTATGTGCTGAAGAAGAAACTCTCTGCAACCTACAAAACGAACTAGGAGAAAATCTTGTAAGCTAGAAAAGCTCTTCTTCAGAGAGGGATAGGAGACTGGATGTGCTCCTCAACTCTGTAGAACTTGATCAACCTTCCTGCTCTGATAGCATGTAGGAGATGGCAAGGTTGTGCTCCCTATATTTCTGATACCATGTAGAAATAATAGATCAATGCTATGACTATTGATGCTAAGAAGAACCATAGGAAATAGATATTGCTACTAAGAATTCTCACAAGCATACACAGGAAAATTAGAGAGAAAAAAGAGACCGAATCACGTGAATGAAGAGAGGAATATTGGTGTGTATCCTTCCATTGAATAATGATGAATAATAGTGTACATAAATAGTACATCCCTCATAGGAAAATCGAGTTGTGTGGAGACAACTCATAAAGCTCAAAAGGGTTGACTTACCAAAATATAGCAAACCCCCATAGGTGGCTAAAGCACTTCCCAAATTTATCAAGGACCTCATGAATTTGAAAAAGCATGAGTGAGTTTTCAAGGAGACAGAAAAAAAATGCTAATCCTAGAAAATGGAGAAAAATTCATTAAGGATGGGTTGGCAACAAAAGCACCCAGTTTCCTAGTTTGACTAGCTTTACCTTATCCATAGAAAAGTAGGAAAAACAGAATAAAGCAGACTCTACTGTAAAGTGTTGTATACTAATTATGGATGGTCAAAAGGTGGTCAAGATCAACCCAAAATTAGAAATAAATCATTCCTAGGATATATATGGCATGTATTGAATTTAAGGTGCAAGTGGATGCCAACTAATTAAGCTAGTGGGTGAATAATTAATCAAATAATGATTAATTATTTTATCCTAAGTTATGAGTGGGTTTAATATATTCCAAGAGTATATCTATCAAATTTTGAAGCATGTATATGTTAATATTCAATATTCTAAGATAAACATTAGTGTTCAATTCAATTTCACAACAAAAGCATATACATGATCAGTGAAAGAAACACAATCACAAGATAGATACAAATTTATCCTGGGAAACCCTATAGTGGAATAAAAAACAACAAAAATTCCTCAATATAGATGATCAAAAGTACAAAGAAAAAACCACAAACAAGTGCTCCTTCTCCTTGCATATATATATATCTCTCTCCTGTGCAAATTACATAAGTGAGTGTGTGTCCAAATGACGAGCACATCACTCCTATTTATACTTTATATTCCACTTGAATTTTTCACTAACTAGGTTGGACCCAACAAACTTAATTGGGTTTACTTACCTAGGAACACTCAAAACAATATAATATTACTTTTTGGAAGGTTCTATTGACCTGACTTACAAGGTAGGTTTTACCTCATGACTCTATGATGACCAAATACAATAATAAAATCTCAATGGAGGAATAAAACATCTCCAAATAAATTACAATAATAAAATACAATAGAATATTCTTTGCAGTTACAATATTTTAACACTCCCCTTATCGACAAGGGTATTCTACTGACAGTAACAACATCAACTGTAGGAGCAAGGAGAGATAGAATCATCAACAACATCAAGGTGATACATCTATAAATATTGGAATTTTTCTTCAACAACATCAAGGTGATACATCTATAAATCATTGAAAGTTTTCTTCAACAACATCAGCAGCTGGAACATATTCAATATCTTTAGTAATAGAGCATAATATTCTACAGTACTGAGTCTTCATCTTTGATATTCATCTTCTGCAGCACTCGATCACTTGATCGTCTACAACAACACTTGATCTTTCGATCAACAACAAAATCATCTGAAGCAACATAACCTGCAACACACATGATCCAATTACAGGAGGAACAATCCCTCTCATTTTAGGAGATAAGTCCAAGGATGATGCAATCCTAACCACATCAGTGAGACAAAAGTATGAGGATCACTTTAAGACTAATTTCCAGGGATGATATAATCCCAACCACATCACAGAGACAAAATTCCGTGGATCACTTTAGGACTAATGTCCAGGGATGACACAATCCCAACCACATCACAGAGACAAAATTTTGTTGATCACTTTAGGAGTAATTTCCATGGATGATACAATCCCACTGCAACATCATAATCATTTATCCCCCTTTCGAGGAAGGTCCTTTCAAACCACACCAAGCTTGTCACGGAAATACTCAAACTTTACTTGAGACAACGGCTTATTCAAGACATCAGCAACTTGCTCATTATTGCTCACATACTGGAGTTTTATAGCTCCCTTATGTACCATATCATGTATGTAAAAATACCGGATTTCTATGTGCTTTGGCTTCTCATGGAACACTGGGTTCTCCATCATCTTTATACAACTATGGTTTTCACATAGAATCACCGTGGTATCCAAATCTAGGTCAAATAGACCTGACATCCATTTTTGAAGCCATATGGCTTCACAACTAGCAGAACAAGATGTTATATACTCTGCTTCAGCTATGCTGAGAGCAACACTAGACTGCTTCCTACTAAACCATGAGATCATGTTGGATCACAAACAATAACATCCACCTAAGGTGATATTCCTCTCTAAGACACTTCCAACCCAATCTGCATCTATATAACCATACAATCTGTAGTTAAGATCTCCAACATAGTATAGACCAATGTCTATCATACCTTTCAGGTACCGCATCACATGCTTTGCAGCTACCAGGTGAACATGTCTAGGCTCAACTAGATATTGAATTGGTGTGTTCATAGCGAAGAATATATCTATCCTGGTATTAGTCATATACATCAATGACCCAATAATATGTCTGTACTGAGTCGCATCCACTAACTCTACCGATTCATCAACTAACAGCTTCAGGTGGGTATCCATGGGTGTGTCCGTGGCTTTACAATGCAACATATCAAATATTTTTTAGGATTTCCATAGCATACTTTCCTTAGCTGAGAAAGATTCCTTCTGGGTTCTGCCATACTTCCAGACCTAAAAAATAGTGCATCAATCCAAGGTATTTCATCTCAAATTCTTCAGTGAGTTTCTTCTTTCACTCTACAATATGTTTCTCATTTCCTATCAGAAATAAATCATCCACATACAACAATAATATGACAGGTTCATCATCGATAACCTTAAAGTAAAGGTTAGGGTTAGCTTTAATTTTGGTAAATCCCAAGCTCGTCAAAAAGCTATATATCCTTCCATACCAAGCACTAGGAGTTTGTTTCAATCCATACAGATCCTTCTTCAACTTGCATACGTGAGTCAATCTGTCTTCAAATTCAAATACTTGTAGTTGTTCTATGTACACTTCTTCCTCAATAACACCATTCAAGAAAGCCAACTTCACATCCATCTGGTGTAAAGTCCACTTCATCATGGATGAAAGTGCCATGATGGTTCTAATGGAAGTGTACCTTGCTATTGGTGCAAATGTCTCTTCATAATCAATTCTTTCTTTTTGTGAGAATCCTCTAGCCACAAACCTTGCCTTGTATTTCTCAATACTTCCATCATATGCATGCTTTATCTTGTAAATCCACTTGGAAGGTACCACACTTTTGCGTTCCAGTTTGGGAACTATATCTCAAACATCATTCTTCATTATTGATTGGTATTCTTCAATCTTTTTTTCTACCCATTATTTATTCTATATAAATTATTCATAACTAGTAGGTTCTTGATCTACATATTCTACATTTTTGGGAGGTACATATTATTCATATACTTCTTCATGCTAACACTTTATGTATCTCTTGAGAGTTTCTTCTTCATGTAAGTTTTAAACCAGTCCAGAGAAGCAAAGCATACAGATTATCTTAAGAAAAATAGAGATCACAACACAACATTCACACATAAACATAGTTATTTACCCTGGAAATCCTTAACCGAGAAAACCAACAAACCTTGGAGCCACACATCCTATTTTCTCTTCATTACATTATGAGTCCTCACAATACAAAATATAAGTATTCAATAGAATCCAATACCCTAATTTGTTAACCTAGATTAGAAAAAGACTCAAATTCCTTAACTAGGATTAAATTACATATTTTTAGAAAATTTGCTCAGATGCAGTGCTGACATGTGCACCTCCCCTCCACACGCACATGCAAATAATAACATATGCCCAACATTCTCCCACTTGTTGCTTCCTTTGCATAGAAATGAGTCATGTACTCATAAATTCATAGGTTCAGGGCAACAATGCCCATAGATTCTCTACACCAAGAGAACTTCTCTATACTAACAAAATTTGTTAATGACTTTGCAACATTTTTCATGGTGCCAACCTTCTCCAGCAACACCTTCTTGTCGTAAACCATATCTCTCACAAAGTGATATTGCATATCAATATTCTTTTTCTTAGCATGATAACCATAGTTCTTTTCCAGGAAGATTGCACTTTGGCTATCACAATCTAACCTTACAACATTTTGTACAAACCCAATACCTGAACACAATCTTTGCAACCACATAACTTCTTTGCTTGCATGAATGGCTTCCATGTATTCAGCTTCTGTAGTTGAGAGTGCAACTACAACTTGTCTCTTTCTCATCCAACTGATAGCTCCTCCAAATAGGTTAAACACATACCCACTTGTAGATCTTATGTGATCAAGATCTCCAGCCCAATGTGCATCAACAAATCAATGTACGTTTATTACTTTGTCTGGTTCGGGTATTTCTTAATAGAATATTACATAATATGTGGTGCCACGCAAATATCTGAAGACCCTCTTTACAATTTCCCAATACTCCTTTCCTGGTTTTGATGTATATCTGCTCAAAAATCCCACTGCATGAGCAATGTCTGGTCTTGTACATACCATTGCATACATCAAACTACAAATTGAACTGGCATATGGAACTTGTGACATATCTTCTTCTTCTTCCCACGTCTTGGGACAATGCTCTACAGATAAATTTAAACCTATAGGAATAGGAACCTTGATCGACTTACTTTCCTGCATGTTAAATATATGTAGTATCATCTCAACATATTTTCTTTGATTTAAACTGATAATCTTGTTTGCACAATCTATTCTTATCTCCATTCCCAGAATGAAGTTTGCACCATCGAGATATTTCATATTAAATTTGGAGGATAGTTGAGACTTCACCTCCTTTATAACATCTTTGTTGTTTCCAATCAGCAACATGTCATCAACATACAATACTATGTTAATCAAGTGATCACCAACCTGTCTGGAATATACACAGTGATCAGGTTTACTTCGCACGAACCCCAATCCAAGTATGTATGTGTCAAACTTTTGGTACTACATACTTGGATATTGCTTTAAACCATAAAGGGACTTCTTTAGTTTACATACCAACTCATTATTTCCCTTTACTATGAACCCTTCTAGTTGTTTCATGGAACGTTGTATTCACATCCTCTGCGCTACTTCAATATCAAAAGTAGCAACAATAGAAATAAGAAATCTAATAGAAGTTAATTTTGCAACTGGAGAAAATATTTCACCAAAACCAATTCCCTCTACCTAAGAATATCCCTTTTCTACCAAGCGGGATTTCTACTTCTCCACTTTACCTTCTACATTCAAATTCTTTTTAAATATCCATTTTATCCCAATGAATTTTCCTCCCGCTTGTAACTGGACTAGATTCCAATCTTCATTTTTGTCCAAGGAATCCATTTCTTCAACCATGGCCTTTTTCCAAAGATCACTATCCTCTTAATCAACAGCTTCCTTCACATTTATAGGATCATCATCAGTATTAGACATAGAAAAATGAGAGCAAAAATCAGGAGGGGGATACTTTTCTAGTTTCCTTCTTTCTCAAGATGATCTCCTCAAAACTGGAGGATGAGGTTCTTCTTCTTCTGATTCAACTTCTTCTGTTGAGTCAGATTCTTCACCTTCTAACTTAAACTCTATTTTCTCTGGTTCCTTTTCCATTGGATTCACTTCTTTTTATGGGGACTTCTTTGACCTCTTGAAACACAACATCTTGGATTTAAACAATCTTCTTAATTATAGGATTCCAAAGCTTATAACCTTTCATACCATCTTTATATCTAATAAAGATACACTTCTTAGCTTTGTTATCCAACTTGCTCCTTTTCTCCTTTGGAACATGTACATAACCATCACAACCAAAAACTTTTAGATGCTTAATAGAGGGTTTCTTACCAGTCCATAACTCTTGTGGAATATTATCAATCAATGCTGATGTGGGTGATCGATTTACCAAGTAACATGTTGACTCCACTGCTTCTACCTAGAATTCTTGTCCTATCCCAGCACTGCTTAGCATGCTCCTTTCCTTTTCCATTAATGTCCTATTCATCCTCTCAGCAACTCCATTATGTTGAGGTGTGTATGGGGTATTCTTTTTCCTTTTCTATACCGCACTTATTACAAAAGTCCTTGAATTCATTCCCACAGAAATATCCACCATTATCTATCCTCAACACCTTTATTTTATTTTCTGATTGATTTTCTACAAGATCCTTAAATTCTTTAAACTTGGAAAATACTTCAGATTTATTTCGAAGGAAATAGATCCATGTGTTCCTTGAGAAATAATCTATAAATGAAACATAATACACAGATTCTGCTAATGATGGAACATGAATAGGTCCAAACACATAACTATGTATTAATTCTAGAATTCCCTTTGCTCTTATAGCACCAAATGCAAATATTACTTGATTTTGTTTTCCATATATGCAATGTTCAAAAAAAACAAAATCCAGAGTGCAACAAGTCATACCTTCAACCATACCTTTACCTTGTAATGCTCAAAGTCCCTTTTCTCTGATATGCCCCAATATTTTATTCCATAGCATTGTCTTTCCTCATGATGTAGTCAGGGTTTTGTCATCTTTACCTCCTTCCTCAACCACAACAAAACTATTACATTCATTAATGATGGTGTTTCCCAATATTTTGTACAGATTTCCATACCAAAATACCCTCATCAATACCATCACCAAACACAGTCTTTACACCCACAACATCCATCTTTCTAACAGATATCAAGTTTCTTGCTAGATTTGGAATGTGTAGCACTCTAGGTAGAGTTCTAGTCCTTCCATCCTTCAGTTTTAGCTTGAATCTACCACACTCAATGATACTAGCTAGTGAATCATCTCCCAGGTACACATCTCCTCCATTGTACTTTTTATATTCATAGAACCACTCCCTAAGAAGAGTAATATCACATGATGCACCCAAGTCAACCAACCATATATCATGTTCTGAATGATTACCCATGGAAGCTAGGTACACATCCCCTCCTTATTCTGAGGAGGTATTCACCTCTATGGAATGGTTATCCTCAGATCCCTTTTCTCTCTCGACATTCTTAGATCTGCAATCTTTTTTATAGTGCCAATATTTACCGCATTTCCAACACTTCCTTATTCCTTTTCCTAGGGATTTAGATCTACCCTTAGATCTAGATCTCCCCCCAGATCCTTTATTTTTGTTTCTCTCCTGGGGGCGACCTCTCACATATAATAAATCCATGCTATGATTATCCATGGTTTCTACCTCATCTCTTTTGATAGTAGGGATGATACAATTTCATCAAATTTTAAGGTCGCTTGGCTAGCACTACCTATTGCAACAATTAGGTTGTCTCGGGAATCTGGTAAAGAACACAATAATGTAATACATTTATCTTCTTCAGCCATTTTAATACCAACAAAGGTTATCTAACTTACCAGAGTATTGTATACATTCAAATGCTCTGTTACCGTGTCACTCTCATCCATTCTAAGGTGAAACAACTTCTTTTGCAGAAACAACTTGTTCACAAGGGATTTTGATTGATTCAAACTCCCTAGTTTCGCCCAAATATTTATTGCACAATATTCACTAGATACGTTCAACAACACAGAGAATGGTAAGAAAAAACATATTTTACTCCTCACCCTTATTTCTGTTAGGATTATTAATCCTCCCTTGGTCAAATGTCTATTAGATTAATTATTGCCTAACTTAGGAACCTTAAATTAATTAAATGAGTCCACTAGTGCAATTGGGTAAACATGGCCCAATGGGGCCACATGTACTGGTCATTGAAGTGTGGGGAACACTACCAGAGGTTAACTTCCACTTACGGCATGTGCATGCATCAGTTAGAGCACATCCTAGACCAATCCCTACATTTTAGGAGCCACTAGGAGTCCCAACACCAACCTACTTCAGTCAGTTGGATTTAGCACTAGTTAGTCTTATTTATCCCTCAGTTATAATCAGCTACTTCACAGCCAGTTACATTAGCACTACTATTGCATGGATAATGCATGGTTGTATGGGGAGGAGCGCTTTTCCTACCTACCACAGCCAATTGCACTGAGTTAACTAGTTGTTACTGCTTGTTGGAGTTATTGGTCATCGTAGAGTTGTCTATTTGGACTCCGATATTGATTGGGAGACCTTGAGTTAGAGATTTAGTTAGATACAGTATTATCCACTTGGAGGATTTGAATTCATTACTCATGCATTCGAATTCTACCTATGTAAACTACATTGTACACCGAATATTATTATGATGAATATACTGTAAATTCCTGAGCAATACTTGTCTGTTTCCTGTGTGGTTTGTTTTGCTTAGTTTGTATGTTCATTCTCCATTCAATTGCTGTAAAATTATCAAAACTATATTCTTCAAGATCTTAATGGAATTCAAATTATAACATGGCATCAAAGCCTTCTCAGGCAGGTTTGATGCTTGTTTCTCCTCATCGAACATTAGAAGCAATTGGGTTTCCATAGAAGTCCCCTATGAAAGTCTGCTAGCTCTGAATTCATTCAGATCAGCGAAGAGGGCATGACGGACACTGAGAACATGTTCATGTCTAGAGAAAAATCATGATTCTAATAGTTCATATGTTTTAGTGTTATTTGTAGTGAAATTGATAGGTGCTACGTAGCTTGAGAGAAGTATTTGCAGTCTTCCATTCAGAGCAATTATGAGTTCTCAAAATCCTGAGCCACAGATCATCACAACTTCCAATTATCTTGATTGGAGGATTGATAATGCAGTTGGCCTTGCACAAGCATGGCTACCATAGGATCATACATGGATGGGAGGCTGATCCTCATTAGCCGGTTGAGCGGAACAAGTTTTTGAACCATTGTGATGAAGCATTCGGGTACTTATGTACTTATATTTCCAGAGATCTCCTCTTCCATATGGAAGGATTGAGGACTCCCAGAGAATCCTAGAAGAAACTTGATAACTTGTTTAACAAACAAGATGAGCTTCGAGGACACATTTTGGAGAATGAGTTGGTATCTTTACATCCCAACAGTTTTGAGACAATTGAGCAATTCTTCTCCAAATTCAAGTCTATAGTACTCCAATGCAGACAGTCATTAGAGGAAATTTGACCTCAAAATGGGCCTCCTAAAAAAAATTAATAAAATAATAGATAAAACAATAAAATAATATTTATTAATTTTGAAGGAAGAAAAGAAAAAAACTATTTTTTTGTTTGCATTTTCAACATATCTCCCCATGTTTTTACTCAAATTTCGATTGGGAGAAATCGTTGGATTCGGAATTAAATTTTGCATCCAACGATTACCCACTTGGCATACATTTGACGGTCCCCGCTACCCCAAAAACAAGAAATACATGAAAAAATGTCATGATGACATTATCATCACATTTTTTCAGGTATTTCTTGTTTTTGGGGTAGTGGGGACCATCAAAAGTATGTCGAGTGGGTAATTTAATTCTGCATCCAATGATCTCTCCCGATCAAAATTTGAGTAAAAATTACGGGGAGATATGTCGAAAATACAAACAAAAAAGTAGTTTTTTTTATGATACCTATCCCCAAATTTATATTAAAAAAGTGTTTAAGACCTATACGGTATTTCAAATTTAAAGCAATTTCATTGGCTAACACATGATGACATGGAATTTTAGTTGAAGTTAAAAGGCCCATTTTGAGTTGAAATTTCCTCTAATTACGAGATAGAGCAGAAGGATGAGAAAAATGTCCTTGCCATACTCAGGAAAATAGGCCCTGGGTAATTTTTATATGTCTATGTTATCACTCCAGGAAACTCCTCTAGGTTGTAGCTCGAGGATGCCTGGTAGCTTACAATGTTTTTAGGGTTTTCTGATATGGATCAAGTCAGTTGACCTATATAAAATTTCCACTCTCAAGGCATGCATAAAACTCACTCGTTTACAAGGCTTTTAGTTGCAATTGCTCAGAAATTCAACAATAAGGTGCAGGGAAGGAGAACTCAACAGGATGGCAGACTTACATAAAAAAAACATGCATATAAATGGATAAATCCTAATGAGGATGGTATTTATATATCAAATAGCACTAATAAACAAATAGGATGACAGCTGTCATCTTTTTAATCAATCTGAAAATGACCTAAATACACATTTAGGCATAAATACAGTAAAGAAAGAGATGATGGCTGAACAAATCACAACAAAAGAGCTTATATCATGAATAAGTAAAATGAGAAGCTTTAAAGCATTATTGGCTCATAAATCCCCGAAGTTGAACCCTTATTATAAAATAAATCATGGGCTTTATAGCCTTCTACAAAAATGATAGATCTTGAAACTTCGATCTGTTTTCACAAAAAATACTCAAAAGTGATAGCTTTTCAGATTAGGGTTTAAAACCCTAAATAAATATTTGTCTATCTATTTCAAAGATATATTTCATTGAGCGAATACTAAATAACTGTAGTATTCGCTGATAATCACCAGTGCTGGTTCAGTGTAAAAATTGCCGCCAAAATCCAGTGTTTCGGTGGTTAACTGAAGTGACCTTTCTTGTTTAATCCGTCGGAGTTTTCTACCTTGTTGTTGTGGTCGCCGATCAGAAGCTCTAACCTCTAACCCATCGACACCCTAAGCCTCAATGCTGCCACAGTGTCAGTGCCTTAAATGACTAACGTTGCGATGGTTTATGCATCAACGATCAGAAGCTCTGTCCTCTACCCCATCGGCACTCCAAGCCTGAACATATTGATGCTTTCTATCACTAGCCTATCGATGATCAGAAGCTATAATAACTAATGCATTGAAACCTCAAGGCTGAATTTTTCCATAGTGTCAGAGATTCAAACGACTAATATTCTCAACATCGGCGATCGAAACCCCAAGACTGAACGTATCGGAGCTTTCAACCGCTAGCTTGTCGACGATTGGAAGACATACTCACTAATGTGTCGGAACTTCTTATTTGAACGATGCCACAGTGTCCGAGCTTTAAACCACTAGCTTCGTGATCAAAAATTGGAAGCTCTAGCCACTATCTCATCAACACCTTAAACTTGAATGTTGCCGCAGTGTCGACGTCTCAAATCACTAGCATCGTGATGGTTTCTACATCAGTGATCAGAAGCTATTTCCTCTAGCCCATCGATGCTTTATATCTAAATGTATCAGTGCTTTCCATCGCTATCTTGTTGGCTATCGAAAGCTACAATAACTAATGCATCGAAACCTCAAGGCTGAAGGCTACCATGGTTTCTACATCGGTGATCGGAAGCTGTTTCCCCTAACCTATCGACGCCTTATACCTGAGCATTGTCGTAGTGTCGGTGGTTCAAATCACTAATTTCTAAGCATCGGTGATTAGAAATACTAGCCACTAATCTGTCGGTGATCGAACGCTCTAGACACTAAACTCTTCGTCGATGATCGAAACTCCAAACCACTAACCATCGGCACTTTAAACCACTAACCATCGGAACTTTAAACCACTAACTTCGCAATTGGAAATTGGAAGCTCTGTCCTCTATCTCATCGATTCCTTAGACCAGAACGATACCGCAGTATCAACGGTTCAAATCACTAATTTCCAAGCATCGGCGATCGGACAGACTAACCATTAATCCGTCAGCGATTGGACGCTCTAGCTACTAAACTCTTCGTCGGTGATCGAAACTCAAAACCACTAACCATCAGAAATTTAAACCACTAGATTATCCATAATGGTAGTGCCATAGAATACTAAACCTTTGAAATGTCGGCGCCATAGAGGACTAAACCTATGAAACGTCGGCGTCGTAGACGACTAAACCTTCAATCGCTGTAAAAAAATATTCGGATGGTAGTCAAAATATTTAGCAATACACCTAACCATCGAAAAGGTTTTCCATCTGTTATTTATCTTCCAACTTTCGGTGGCTAATGAGATGTTTTGATCCTCGCCTAAGCCACCGAAATCCATATCATTGTGAAATTTTTATCCAAATAAAAAAACAGAGGCTTTCAAACTGTAAGTGATATTCATATTCCTCATTGCGTGAATTAAATGCTACATACTATCGAAATAAATTATTTTGGGAGATAACATATGGCTCCTACTTGGGGATGGGAACCTCCCAATGAGGTCCCAAGAAACCCAAACCAAAATGCCTTTCCCTAAAAGAAACTAAGTAACTTAACACTATCATTTATTATTCCATTGGGCATGGAGTTCATTCTGAAAGAAAAAAAACCTACTATCTACTAGTTTCCCATTGGGCATGGAGTCATTTGTCTTTTATAACTAATCCCCTGCAATCTTCTTGTAGATCGTTTTTCTTATTCATGAAAACAACTGAAAATCGCCTAGCTGCTCATATTAAGAGATTATTTTCCTATCTACTCCTACTCCTAATTCTAATCAGTAGATCCTTCTTATCATGTGACATCATGCTTCCAATGAAGCTAGGTCAGAAGCTGATCTGCTGAACTTATCCCTGATCTTGACCGAAAAAATAAATGAAAACCTAGTATGCAGCAATGTAGTTTTGAAGGGTGATAGAACCAGCTATCATCTGACAAAAATATTTTGACATCTATGCTGCTCATAAGTTCCAGATAGTCAACAATAGGGTCATAAAAGCCAATAGGAAATACCTTTTTATGCTATTGATATTTTCCTTTACTAATTTCAATGTCGAATGTGGACTGCTCAACCTTTGTTGGATCAAAATGAAAGCTCAACTACTGATCTGAACCTTCTTGTTCTCTTATGATCAGATCTTGATCATCAACCATTAAATTTCCCTTTTGAGAATAGTGCTCACAATAGGATGATAAAATAGGGCTTACATCATATGAATAAAGCTCAGTTGAAAACATATAATTGCCTATACAATCATCAGTTATCATAGGCTCATCCTGGTTTGCAAACTGATCATAAAATCCAGATTCATACCTGTCTTGGGAGTACTTTGCAAACACTAAAGAATCTGATTCTAAATCTGAAAGGAGCTCACATGGTTGCTACTGTTCCAAATATGCTTCAGACTCATAATCTTCCTATCCAAAATCTGACTCATACTGATGTTTATCTGGCTCAGGTAAATGATGGTTTTCAAAATCAAACTGCTCTGGGATTCTCCTTGAATCACAAATGTTTTCCTCCACCTCTAAAGCATCTTCAAACAGAACGCTTAAAGATGAAGATTTCCTTTCTAACAGAAGAAGGGCAAGTTTTGAATGTAGTCCCATCACATAATATATAATGGCAGTTGTCTCTGTGGGCCGGATCTCCAAAGGCATAGCATGATAAGTGTTGTACAATCTTCAATTGAAGATAGGCAAAGTTTCATCTTCCTCTCTCTTCTGAGCATAGAAATTAGCGAGATACAAATCAAGAGATTTGTTCTCACCCCAATGCTTCAAAAATGCATCAGTGAATTTTGTCCAAGAGCCAATAGAGTAATCTTTTAAATTCTTGAACCATATTGCAGCATCTCTAATCAATGATTTAGATAAAAATATCATGATTACATCCTCATGAACAATCTGAAAACGTTCCATAAAATCTTTGAAAGACTCCAAGTGTCTTTCCGCTGAATCTTGATTCTCTCCGGAAAACCAAGGGAGATATTCATAACAGCCAAGAGGATAAGGATGAATCCAAGAGGGTAGTTTTAATGGCTTAAACATCTTCATCCTGATTTTGATTTGAAAGGTTTTGGGATGATCATGAGGGATAATAATCTGATGACAAGGTTCAACGGTTATGGAAACGAGTGTTGAGATCTGCATAGGTTTTGAATCAGTATTGGTTTCTTCAAGGTTACATGGCTGATCAAATTTAGAAGGAATTTGGGTACAGTGGTCATTTTTATAGATGAGTTGTGGCACATAGACTGATTCACCTTCTACAATACAAGCAAGCTGCAAATATTCTTCTACAGATGGATTTATAAAAGATGGTTGATCATCTTCAGAATATATAAAACATAAGATAATTCTTTTAACATGTGAAGGGAAAAGTATAAAGGAGCTGATAAAAAATAACAGCAGTTCATAAAGTAAACTGCTGAACTGGTACCTATATTTTGAATTCAGCCTCTTCATCTTTTATCAACTGGGTCCTCCCTAGTGGAGATTTATTAAATTCGAATGGATCAGGGAAATAGAAGTCTTTGTAAATTTGCCCTAGTAGCAGGGCTAGGTTTTCTTCTGATGATCTTCTATGGGTCTGCAATATGTGTTGTTGGTGGCCTCTCTTGATTTTCTCTGGTATGAGCCCTTCACAAAGCCACAGTTCTTCAATGGATTCACTAAGGATGAGATCTTCACAAGCAGCAGTGCTTGAAGATTCCTCAACCCTAAAATTTTATGATTTACTTATAAACTTATGAGAACTAGATGCTTCAGCATAATAAGATTGAAATGGAGGTCTATTTGATATAACAGCAGAAATACCTCTAGAAATACCTAATGTAGCTCTGGAGGTCTGTCTTAGTGAAACATTAGCTCCTCTCAGAATCTCTTCTGGATCTGAAACAGGTGTTGCTGGTGGCCCTTTAGGGTTTGCTCTGGTACTTTGTCTTCTTGAAGCCGCCTTATTTCAATGGAGTTTCTAGATAGATGATTACAACCATGATAATTCCCAAGCTTTGTCTATCACCAAAGCATGGATCTATGTCGTCTCCCAGGGAAGTTGAGCTTCAATATCCTCTCCCCGGCAACGACGCCAGTTTGTTATCACTTTAGGAAACTCCTCTAGGTTGTAGCTCGAGGATGCCTAGTAAATTACAATGTTTTTATGGTTTTCTGATATGGATCAATTTATTTGACCTATATAACCTTTCCACTCTCAAGGCATGCATAAAACTCACTCGTTTACAAGGATTTTTGTTGCAATTGCTCAGAAATTCAACAATAAGGTTCACGGATGGAGAACTCACGAGGCTAGCAGACTTACATACAAAACACATGCATATAAATGGATAAATCCTAATGAGGATGGTATTTATAAATCAAATAGCACTAATAAACCAATAGGATGACAGCTATCAACTTTTTAATCAATCTAAAAATGACCTAAATACACATTCAGGCATAAATACAGTAAAGAAAGAGATGATGGCTGAACAGATCACAACAAAAGAGCTTATATCATGAATAAGTAAAATGAGAAGCTTGAAATCATTATTGGCTCATAAATCCCAGAATTTGAACCCATATTATAAAATCAATCATGGGCTTTATAGCCTTCTACAAAAATGACAGATCTTGAAACTTCGATCTGTTTTCACAAAAAATACTCAGAAGTGATAGTTTTTTAGATTAGGGTTTAAAACCCTAGCTAACTATTTGTCTATCTATTTCTAAGTTCTAGTTCATTGAGTGAATAATAAATAACTGCAGTAGTCACTGATAATCACCACTGCTGGTTCAGTGTAAAATTGCCACCAAAAGCCAGTGTTTCGGCGGTTAACTGAAGTGACCTTTCTTGTTTAATCCATCGGAGTTTTCTACCTTGTTGCCACAGTTGTCGATCGAAATATTTGACCTCTAACATGTCGACACCCTAAGCCTCAATGTTGCCGCATTTTTGGCGCCTTAAATGACTAACATTGCAATGGTTTATGCATCGACAATTAGAAGCTCTGTCCTCTAGCCCATCGACACTCCAAGCCTGAACGTATCGGTGCTTTCCATCACTAGCTTGTCGGCGATCGGAAGTTGTAATAATTAATGCATCAGAACCTCAAGGCTAAATGTTGCCATAGTGTCAGAGATTCAAATGACTAATCTTCTTAGCATTAGCGATTGGAACCCCAAGAACGTATTAGAGCTTTCAACCACTATCTTGTTGGTTATTGGAAGCTGTACTCACTAATGTGTCAGAACTTCTTATCTAAAATTTGTCGCAGTGTCAGAGCTTTAAACCACTAGCTTCACGATCGAAAATCAGAATCTCTAGCCATTATCTCATCGACGCCTTAGACCTGAATGTTTTTGCAGTGTTGGTGTCTCAAATCACTAGCGTTGCGATGGTTTCTACATCAATGATCAGAAGCTCTTTCCTTTATCCCATCGATGCTTTATATCTGAATGTATCATCGCTTTCCATCGCTAGCTTGTCAGCGATCAAAAGCTGTAATAACTAATGCATCGAAAACTCAAGGCTGAATTCTGTCGTTGTTTCTACATCGACAATCGGAAGCTATTTCCTCTAACCCATCGGTGCCTTAGACTTGAGAACTGCTGCAGTGTCGGTGGTTAAAATCACTAATTTCTAAGCATTGGTGATCGAAAAGACTAGCCACTAATCTGTTGGCGATCGAACGCTCTAGCCACTAAACTCTTCATCGGCTATCAGAACTCCAAACCACTAACCATCGACACTTTAAACCACTAACCATCGAAAATTTAAACCACTAACTTCACGATCAAAAATCGGAAGCTCTGTCCTTTATCTCATCGGCGCCTTAGACCGAAACGCTGCCGCAGTGTCAGCGGTTCAAATCACTAATTTCCAAGCATCGACGATCAGATGCTCTAGCTACTAAAATATTCATCGACGATCAAAACTCAAAACCACTAACCATCGGAACTTAAAACCAATATATTCTTTGTAATGGCAGCGCCACAGAAGACTAAACCTCTGAAATATCGGCACCGTAGAGGACTAAACCTCTGAAACGTCGGCGTCATAGAGGACGAAACCTTCGATCGCTGTTAAAAAATGTTTCAATGGTAGACAAAAATATTTAGCAATATTCCTAACCGTTGAAAAGGTTTTCCATCTGTTATTTATCTTCCAACTTTCGGTGGCTAATGAGATGTTCTGATCCTTGCCTAAGCCACCGAAAGCTATATCATTGTGAAATTTTTATCCAAATAAAAAAACAAAGGCTTTCAAACTGTCAGTGATATTCATATCCCTCATTGCGTGAATTAAATTCTGCATACTATCGAAATAAATTATTTTGGGAGATAATAGTCTCTATGTTTCATTCAAAGTGGGAAAGCTTTCCCGATTGGAAACTACCTTCTCTATATTCATTCTCCGAGTCCTTAATCAAAGAACAAGACAAATTGATTCGAATGGGAGTCGTCTAGACTTCCAAAGATCAAGCTCTATTGGTTACTGACTCTTCCAAAGCGCAAGCAAAGGGGAAATCAAAGAAGAAGGAGCTAAAGACAGCTGATTTGAAGCCTAAACCAATCATCAATCTTTCGAAGGGGCCTCCTTCTTAAGAACAAGAAATTTGAAAAGAAGTTATGTCTGTATTGTGAAAAGGGATACCATATTGAAGAACATTGTATGAGGAAGCAACTTGATGAGATTTTTTCTCTTCTCAAGCGGCACAACATTGCCCCTCTAAGCGCAAAGAAGCTTGATGAAGAAGCACCAACAGAAGATGTCGAAAGGTGTCATGCTTTGAAAGAACCTCTCTCTCCATCCTCAGCATACATTATAGATTCTGGATCCTCCAAAGAATCATTCTCTACTCTTTCACTATTAAAGAGGCCTAATATTCATGTGGGAGATGATTCCCAGATTCCAGCAGAAGGAAGGGGCTCAGTCAGAGCGAATAATGGTGAGTTCAAGAATGTCCTATATATTCCCTCCCTTTCTACTAACCTGTTATTTGTTTACTAGATGACTCATACAGGCTCTCCCAAGAGGGTCACATTCGATTCAAACTCAATTGAGATTACATAAAAATCCACTAGAAATCTTGTAGCGAAAGGTATTACAAATCACTCTACCAAAGCTTATGAGTTTTCACATTTCTTTCCTGTTTCTCCTCCTAAAGCTTTATTGTCTCATGCTAACAACACCAGCAATATTTGGCATGAGAGATTTGGCCATCTCAATTTCAAATATCTGAAGCAGCTCGACAATGATAACATGGTTGAAGTTTTTACCTCTATCCAAACTTTCGATGGAGTATGTGCTGGGTGCTTGGTAGGTAAGCATCCAAAAAAGAAGTATGATGTTGGGCAGGCTCATAGATCTATCTCTACACTTGATTTGATACATAGTGATGTACCTATACCTATTCCCACAAAATCCATTAATGGTTTCAGGTATTTTCTGACCTTTATTGATGATTGTTCTAGGTACTGCTGGATCTACTTCATGAAGCTAAAATCAAAAGTTTTTGAGACTTTTAAAAGTTTTAAATCTATGGTTGAGAACAACATCAATAAGAATATCAAGTCAATAAGATATGATGGAGGAGGAGAATATGTCAAAAGAGATTTCCATAATTTCTATGAATCAGAGGGGATTCGAATGGAACAATCAGTTCCATACACACCACAACAAAATGGTGTGGCCGAGAGAAAGAATAGATCACTGAAAGAGATGGAAACATGCCTTATCCATGGAAATCATCTACCTCCTTCTCTTTGGGATGAAGCATTAAAATGTGCTTCATATTTGCATAATAGGGTGCCTCACAATTCAGTGGTTGGGGTCACACCATTTGAAGCACTGCATGGGTATAATCCCAATGTCTCTCATCTGTGAGTTTTTGGTTCCAAATCTTGGTCCAAGATACCACTTGAAAAGAGAAAGGAATTCCAAGACCAAAGTAGCGAATGCATTATGTTGGGATATGTAGATGATGGAAAAGATTAGAAACTGATGGAGGTTGCTAACAAAATATGCTTCATTGAAGGAAGTGTCCAGTTCGAAGAAGATCGGCTGCATGATACTCCTCCAGCAGCATAGGAAAGTATAACCATTTCTCCTCCTATTTTTGATGATGATGATGTGCTACAGGGTTCAAATTCAGATGAAGAAGATCACATACAACATGATCCTGTTATTGTGATTGAATCTCAAGATATTCTAGATCCAGATCCAGTACCCATTCCAAATCAGAATCCTAAACCCAAATGGTCTCAAAAGCTTCTTGATGCAGCTAGAAGTGGTGCTGGAGTTCCAGAAGACAAAAGAAGAACTAGGTCCCAGTATCAGAATGAGCATGTTGCACTATCTCTCACAGAATGGTGCAGCAAATTTCTAGGTCAATGCTACTTGATGATGGTGAATGATCATCTACATGTCCCATAGAAGCAAAGATTTGATCATTCCCTGCCTTCACCATCCAACATAACCAAAAAGAGTCATCAGTTCAGAAGTACATTGAGAGGTCCAATGATGGACCATGCTACTATAGAGATTTGCAATTTTTTGCAGCAGTGTTTTTGCTCAATTTATTTTTCTAAGGAGGAATATTCTTTCTTCTAAAGATAGCTTGCAAATTGCTATTTTCCTGCTTATTTTTGAGGGGGGGGTTTCCCATGAGGTTTTCCCTTGTTTCCTCAGTTGTACTAAGCAGCATTTTTTATTATCTTCTAGATTGTATTTGGGTGACCTATGGTGTTTCTACCAGGGCCCACAGTTGTCCAAGTTAGGATTCAGGGGGGGTGTTAGGATTGTTAATCCTCCCTTGGTCAAATGTCTATTAGATTAATTATTTCCTAACTTAGGAACCTTAAATTAATTAAATGAGTCCACTAGTGAAATTGGGTCAACATGGTCCAATGGGGTCACATTTACCAGTCATTGAAGTATGGGGAACACTACCAGAGTTTAACTACCACTTACTACATGTAAATGCATCAGTTAGGGCGCCTCCTAGACCAATCCCTGCATTTTAGGAGCCACTGGGAGTCCCGAAACCAACCTACTTTAGTCAGTTGGAGTTAGCACTAGTTAGTCTTAGTTATCCCTCAGTTACAATCAGTTACAATCACTCAGTTAGGATAACAATACTATTGCATGGATAATGCATGGTTGCATGGGGAGGAGCGCTTTTCCTACCTACCACACTCAGTTGCACTAAGTTAACTAGTCGTTACTGCTTGTTGGAGTTATTGGTCATCGAAGAGTTGTTTATTTGGACTTCGATATCAATTGGGAGACCTTTAGTTAGAGATTCAGTTAGATATGGTCTTATCCACTTGGAGGATTTTAATTCATTACTCATGCATTCGAATTCTACCTATGTAAACTACATTGTACACCGGATATTATTATGATGAATATACTGTAAATTCCTGAGCAATACTTGTCTATTTCCTATGTGGTTTGTTTTGCTTAGTTTGTATTTTCATTCTCCATTCAATTGAAGCAACATTATCATAAGTCTCTGCTTGAAGATATTAATGGAATTCAAATTCTAACACTTTATAATTTATCCCAATCATCTTGTGACGTTGCAGTGGGTTTTGTATCTAGATCCACAACAATCCATTGTTCCCGATCTACAAGAATATAATCCATTTTGAGATTCCATAACTTAAAGTTCTAGCCATTAAATTTCTTGATCTCAATTCTTGAATTGCTCTTTCAATGTACAAATCAACACTGCAAAGCTCCCACTGAACTCAGTTTTATCATAGACCTGAGATCTATCAACCACGTCAAACCCTTAGCAACAAAGGCATCCCCCTGATGCAAAAATTGAGCTCTGATACCACATGTAAGTTGGAAACCTATGTAGAGAAGAAAAGCATACAGATTATCTTAAGAAAAATACAGATCACAACACAACATTCACACATAACACAAAGATTTTCCCTCGAAACCCTTAACCAGGAAAACAACAAACCTTGGAGCCACACCTCCTATTTTCTCTTCATTACATTATGAATCCTTGCAATACAAAATATAGGTATTCAGCAGACTCTAATACCCTAATTCGTTAACCCAGATTAAAAAAAGACTCCAATCCCTTGATCGGTATTAAGTTACATATTTTTAGAAAATTCCAAAAATAGACAAAAACAACCAAAAAATTTTGGATCGCCCAGATGGAGCGCTGACATGCGCACCTCCCCTCCACATGCACATGCAAAGAATATATAATAGACCCAACACTTCATCAAATGCTACATCTCTACTAATATCCATGTGATGGAATATTGGAATGTATATTCTAAAGGATTTGGAGACTTCACAGTATCCAACAAATATTCTCTTCTTTCTGGAAGGGTCCAACTTAGTTCTCTTTTATTTTGGTATGTGGACATATACTAGGAAACCAAATATCTTGAGGTGGCTCACTTCATGCTTCTTTCCTGTGAACATTTCTTCTAGAGTCTTAAATCCAAGTGCACTATGGGATAATATATTATGTACATAAATTGTCGTCCTTGCTGCTTCAGCCTAGAGATACATTGGAATATCTTGATCATATATCATTGTCTTCACTACTTCCATAATGGTACTAATATTTCTTTCCGCAACACCATTCTCTTGAGCATTGTAGGGAGTAGATAATTCCCTCTTGATTCCAGCTTCTTTACAAAATGATTCAAAAAAATTTGAAGTATATTCTCCACCATTGTTTGTTCTGAGTGTTTTGATACTTATTTCTGAATGATTATCTATCAAGGCTTTGAATTCCTTGAATTTTCCAAATACTCCATCCTTTTGTTTCGAGAAATATATCCATGTATTTCTTGAATAGTCATCAATAAATGTAACATAATATTCATAACCACTCAAAGATGTGGAGGGCATTGGACCACATACATATGAATGGATTAATTCCAACGTACCTTTAGTATTTATCTCACTCTTCGAAAATGGATTCTTGATATTATTTCCTTTCGTACATCCTTTTCAAATGATCGATATTCAAATTTGGTAACCCCATCACTACTTTGCTCAAATGGGGTAGTGATTTGTAGTTGATGTGAGTAAGACTCCTATGCCATAATTCACTTGGGCTAGTGGTCTCATGAACAAGGGTTGTTTGTGAATGTCCCTTGAGTTTATATAAGCCTCCTTCTTCTTCACCAATGACAACTGCATCTTCAATTAATTTTCCTTTGGGCCACATAAGTACTTGTCCATCTATGAATGCAACCATATATCCTTTCTTATCTAATGCTCAAATAGAAAGTAAGTTCTTCTTCAAACCTGGTACATATAAGAATTCCTTCATATTCATGGGGGTTCCAAAGTCAAGCATGTAGCTTGCTTCACCAATTCCTTTGATAGGATATTGATAGTCATCTCCTAATAATACCTTATGAGCAGAGTTCTTCTCTTCAAGTTTTGACAGATTTTTATTTTGTCCCAATATGTGCTTTGAAGAACCACTATCAATAAGCCATGTATCTTCTCTGGGTGTCACATAACCAAAGAGTGCATAGAATAATACATACTCTTCTACATCTTATTTTGCTTGTTTTCTTAAAGGTCCTTCTTCCTCTTCTTCTTCATCTTCATCTTCATCTAGGTGTGTAAGATGCATTTTGTTCTTGTATTCTTCTTTCTTCAATGGACAATTTCCAGCAATGTGTCCTAGCTTGTCACAATTGAAACATTGAAAGTTGGAGTAGTTTCTTATTGGATCGTTTCCTCTTGTCCTTTTGAAATTCTTGGTAGGTTGAGAATCCTTGTTTCTTGAAGTTATATTGACTTATTCCTCTCTTAGTATGGTTGGATAGGGCTTGATCATCTTCTTTCAGTAGATATTCTCTATTGACTACTCTAGCCTCCTCTTGGATGCAATCTTCCCATACAATGTCGAATTTCATGCTTTCCTTTCTGGCACACATAGTCTGGATGAATGAATCCCAAGGTCTACTAAGACCATTAAGAGCAGTTATAACTATATCATCTTCATCAATGGATTCTCCAATGGCTTCTATTTTCTCCTTGAACTAGGAGACCCTTGTGAAGTAGTCTTGGATGGATTCTCCTTGGCACATCTTGGTACTCTTCAATTGAGTTCTCAAATTCATCTTTCTATTGATGTTCCTTCCTTCATAAATTATATCTAAGGAATCATGCATCTCCTTCGGGGTCTTCTTAGATGACACTTGAGGAATCAAGTGGTATTTTATAGAATCAACAATGATCCTCATTTCTCTAATCAGGTCCTTTTTGTGCTTCTCCTTAGCTTCATCCTCTTCAAGTTCTACAACTTCTTCCTTGATGTATTTGGAAAGATCATTATCTTCAAGAATGAGTCCAATCCTATATTCCTATGCTCGAAAATTCTCTATGCCTTTTAGCTTAGTGCTTGGGGCCATCTTATCCAGGAGGTCACCAAATAATGAAGTTTCTCAAAATGAGAAACTGACCTTACCAGGATAAGCGCTTGACTGAGGCAAATTGACAGGTACACTTGGTTTTTGGAGATTCTAAATTTTCACCTCTCAAAATTGACTTGCAAAATCCTGATCTGCATTGTTTTGGTAATTTGCAGTTTTCTATTCCAAATTCAAACCAAGGTTTGACTTTACCAGAGATTTATCCACTCAAAAATTTCAATCTAGGGCTCAATAGATGTTCCCTAGGGAGGCACAACTTTCTATGTAATCATATTTCCAAAATTCCAACTTTGACATAAACCCTAAATTCTTACCGGGGGGACAAGAGAGAGAGTTTCACCTTGTGAAAGCTCTCCACTTCAGGATAGATTTGATACCATGTTAAGATTCAATATGATAAGATATATAACATTAGTATTCAATTCAATTTCACAACAATAGCATATACATGATCACTGAAAGAAACACAATCACAAGATAAACATAGATTTATCCTAGGAAACCCTCTAGGGGAAGAAAACCCAACAAAACTTCCTCAATATAGATGATCAAATGTACAAAGACAAAAACCCAAACAAGTCTCCTTATCCTTGCAGATATATATCTCTCTCTCCTATGTGAGTTACACAAGTGAGTGTTTGTGCAAATGAGTAGCACATCACTCTTATTTATACTTTATCTTCCACTTGACTTTTTCGCTAACTAGGTCGTCCCCAACAAACTTAATTGGGTCGACATACCTAGGAAGAATCAAAACAATATAATAATACTTTATGGAGGGTTCTATCAACCCGACTTACAAGGGAGGTTTTACCTCATGACTCTATGATGACCAAATACAATAATAACATCTCGACTGAGGAATAAAACATCTCTGAATAAATTACAATAATAAAATACAATAGAATATTCTTTGAAGTTACAATATTTTAACAGGATACACTCAAATCATTATGTTCTTCATGAGTCTTAGATAGTATTCCATTATCTACTCTACAACTTTTAATCTCTACCTTAAACTCCTCATGATCTTTACAATATATAGGGGTGTCTCTTGATTTCTGTCTATTGGACTTTATGTCTACATTTTTAGACTAAATATTTTTACCTATGGAATTTATTTAAAATTTACATAAGGGTTTTCTTGGCCCAACTAATACCCAAGCCCTATTAATTCAATTATCTTGAATTCTACCCTCTAATTGTCCCTAATATGGCATTATATTTTCAAGTGTTATACAATTGCACTTGTTATATACATTTTATCCTCAAATTTTGTAGGGAATTTTTTCTTTATTGCATTCTAGAAACTACCCATATTGACACTTTTTGTCAACTAAATCCTTACAGACTCTTTTCCTCCCAATTTATGAAGAAGTTAGAGGATCTTCTCAAAATATTATTTTGTTCCCAATTTATGTTGACACGACATCATGATGACATGGAGTGATGCATGCAAGTTGATGTGGTATAGTGTCCTACATGTAATCCTCTAGTTCGTCCATGTCACTCTCTCTATGTCAATCTTTCTTACTTCTCACCTTGGATTTTTCATGAAAGCGTGGCCTTTTCATAAGTTACTCTTGGGTCTTTCAAGGTTCCCAAAAGACTTCAAAGATTTCCAAAATTTTCAACAATGAGAATAACTTGAAATCTATCCAAGCATTTTAACTTTCACTTTCAAATCCCTTTTTGAGATCATTCGAGATGGTTTTAAGTTTTTGGTTGCAAATGGAATTGAAAGATTTCAAAGCATTTAATAACTTCAAACTTTTTATTTTCCCTAAAAAGCATCAATATGTTTCATAAACTTTCATCTTTATAATACCACATTCCTTCTCTCAAGGAAAATTAAAACTTCAAGATTCAAGCTTACTTCCATTGTGTCTCCATGGATCTCCTTCAAGCTTGTTAGGATTGTGATTGTTGGACACAATGGCCACACAAAGAGGGGGGTGAATCAGTGTGAGAGCAATTATAAACTTTTTACCTTCTTTTAGTCAATCAAAGCATATCAATCATTATGTCATCAATTGCATAATCAAATTCGTCATGAGTCATAAGCACAACATCACATCAAAAGAGACACAAGAATATATGGAATTTTGATCTTTATTGATTGTAAATGGAAGACAACATCTTCTCGATCAGAATATGTTAGCACCTAGTTAGCACTAGTGCTAAATTTTGAAGATCTATGCAGGTATGTTAGCTCCATCCTGGGATGAATAGCTGGAATGGGAGTAGACCAATCAAAAGAGGAAAAAGTTCCAAAAATCACTTATCATAGGACCATGAAGGACATCATGAGGTTCTACAGGTTATGCAGTGGTAAAAAATGAACGATGCATATCACTCAGCAGTGAACATCGACAGTTGCTAAGGATTTCACTAAATAAAGTTTGTGAAGAGAGATAAGTTGTGGGGGATTGCGAAATGGGTTACACCCTTCAAGTTTTGATGGTCACGATCTAAGGCTGTCAAATATCTACGGTTGAAAAGAATTTCGTGGAGAGAACTCACACAGAGGATAAGCTAAGACGTGGCCGTAAAATCTCATAGGGTCCACTTGTTTCAACGGCCACGATCCTACATGGGCCAAATCTATGGATCAGAAGTGTTTCGCCATCGGAATATGCATGGGGGAAAAAGAAAATTTGGGCTGTGACATCTCGGTAGAGCCCACATATCTGGATAGCGGATATCGAGCGAAAGATCCGATCAACGGCTAAAACTGGATTTCCCGGTGGGCACTTACATGAAAGATAAGCCATGTTGTGACTGCGAAATCCCATAGGACCCCACACTTCAGATAGAACAAATCACAATGGATTTTTGATCCACGAATAAAAGGTATTTCACGAGGAGGATATGCACAGAGGTTAACAGGGTGGGCCGCTACGAAAGGTTTGTAGGATCCGCACATTTGAAAGATGGAGATCTGGTAGAAATCTAATCGAGGGTCCTATCGATTGTGCAAGCACAAGGTGCACGAAGGATAACAAAATAGACAGTCATGAAATTGGGTAGGGTCACAGTATGGAATGGTTGATATTTCGCGTACGAGAAATATACGGCTATTGGTTATTTCGCATAGCTAAAGGTGCGAGGAGAAAAAGGATAAATGTAGGTGCGAGATGAAGCTGAAGCATGGAAAAAATTCAATTATGTAGATTATGTCTCAAGGAATAAAATCATTAGAGAGGTTATGGAATGTCACTATCAAAGCAACCGATCCTGCATCCCAGAAATTGCATCACCATTTTTGATCCAGCGTGCCTGTTACATCATATTTCCTGTTTTAGGAATAAATTGTGGAAAATATTCCACCTCATGGAGTTTGTTAAGATTTTTAATGATGATTTGGGATTGATTACCCCATTTTGTAATTGAATTTGACTCCGTTTCAAGGTTGGTCTCAGGATACCATAGCACTATAAATATAGCCTCAATTGATGAGGAAGAGGCTGGAACTTTCATTCAGAAAGCATTATTCTCTTGGATTTTGCATCTCTGTAAACTCCCTTGGAAGTGTTAATGAGAAACATTCTTCTTCGTTTCTCAGATTCATCATAGTGTTCTACATTCAGTCTGTTTTCCTATTACATCATGTTCATTTTTGTGATTTTATGCTAATGCGCTCTAGTTGCATATGAGGAATTCGTTTCATTAAGTTTTCTATTTGGTTTTCTAATTTGGAACATTGGTATTACCTGAGCAACTATGATTATTTCCTTGAGCCAAACCTACTCCTCTACCTCATAGTCTGCCACCGATAGTTTCCCTACACCTTTGGATCTTATGCTTTCATGAAGGAGGAACCTTGCGTGGGCAACCACTCTCCTGGGTATCTCTAATATTTGGCAAAATATAGAATGGTTTTGAGCAAAAATTCCATGAAATTTGTAGTAGAAGTTTCATTTGTTATGTGTTTATGATAGTTGTTATAGAATTCACTCTCTGTTAAGTTCTCTGTATCAATTATTAGCCTTTATTGTTGTTGCTACTAAAGGTGGTGCAAGAGATTCACCCTCGGATAGGTGCCTATTGCTTCATTGGCCTTCTTCCTCTTTCTCCTATCACCATTTCAAGATATTTGACTGTTTGTGGCACCTACTTTTCCTTGGAATACAAGGAAAATCCTCACTCATTCTCACTATAATAACCTTGATTGATTCCAGGCTATGAATCCATTACCCAGTGACCCTTCCTGTATGTCTATTTTACCATCTTGAAATATGCAAACACCTCGTTCCCATCAAAATCCATCCTTTTGACTGCTTGATTAAAGCTAAATGTATATGTGAATTGATTTTTGTGACAAAGAGAGATCCCTCTCTGACTGTATTGGCTAGAATACAGTCTAAATATTGGTTTGAAATGGTTACTCATGTGACTTCCTACCACAACCATAGGAAAATTACAGGGTGCTAACATCTTGGCGCCGTTTTCGGGGACCTAGTTGCTACTATATCCTCAAGAAAAACGGCATTGCTTCAGTTCTATGACCTGTTTGAGCAGCCGGTCCTAGATACAAATTTGGTTGTACATGCTCTGACGACTCCACACAAATTTTGAAGGTGACTCCACTGGGAAATACTAGCAGCCAGAAGAACCCATACAAGGAGAAATCATAATGCAGAATCCTTCCAAGAAAGTTTGATCAGAAGGGCCAACATGTTGCAAAGGTTAGTCAGAAATATTTCCTTCCCTGCTGAAGGTGTTATTGATGTTAGTGATATATCTAAACATTGTAATGAGGAGTTTGGACTAAAATTCCCTAGAACTAAATATGATTCCATCCTCCCTGACTTGGTTTTTGATACCTCTGCATTTGATTTCCCCCCATTTCCTAGTCACCCCTAACCTTAGAGCCTCTAGGCGAGGATTTTCAATGCCTACCTGAGCCAGAGTGCCATACACTTACTGCTAATTTAGCCCGGTTAAATTCCACTATCACTAAGGAAATTTGTTGCCACACCTTTGTCTCCCACTACTTCCAAGAAAAATCAACCTTCATCTTCCAGTTTTATAACTCTCCATATTCCTGCAGTTCCTCATAGTATACCCATTTCCATTCCACCAGTATTAGTCTCCCTTGTTAACCTTGTTATACCTCTAAGTATGGAAAATAGGTTTGATCCTCTTCATATTCCTGCTTCTCTCCATGACCTCCCTTTGGGATACTTCCAAATGCTCAAACAATTCAATAGTGAGAGGGGGTATTCAACGGAAGAACACCTGGGATGGTTCTTATATTGGATAGACCTAGAGGAAGCGGACTATGATGATATCAAGGTTAGATTATTTTCCCAAAGTCTGGTTGGGGAAGAAAGAAAATGGTACAAAAACCTTGTAGACAATTCTATCCTGAGCTATCAAGCCTTTGAAGATGCTTTCAAGGACAACTGGGAAGACTAGAAGAACCCTAAAAAATATCTCTCTCAATATCATTCCCTGAGGAGGAGGGAGAGTGAATCTGTCCTAGAGTTTTCTGACATGTTTATGAAAGTATATAATTCCATCCCTGCCCAATTTAAACCTTCCATTGGTTCTAATCAACTCTAATATGTTGAAGCTTTCATTCGTAAATTTTCCTTGTGGTTGAGTGACAGGAGATCAGCCTCCTTGGCAACTATGATGAAATATGCCATAGAGGTGGAGGTAAAACTGACTGCTCTAAGAAATAAGAAAAGAGATGAGGGATAATGGAGAAGGGAGGATAGAGATAGGAGAAGAGGAGAGGGAGAATGGAGAACCCGAGCAACCCTCTACCTCTAGCTCACAAGAGGCCAGGATAAACACAATGTTGAGCACCATGGAAATAATTATGGAGATACTCCTTGTAGATGATAGAATTCCTCCCAGGGAGAATCAAGAGCATTAAAATAGAAATCAAAATGCCAGAATACCACAAGTTCTCCAGAACATGAAGAGAAACCCTCCTGAACCACCTATCAAGCCTCCATTCCTAGAAAATTTCATGGATCAAGATAGTGAAAATCAAGTCAAAGATGAAATCCATCAGCTGGATATTGACTTTCCCACCACCTTCCTCACCAAAGAATAGCATGAAAATTATTGTCTTGAGAGGGGAGAGGTTCCCCGAGAGGAGACAAGGTTTTAGGAGGGAATATCAACTCAATGTCGTGGATGTGCAGAGACATATCAGCCTAAGGAATAGGGATGTCCCTGCTGTGAGAAATAAATATGTGGGGAACAAGACTTCTACCAGCAAGCCTAAAAATGACACACCTCCCAGGGAAGCTCCAAAAATTTTCCAGAACCCAAAGGGAAGGAAAGAAGAGACAATAATCCTAGAAGCTCTGAGAAGGGATAGACTTCTATCAGTCTTGAGGCTGAGATTGCAAAAATAAAAATATATGTCCCCTTCACTGAACTGTTAAAAATTTTAGAATATCATTCTAAAATTGCCATGGCCTTAAAGCCTCCTGGAGAAATCTCTGCCATATCTGATATCCTGAATATGCAAGATGATAGGCCCACCATCCTATTTGGACCACATGTAGATGAGTCTTCTGATGAAGAAGCTCCCCCTTTCAATGTTAGCCTGAACATCCATAATGTTATCCTGCAGAATGTCATGCTTGATTCAAGAGCCTCTCACAACCTGATGCCCAAGAGAATCATGGATGAGATGGGATTGGAAGTGACCAGACCCTGCAAATATCTCTTCTCCTTTGATTCTAATAAAGTCAAGTTCCTGGGCATAATAAAAGACTTGGTCATCTCTTTAGACCAGATCCCTGCTAAAACCCTGGTCATGGACGTGGTGGTGGTTTACATCCCTCCTAAGTTCGGAATGTTGTTGTCAAGGTCTTGGAAAGCCAATCTCAAAGGTTCCCTCCACATGGACATGTCATACGTCACTATCCCTGTCTTTGGGATACGGAGAAGGATATTCGGAGAACAAAAAGGGGAATACATGGTGACCAGAATAGAGAGGCCACACAATCACCCCATATATTCACTAGACATGGATATTGGATCTGTTATTTTATTCACAGAAGGAGGTGAGGACAGATGCAGTTCACAAAATGATTTCTTCGTGCCTACTCAGGAGGAAATATAAGGGGTGTGGGAGGTGATTTTTGACGGGTCAACATGTAGAGAAGAGGTAGGAGCCAAAGTGTGGATGAGACCCCTAGGAGTGCGAGCTATGAATTATTCTTACAATCTTTCTTTTGACTACAAAAACAATGAAGCAAAATACGAGGCTATGATATTAGCGATTCTAGCCTTGAAGGAGCTCCAAGTCAAGAGGGTAGTGTTACATGGTGATTTTGAGCTAATAATTAAACAAATGACTAGGGAGTATCAGGCCAGACATCCCAAGATGAGAAGCTATGGAAATTATACCCAATACCTCATTGAATTCTTTGAAGAATGTAGTCTTAATCTGATCCCTAGAGTACAAAACTTTGCAGTTGATTCCCTGGCCACTTCTGCAGCGACTTTCAAAGTCCCTATGCACCCTATTGGGCAATATGAAATTGAAGTGAGGAACGAACCTTCTATCATGGATAATGTCAAGAGATGGAAAGACTTTGAGGATGAAAAATGGATTCAAGACTTCCTCACTCTCATAGGGTTGTTTGAGGGTATGAACATTGATGAAAATTATGCATTCCCATAGTGGTCCACTCTCTCCCAGGAACCCCTATCAATCTAGGCTGGCACTCCAAAAGACATTCCATGGGTTGATATTGCAGCCCTAGTGAGCCTACTAAGGTCTGTGAAATTAAGGAATATTGGGAGCGAGAGTTGCAGGAAGCTGATGAGCAGCAGGAGTATGTGAACAATCTCTGTGGCAAGGAGATCCTGCAAGTAAAAGGTAACTCTATCCGCAGGGGTCTAGTTCCTTTAGAAAATTTGTTTGATCCCAATGATGTGGCTAGAGAACCTAAACTATTCCCAAGTGAAGATGTTGAGGATTTAAATATTGGGATTGAAGAGCACCTCAAGGTCATTGAAATATCAAGAACCCTCTCATAAGAGGCCAAGTAAAATTACATTTCCGTAATGAAAGAATACTCTGATATGTTTGTTTGGAGCTATAAGGATCTCAAGGTCTATGATACGATTATTATCCAGCATACTATACCCATAAAGAAATATGAGATTCCTTTCAAGCAAAATCTGAGAAGGATAAACCCCAAGCTCTTGCCCTTGGTGGAAAAGGAGATCAAGAAGTTGTTTGAGGCCAAAATCATTGCGGCCCTTAGATTCTCATGCTGGGTAGTGAATCTGGTTCTGGTTTGGAAGAAGAACGAGGAGATAATAATATGTGTTGACTTCAGGAACTTGAATAGAGTTTCTTTGAAGGATCATTATCCCCTACCCAAAATGGACCATAACCTACATAGAGTAGTGGGTTAATAGAGGATTTTCACTCTGGATGGCTTCTCAGGTTATAACCAAATTGTGGTGCACCCAGAGGATTGAGAGAAGACAACATTCACCACACCCTGGGACACTTTCATGTATGTTAAAATTCCATTTGGGCGTATGAATGCAGGAGAAACTCTTCGGTGAGCGATGGATGTAGCTTTCGCTGATGAAAAAGACAAAAATCGGGTCATCTATCTGGACAATATCACTGTTTTCTCCAAATTTGATGAAGAGCATGTCACACACCTGTTGAGGACGTTTAAGAAATGCAGAAAGTTCGACATCTCCCTTAATCCAAAAAAATACTTCTTTGCTATGAATGAAGGGAAGTTGTTGTGCCATATAATCTATTAGGAAGGCATCAAGATAGATCCTATGAGGGTTGAGGTGATAAACAAAATTGAACTCCCTCAGAATAAAGTCGAGGTTCAATCCTTTCTAGGAAAGGTAAATTTTCTGAGAAGATTCATAGCTTCCTTCACTGAAATAGTGAAATATATAACCAACATGCTAGGAAAAGTCCAAGAAATCAAATGGACTCCTAAATCCAAACAATCATTTGGACACATAAAGAAGGAAATAGATAAAGCACCTGTACTTGCAAGCCCCAATTTCTCTAAGGAATTCTTCATATTTTACTCTTCCTCAGAACACATAGTAACAGGGGTACTGCTGCAGAAGAATCATGAAGGCTATGATCAGCTCATTGCTTTCCACAGCAAGACCCTAAGAAATTCCCCCATGATCTATAATATCCTGGATAAGCATGCCTATGCTCTGGTGCAAGCTTTAGAGTATTTTCGAGTGTACATCCTACATTCTCACTTCATTGCTCACATTCCCACCAACGTTGTAAAGGATATTCTAACTCAACCGGACCCTGAGGGATGAAGGGGGAAGTGGATAGCATTCCTACTTGAGTATGACTTGGAAATGAATCCAACAAAGCTCATTAAAGGCCAAGGACTAGCCAAGATCATGGCCCAATGTAACTGTGATGCTCTCATCCTACATATGGTTGTTGAACTGTCAATAGAAGAGAAAAATCCTCAATGACAGCCAAGTCCCCCAATAGGTGAGCATTTTCTGTTATCCCCATGGTACACTGATATCATTTTTTTATTACTTCATCTGCAAGCCCCACAAGGTATGGGCAGGACAAGGTCTAGATTCCTCAAGCAGAAGGAATCTAGGTTTTTCATCTTGGAGGGAAAATTGTATTGGAAGGAGCCAGGGGTAGTTTTACTGAACTGCGTGGATGAACAGGAGGCCAAGAGACTCATTGAAGAGTTTCATGTAGGGGAATGTGGGGTGCATCACTACTGGGAAACCACGGTAAACAAGACCATGAGGGCATGATTCTATTGGTATACAATCTTCTCCAATACTCATAAGAAGGTGGATTCGTGCCATAAATGTTAGAATTTTGAAGGTAGAAGGAAGTTGTTTCCATTACCCTTGAAGCCTATTTAGGTTGAATCCTCTTTCCAACAATGGGGGCTAGATTTTATTGGAGAAATCAATCCATCCTCCTCAGGGAAACAAAGGTGGATCCTCACTGCTACTGACTACTTCACGAAATGGATCGAGGAGATATACACAAGACATGCTACTTAAATGGTGATCATGCAATTTATGGAGGAGCATATTTTGTCAAGGATTGGAGTTCCCAGGAAATTAATCACTGATAATACTACAACTTTTAAGTCAAAGAAGATGATTGGTTTTTGTTTCAAATACCAAATATTGGGGCATTCCAAATCTTATTACCCATAAGGAAATGGGATGGCAAAATCTTCAAACAAGATTCTTATGAGGATCAAAAAATAGATGCTACAGGAAAATAAGAAAGCATGGCACACAAAGCTAATCCATGCTTTATGGGTTGATAGAATTAGTGTGAAAAAGTCATTGGTACTTCACCATTCCAGTTGCTCTATGGCTCAGAGGTAATCTTTCCTAGATCCCTAAGCTTTCCAGTGATTAGATTGTTTCAAGAAGAAGATGTTGAAACCCACCCAACCCAGAGGAGGATGTATCAGTTGGTTGAGCTGCAACAACAGAGGGAGCAGATTTTTTATAGAACTCAAAAATTTTAGGACAAGATGAAAGAGATTTTTTACAAAAGAACTAAATCTGATGATTTCCATATAGGGGATGTAGTGTTGTAATGGTATGCACCTCATGAGGAAAAGGGGAAACATGGAAAATTTGATCACCTGTAGGAAGGCCCACATAAAATCGCAGCCTTCAGAGGAAAGAATGCTTATGTATTGGAAGAAATGGAGGATGGATTGGTATCTGGAGCTCCTGTAAATGGGAGACTCCTCAAACACTACTTTTTGTAAGTAATCTCAGTTTCATGTGTTAGTTTTTCAACATTTAAGCTAGCATTATGATAAGATCTTTTCACTGAGAGAATAACAAGCACAGCAATCACATAAGCACATCACAAGAGACAAGAGACGTAAAGATTTTAGGAGGGGAAACCATAAATGGAGAAAACCCCTCAACTTCCTCTAAGATAGTATCACCACAAGATGTGATCCCAAAACAGTAAGATGACCTCCCAACACAACAGCAGCTTTCTGCCTTCTGTCAAGCCAAAGTATTTCCTTCTCCAAAGGTGTGCCACACTTGAGAGAGCAAGTGATGTTATTCACAAGTGATAAATAGAGAGACTCTCACTCTCTATTTATATTCTTCCATTGACTTGAAGTGCACTCAACCATGTAGGATTAAATTGCAATTACTTACTCGAGCCTACACCTTAATTAGTGTATAATAACCCAAGTGCCTCGAAACTGTGGGGACTTACCTAATGACTTGACAAGACTTGTTTACATTAATAATCCTCCCGATCGGAACATCGGGGTAAGACAATATGACTCAAATACATAATAGAAACATCCCGGAATAAACATTGGGTTACAATATATAAAATACATATAAGAATACATTCCGAAGTTACATATACATCAACACTCCCTCTTAACTAGGAAGGTATTCTTTCGACACAATTTTTCAGCACTGGTCTTCTTCTCTGCATCACTGGATCATGTTCGTCTTCAATTCATCTCTGTCATCAAGACTTCTTCATCTTCAAGTCATCTGGATCTGGATCATCTCTTGATCTGGATCATCATAAAACATCATCACAGGATCTAGATCATCACTCGATCTAGCTCAATATCACTGGACTGGATCTGGATCATCACTCGATCTGGATCATCTCTCTGTACTGGATCTAGATCATCACTCAATCTGGATCATCACTGCTGGATCTGGATCATCACTTGATCTGGATCTCTCGAAGTCATCATAACTGGATCTGGATCATAGCTCGATCTGGAACTCCACTGGTCATCATCATGTGTGTACTATCTCGTCATAGGAAGTTCTACAGAGCCAGCCCTTTTTCATGTTGGTTGTAGGCCTACTCTCCTATAGGTCTTTGCCCAGCACTTACATCTGACCTACTCATCAGAAAGGCACGCCCAGCACTTACATCTGACCTGCTTGTCAGAAAGGCATGCCCAACACTCACATCTGATCATGTAGTAAACTACAATCGCATAAGAAAGGCCCAGCACTCACATTCACCAGCATGATAGGACACACCTACTATCATCTGTGAAATGGCTTAGCACTTACAACCACCAGCATGATAGGACACACCTACTATCATCTGTGAAAAGGCACAGCACTCACAGCCACCAGCATGATAGGACACACCTACTGTCATCTGTGAAATGGCTTAGCACTTACATCCACCAGCATGATAGGACCCATCTACTATCATCTGTGAAATGGCACAGCTCTTACAGTCACCAGCATGATAGGACACATCTACTATCATCTGTGAAATGGCACAGCTCTTACAGTCACCAGCATGATAGGACACACCTACTATCATCTGTGACAAGGCTCAGCACTTACATCCATCCAGGCGGGAACACATCCTGCTCACAATGATGGAAGGGCATGCACTCATATCTGATCATGAGGGGAACACATCCCAACAATCATATCAGAATGGCCCCCAGTCCTCCTCGACTGAGCTACCTGGTAACTGACCATGCGCCTCCATTTTCCTAGAGAATGGCAGTTGCCCTTACATCTATCCTACTCGACAGAATGGCCAGCACTCACATCTGACATGGAAGGAACTAAATCCTTTAGCCATGAACAGAATGGCTCTACCCTTACATCTGACCTACTCGTCAGAATGGCACAATCCCATCCAATGATGGAAGACTCTCACCCACAATGAGGAGAGATTTCTGCACTTATATCTGACATGGAAGGAACTAAGTCCTTTATCCATGAACAGAATGGCACTGCCCTTACATCTGACCTGCTCGTCAGAATGGAACAATCCCATCCAATGATGGAAGACTCTCACCCACAATGAGGAGATATTTCTACACTTATATCTGACATGGAAGGAACTAAATCCTTTAGCCATGAACAGAAT
>LPNX010213968.1:78576-158688 GCA_001517045.1 Pseudotsuga menziesii
ACAACTTATAGGAAGTCTTATCTACCTTACAACAACTAGACCAGATATTTCTTATGTTGTTGGCATACTTTCAAGGTTCATGCATAAACCTTGTGAAGGACACTGGTCAACTGCAAAGAGGGTTCTAAGATACTTGAAGGGGACTCAAGACGTTGGACTCAAGTACTCTAAAGTGGATGACTTCAAACTTATTGGGTACTCAGACTCAGATTTTGATGGTGATAAGGAGACAGGAGTATCAACTTCTGGATACACTATGAGTCTTGGATCAGCAGCTGTCTCATGGAGATCACGCAAACAGTCAGTTCCAGCAGATTCAACAACAGAAGCAGAATACGTGGCTGCAGCTAAAGCAACGAAAGAAATAGTATGGCTTAGGAAGATACTTGAATATTTGCAAGAAAAACAAGAAAATTCCACTCCACTATTGGTCGACAATACTTCTACAATCAAGCTGGCTAAGAATCCTAGATTCCATGATCGAACCAAACACATCAACACAAAGTATCATTTGATTCGACATCATGTAGAGGCCAAGACAGTCCATCTTCGACATTGTTCCACAAATGATCAAGTTGCAGACATCTTCACCAAAGCGCTTGGACGAGAAAAGTTTGAAAGATTCAGAAACATGCTCGGACTTACGAACACCCCTTCGGATTAAGAGGGGGATTGTTAGAATATAATCTGTTAGGGATTATAATATTGTAAATAAATAAATAAAGAATAGGAAGTTGAACAGTTACGTAGGAATATGGATAGGCCGGTCGGAATCTCAACCACAGCCTGAAATGTATAAATATATGCATTGGCATTGGAATAACAATCAATCGGGAGTTATACCTAATAGTCATGCATCATCATCATAGGTATGCATCATCGTCACAGGTTATGCATCCTCATCATCAAATATGCATCATCTTCAGATATGCATCATCATTATCTCAATGTGCACTGTGTATGCATCATCAATATCAAGTATACATCGTAGTGCATAGAAGAGAATCATCACACTATGGTATGCATGTACATCATATTGTATAGGAGTGCATCAACATCATAGAGTGTACATCATTATCACATGAATTATCATCACAAAGTGTATCATATAATAGCATAAAGTTATGCAACATCATCATCATTGCCTCATAATGATTCCACATAGATATACCAATATAGAGGCTCACATGAGATCAAAGATGAACTCTATCCATGAGAGACACGTGCCATCACATTAGAAACCCATAAGTATGATCCATACCTTTTTGAAGATCATAATATGAAGAAATATTAGACAAACCAAAACAAAAACGATATCATGTCATCATATAGCCCTCATAACAAGTTTTTGAACGAGCCAAGAATTTTGTAATTCTGATTCTGTATGAGAAAGTTTTTCCAATTTTAATGAAAATGCGAAATTCCTGAGAGATTGATGATGAACAAATGAAATGTTTGGTATTCTATTTATATAGGTTGTGGAGTGAAATTATTACCTTGGGACGACATGCAATTCAAAATTAAAAATAATTAAATTCTCTCTTGTTTGGTCGACTCACCCAAAAAGGTGGGGTACACCAACTTCAAAAATCAATATCTCTTCAACCATAAGGAGTTAGAAGATGCTCTACATATCAACGGAAATAGATTGAAGAGGAATGTCTCCCTATGATGGGATTATTTTCAAATTTTTGGTCTAATACCCTTAAATTCTTCAATATGTCCAGGACATCAAAGACCCCACACATGAAAGTGCTAAAGACCATACCACCAACTACAAGAGTTTCAAAGTCTTCTTCAAAGTATTCTTCAACATATCAATGCATGTACTTGAGATCTACCTCCATATACATCCCAATAGCCATATAACCACAAATAGGACCATACATATTCATGGTTTAAGACCCAATGCACCATATGCAAGGGTTTCAAGGACTCTTTCAAAGATATCATATAATAATTAAACAAGATACTTTCCATGGACTTCAAGGGATTCAACATCATCATGTAAGATCTCCATGAACCAACAAGGGTTGCAAGATAATTACACCATCAAGTGTGGGTCCACGAACTCCTTCAATTCTTCTTCATGAAGCAAGAGGCTTCTTTGACATGCCAATGGGATTCATGGGCTTCTTCAACCACCTCAACCATACCAAGAGACTTCCAAGGGTAAATATTAATAATGACATCATCTGTGGTGTTGCTAGGCCTTCTCCTCAGGTACCATGACACTATCAGAGAATGAATGACCACACAATGGGTCATTAACGCTTCTCCAACCCATCTATGGATTCTCCATCATCCGCAGGGGCTTCAACAGTATATCCAGGGTCTTCAACATATTCAACAAGGTGGTGGGTTCAAGATCCATCCTTGTGGGTACAGGGACCTTGTTAACTGGGTACAAGGTGCTTCAAGGCACAAACAAACTCTATAAGGGATCCAATGTTCAAACCCACTTTCTAAGGGGTCCAAGGCACTGCAAGTGGGACTTGGTGGAATTAATGAAAACCTATGGGGCTACTGCAAGTCCATGTTGGCATCAATGGCAATTTCATTAAAAATCTCCCCCTTTGTCATTGATGACAACAACTCATGCTCCCCGTATGAGCATGTTCCCCTTTTGTCTTCGTCTCTCCCTTTGTATTCATCTCTCCCCCTTTGGAATCAATGACAAAGGGTGTCCACATACCTGTATCTGAAATCACTGATCACTGGTCATTGCTCCTGTTGTCAATATGCTCGATCCTAGGACATGTCTATATGCCTGGAGTAATCATCCTTTCTTCTTTGAGTTCATCCTCCAGCCTCATGAAATCAAGGTGTGCTAAGGTATTTGAGAGACCTTACACTTAGCTTTCCATGTGGCAGCCATCCTCCCTTCTCTGATCAATCTCTCATATCTGTAACTGCTCGATTTTTTTTTCCATACTTGCCTCTTAGAATTTGTCCTTTCAGCATTTGTTCCCTCATATGTAGTATCTTTCCTTGATGAGTTGTATAGGAAACTTATCATGGGTTGTTTTGGTGTACTCCAACAATCTTGAGCTTTGTTCCCAAATCTAGTGCAACTATAACACTTCATCATACAACAATATGAAGCAATGTGACCAAAATGGTTACATGTCCAACATCTGACTGATTTGTTGGAACTTGCAACACTTCTTTGATGAACTTCATTTCTACATGTCTGAGAGTGTACCTAACTATAAGCCTTTGTCTTCTGATATTTAAATCTTCCTGCATTGGTCTTCTTTCAAGGTTCACCGGTTATTCTTGCTGATGTGTATGAAGGGTCCTCCTTGGTTGACTTCTTTTACTTGCACATTCTTGGGATTTGTGACCAAACCCATTGCATGTGTAGCAATTCAATGTGTGACATGTGGCAACAACATGTCCAAGTTGATTACATGTCCAGCATCTAACTGATCCAGTTGGCCTTCCACCACTTCTTCTTCCCTAGAATATACAATCCATAGATTTATGACCAAAGTTAGAAAAAAATAACAATAACCATTAAATCCACTTTCATACCTGGGACGTTGAGTTGTTTCTTTTCTAATCTTTCTTTGAGGAATAGACCTAACTCCTTGTTGCAATTTTGATCTTCCAAACTCCCTTTTGTCATGTGTAGGTGCATGGGGAACAACTTTGGACATTGATAGACCTGCTTCTAGAGTCTTCAGAGATCAAGTGTCATCTTCATGTTTTTATTTATCCTTCTTGTAACCAAGACCAATTTTGTCGAATGGAGATCTCTGGAAATCCAAGATATTATCTAGGGCAACTAAACTTCCCTTGAACTTGAAAAAATCTTCATTCTTCTCACCTTTCTTCCTGAGACCAACTACCTTCATTTTCATCTTCTAGATTGTCTGCTCATTTTCTTCCAACTGATTCTTCAATCTTTCTTCTATCCTTTTGGCTACCCCCAGCTGAGTCTTCAGACCATGACTAACCTCCCTAGTTTCTTCAAGATATCTAGTAGGATCTTGTTGTTCTTTCTTTTGACTGATCAATTCAGTCTTTAGTTTTTCAACTTCAACATCCTTGTCTTTCATTTGATCCTGCAACTCTATGTCCTTGTGTTTGAGCTTCACGAGAAACGCTTTCATTGTCATGGTCTTCTGCTGATATTCATTCAAGGAGTCCAAGATTTGTTTTTTGAACTTCATGAAGTCACTCTGGTTCAAATTTATTGTGTTCAGGAACCAATTGGCTTTGAGATCAATATCCAACAACGTGAGATGTATCTCATGTGCAATCTTTAATAACCCTTCATAATCATCTGCAAGGACTTTCTCAATTTCATCAAACAATATATCATTACAATCAAAAGAGTTCATACCTTTACTAGAGTCCTCTTCTTGCTTCTCTTCTTCTTGGTTAATCTCTTCTGGGGGCTTGTATTATGATTCTTGTTCTGTCTTTTCAAGTTCTGGCCTTTCTTTCTGATACACGCTTTCCAACTTGAACCATAATTCTTTGGCTGAAGTGTACTCCCTTGCACTTTCTTTCACTGAACTGGGAAGTCCATCCATGAGGAACTTCAAAGTTGTAGTATTGTCCTTCTTTGTTTCCTTTCGTGCAATTGATTTTTCCTTCTTGTTTGATGGAGCAGGTGGATTGATCACAATCTCCCAAACACCAATTTTTTCTAAATAAGCCTTCATTTTTCTCCTCCAACTGAAATAATCTGTCATATCAAGTATAGGAACGTCATTGCTTGATGACTCTTCTTTTTCTTCCATTGTGTCTCTACGAATATCCTTCAAGCCTGTTAGGCTTATGACGAAGGCCTTCTCTGATACCAATTTTCAGACACAATGGCCACACTAAGAGGGGGTTGAATTAGTGTGAGCAATTTTAAACGTTTTGCCTTCTTTTAGTCAATCAGAGCATATCAATCATTATGTTATCAATTGCATAATCAAACTCATCATGAGTGATAAGCACAACATCACATCAAAAGAGACACAAGAATATATGGAATTTTGATATTTATTTATTGTACATGGAAGACAACATTCTTCTTGATTACAATCAACACCAACTGATGAAAAGAGCACCAAATCTCATAACAGGATCCAACATGGTTTTCTTAGCTCCAAGTAAGAAGGGTTTGAGGATTCCAATCCTCAAGTACAAGATTCTTCTTGTAAGCAATCATATGGCTCTGTTTCAAACCCAACCTCTGCTTTGCACATCAATCTATGCTCATCAGTGTTGCTCAACACTATTGTTCATCACTGCTGCTCATCACTACTGCTCATCTCTGTTGTTCATCACTGTTGCTCATCATTGTTGCTCATCACTGCTACTCTTCTATTTTGTTGGTCATCTACCGATTCATCACTATATACTGATAAGTCATTTCACTGCCATACATTGCTCATGTACCTCATCACACACAATTACTGAACAAGTAATTCTGCTCCGCTTTCATTGAACATAAGACATGCATCATCATCATAGGTATGCATCATCATCATAGGGTATGTATCCTCTATTATATTTTTAACATTAAGCTAGCATTATATTAGGATCTTTTAACTGAGAGAATAACAAGCACAACAATCAAACACAAGAGACAATGAACATAATGTTTTTCCTCGAGGAAACCATAAATGGAGAAAAACCCCGCAACTTCCTCAGAGATAGAATCAGCACCAAAAGTAAAACCCAAAACAGTAAGATGATCTCCCGACAGCAGTAGCCTCTTTCTTTCTAGCCCCAGCAACTTCTTCTCCCTCAGTTATGCGCTACAACTGAGTGTGAATGAGTGTGTGATAAATAGAGAAGCTCACTCTCTATTTATACTAATTCTCGACTTGATAATAACTCACTAGGGCTGACTTCACTAGGTGATTCTAACAACCCTAGGGCCCCGAAACTGTGGGGACTTTAACCCTTCAACAATAGGAGGGTTACCCGCATTGACTTGACATGGCTTGTTTATATTATAGAAACTCCCGATTGGAACATCGGGGCATGAAATGACTTAATTACATTACAAACACTTCCCATAATAAACATCGGGGTACAATATATAAGAAATACAAGTGAATGCATTCCAAGGTTACAATTACATCAAAACTCCCTCTTAACTAGGAAGGTATTCTCTCGACACAATTTATCAGCACAAGTCTTCTTCTCTGTATCATCTGGTTCATCATCGAGTCCTTGTCATCTTCAAGCCATCTTCATCTGGATCTGGATCATCACTCGATCTGGATCATCTCTAGTTCTGGAACATTTATGTTGGATCGTCATCACAAGTGCTATCTCTTGATTCTTCTCGTCATAGGAAGTTCTACAGAGCTAGCCCTTTTTCATGCTGGTTGTAAGCCTAGCCTCCATGTAGGTATTTTCCAGCACTTATATCTGACCCTAATTCAGAATGGCCTGCCCAGCACTTATATCTGATCATGTAGGAACCAATCCTATAATCATATCAAAAAGGAATGCACAACACTCACATCTGACCATGTGGGAACACATCCCACAACCCTATCAGAAAAGCCCAACACTCACATCTGACAACCAATGTTAGAAAGGCTCAGCACTTACATTCGACCATGCGAGGAACCAATCCTCCATGCCGAAAGGGCTCTGCTCTTATATCTGACAACAAATATCAGAAAGGATTAACACTTACATTCGACCATGCGAGGAACCAATCCTCCATGCCGAAAGGGCTCTGCACTTACATCTGATCATTGTAGGAACCAATCCTACAATCACCTCAAAATGGATCTGCACTCACATCTGATCATGTAGGAACAAATCCTATAGTCACATCAGAATGGCCTTCAGTCCCATACTAAGATTTCCTGGTAACTGATCAAATGCCTCCATTCCAATAATGGCATTTAGCACTTATATATGATCATGTAGGAACCAATCCTATAGTCACATCAGAATAGCTCATCACTCATATCTAACATGCGAGGAACCAATCCTCTCATCATGATAGAATGGCTCAGCCCTTACATCTGACCATGGAACGGACCAATCATCTCACCATGTCAGAATGGCTCACGGACTCATCACTTCCCTTTGGAGGGAACACCAATATTCTCCCTGAAGTACTCAAACTTCACTCTATCCAATGGATTTTTCAACACACCAGCTATATATTCGTCTGTCGCAACATACTGGAGCTTCACTGCTCTCCTCTGCACCATATCCCTGATATAGTGATACTTGATCTCAATATGCTTCGACTTGCCATGGAACACCGGGTTCTCCAACAACTTCACACAACTCTGGTTGTCACAATATATATAAGTAGCATCCAACTGGAGATCAAATAAATCAGACAGTAGCTTCCTCAGCCATACTACCTCACAACTAGCTAAACAAGCTGCGACATACTCTGCTTCAGCTGTACTCAATGCCACACAGGATTGCTTCCTACTAAACCAAGAGATCACAACTAATCCCATACTAAAGCAACACCCTGAAGTGTTCTTCCTATTGATGGCACTGCCTCCCCAATCTGAATCAACATAACCCTCCAGGTTAATCTTCTGGCTCACCTCATACTTGAGCCCATAATCAACTGTACCCGTTAGGTACCTTGGAATATACTTTGCAGCAATCAAGTGAACATGTCTCGGATCTGTTAGGAACTGGCTCAAGGTGTTCATAGCAAAGAAAATATATGGTCTCGTGTTCGTCAGGTACATTAAGGACCCAATCATCTGACGATACATCGTAGCATCAACCGCTTCTGATGAAGCATCACTCAATAGCTTTAGGTTTGATGCCATAGGTGTGGTCATGGCCTTACAGTCCATCATCCCAAACCTCTTCAGGATCTCTACTACATACTTCCCTTGTCCGAGGGAGATTCCATCCGCACTTTGCCACACCTCCATGCCTAGAAAATAGTGCATCATACCCAAGTCCTTCATTTCGAACTCGGCAGCAAGCTTCCTCTTCGTATTAGCAATCAACCTATCTATACCTGTTACAAACAGATCATCTACATATAGTAGGACCATCACTGGGTTGCCATCTTCAACCTTGTAGTAAAGGTTGGAATCTGCTTTACTTTTGGTAAAGCCCAAACTGGATAGAAAGCCATCAATTCTGCACATGTCCTGGGTACCTGTTTCAAACCGTACAAGGATTTCTTCAATCTACACACATGAGACTCCCTGTCATGTGTCTCAAAACCAAGTGGCTACTCTACATACACTTCCTCTTCCACTACACCAATCAAGAAAGCAGTCTTGACATCCATTTGGTGTATCTTCCATTTCATTACTGCAGCCAGAGCAAGTATTGATCTGATGGAAGTGTATCTGGATAAAGGTGCAAAGGTTTCTTCATAATCTATTCCTTCTTTCTATGAGAAGCCACAAGCCGTGAATCTTGCTTTATATTTCTCTATGCTTCCATCCGCAACATGTTTGATCTTGTAGATCCATTTGGAAGTTACAATCGAATTCCCTTCTGGTATTGGGACAACATCCCAAACATCATTCTTCATGATCGATTGATACTCTTCGATCATAGCATCCTTCCATTCTTTTTGTTCTACCTCTTCTTCATAGTTGGAAGGTTCTTTATTGATAAAGTCACACAATAAAGCTACATACCCGGAGCCAAACCTGGTCCTCTTTATTTCTCTGTGATTCTCTTTTGGAGCCCCATATCTTTCCGCGCCTTGGATAGCTTCTCATACCCAAGCAGGTTTCCTCTTGTGAGGATTCTTCCCCTAAGGTGGATCTACAAGTTCTTGAGGTTCTTCAAATTCTCGATCTTCTTGTTGCGTTTCTTCGTTCATGGTTGTGTCATGAATTCTGGGTGCTTCTGATTCTTCAGGATCTTCAACAGGTCTCTTTTTGGATTTGTTGTAAGATGAGTCTTCATCAAATGTTACATCCCTGCTGATGTCAATCTTCTTGAATCCTAGGAAGTATATTCTGTAAGCCTTCAAGCTTTTAGAGTATCCCACAAATATACCCTTCTTTCCTAAAGGATCTAACTTTCTCCTCTTTTCTTTCGGAATGTGTATGTACACTAGATAGCCGAATATTCTGAGATAGATGACTTATGGCTTCTTGCCAGAAAATATTTCTTCGGGTGTCTTGTTCTCGAGTACTCTGTGTGGAGTATGGTTCTGTACATAAACCGTTGTTCTGGAAGCTTCTGTCCATAGATGCATGGGAATATCTTGATCATGAAGCATTGCTCTTGCAGCTTCCATGATAGTTCTATTCTTCCTTTCTGCAACCCCATTCTCTTATGGATTATATGGAGTGGATAACTCCCTCTTAATCCATGAATCTTTGCATAACTCTTTGAATTCATTTGATGTGAATTCTCCACCATTATCTGATCGAAAGGTCTTGACCTTATTTTCTGTGTGGTTCTCGATCAAGGCTTTGAATTCCTTGAACTTGCTGAAAACTTCATCTTTGTTCTTCATAAAGTATATCCATGTCTTCCTAGAATAATCATCAATAAAAGAAAGATAGTATACATACCCGCTTAAAGAACTGGATGACATTGGACTGCATACATCGGAGTGAATGATTTCCAAGATTCCTTTTTCTTTGCTTTCACTACTTGGAAATGTCTTCTTTGTGTTCTTTCCTTTCGCACATCCTTTGCGGACTCCTTCATGTTTTGCTTGAATTTCTAGAAGACCTTCAACAGCTTTGCTTGCAAGTGGTAGTGCTCTGTAGTGCACATATGCAAGCCTTCTATGCCAAAGTTCATTTGGCTCTACTGTGTCATGGACCAAAGCTTGTTCTGGATGGCCCTTCAATTTGTATAATCCTCCTTCTTGTTCTCCAATTACTATTGCATCGTCAATAGTCTTTTCTCTTGGCCACATGAGGACTTGGCCATCTACAAATGTAACCCTCATGCCTTTCACATCTAGTGCTGATATGGAGAGAATATTCTTCTTTAGTTATGGTACAAACAAGACATCCTTCATTTTCATAGACTTTCCAGAGTCTAGCTTGTAGGAGGATTCGCCACTACCTTTTATGGGATATTGGTAGCCATCCCCAAGTTTCACCTTATGGGGTGAATTATGTTTGGATAGCTTCTCAAAAGACTCCTTGAATCCTGTCATGTGTTTGGAAGCCCCACTGTCAATAAGCCAATCTTTGCTTCCATGAGTGACAATTCCTGTGAGAGCAGAGCTTAGAACATATTCTTCATCACTTGAAGACTCTTCACTTTCTTGTTTTACTTTCTTCCTAGGAGGATCATCATCCTCAGCAGTGTGAGCATGATGTCTTCTTTTGGAGTTCTTATTCTTGTTGGATCCATTCTTATTCATGGGACAACTTCTAGCAAAGTGTCATCTTTCATCACATGTATAACATCTGAGTTTGGATGGATCCCTTATTACAAAATTATTTTTCTAATGAGAATGCTTACCTTGGTGATGATGATTTTTCCTTCTGCCTTTCGTGGAGTGTACTGTGAGAGCTTGATCTTCACTTCCCATATTTTCTTCTTGAGCTGCTATCCAAGCTTCTTCTTGTGAACATTCTTCCCACAATCTACTGAACTTGATTAGCTTCTTCCTAACATAGATTCCTTGGATGAGAGAATCACACGACCTAAGGAGACCATTCAAGGTTGTCATCACAATTTCTACATTCTCCACTTCTTCATCTACTGCTTCAAGTTGTTCTTTGATCTGGGAGACCCTTGTGAAATATGACTGGATGGTCTCCTCATTCTGGATCTTTACATTCTTCAACTGGTTCCTTAAGAGTCATCTTCCGGTTTATGTTCTTACCTTCAAATAGTTTGGTTAGGGAATCAAACACAGCTTTATGTGTCTTGAGGAAGGACACTTGTGGTATGAGGTGATCCTTGATTGAATTAGCAATAATCCTCTTTTCCATAACCAACTTCTTCTTATGTAAGGCCTTAGCCTCATCTTCCTCTGGAACTGGAACCTCCTCATTGATGTAGGAGTCCAACTCATTTTCTTCAAGGACCAGGGAGATCCTATACTTCCAGGCTCGGAAGTTATCAGCTCCCTCAAGCTTTTCATCAAGCTTGGTATGATAAGACATCTTAACTGAGAATCTCAAATGGAAATACAAAATATTTAGATCTTACCAGGTCAAGATGTCGGATCTAAATTTGGAGCTGAATATCTGCAGTGCTAGTTCAAAAGCAGATTAGGGTTTGACTTTCCTGGAGTTTTGTCCAACCAAATGCTTTGATCTTGATCTCTAAACTTCGATTTTGGGGAGGAGATCAATCCAGGCCTGGGCTCACTCAAAAATTTCACTTCTGTGGAAAGCCCTAATTTCCAACAGCAGTGTCGGGTCCAAAACTGAAAAAGCTCAGAATCAGATTATGTTTCGACAGAAAGATGCGCCCTAGGGAGGAGACTCAGTCCAACCTTCTTTTGCCGAAAATCTGTGGAGAGAGATCCAAAAAGCAGGAAGCCCTAGTTCCCGCAGCTGCACAATGTCTTCTTCTTAGGTTAGCTCTGATACCATGTTAGATTTCTAACATTAAGCTAGCATTATATTAGGATATTTTAACTAAGAGAATAAGAAGCACAACAATAAAACACAAGAGACAATGAACACAGTGTTTTTCCTTGAGGAAACCATAAATGGAGAAAAACCCCACAAGTTCCTCAGAGATAGAATCAGCACCAAAAGTAAAACCCAAAACAGTAAGATGATCTCCTGACAGTAGTAGCCTCTTTCTTTCTATCCCCAGCAACTTCTTCTCCCTCAGTTATACGCTACAACTGAGTGTGAGTGAGTGTGCGATACATAGAGAGGCTCACTCTCTATTTATACTAATTCCTGACTTGACAATAACTCATTAAGGCCAACTTCACTAGGTGAGTCTAACAACCCTAGGGCCCGGGAACTGCGAGGACTTTAACCCTTGAACAATAGGAGGGTTACCCACATTGAATTGACATGACTGTTTATATTATAGAAACTCCCGATTGGAACATCGGGGCATGCCATGACTTAATTACATTGCAAACACTTCCTAGAATACACATCGGGGTACAATACATAAGAAATACAAGTGAATACATTCCAAAGTTACAATTACATCAACATCCTCATCAAATATGCATCATCTTCAGATATGCATCATCATCATCTCAATGTGCACCATGTATGCATCATCAACATCAAGTATACATAATAGTGCATAGAAGAGCATCATCACACTATGGTATGCATGTACATCATATTGTATAGGAGTGCATCAACATCATAGAATGTACATCATTATCACATGCATTATCATCACAAAGTGTATCATATCATAGCATAAAGGTATGCAACATCATCATCATAGCCTCATAATGATTCCAAATAGAAATACCAATATAGAGGCTCACATACTAAGATCAAAGATGAACTCTATCCATGAGAGACAAGTGGCATCACAAGAGAAACCCAGAAGCATGAGCCATACCTTTTTTAAGATCATAAGATGAAGAAACAGTAGACAAACCAAAATAAAATATTTTAGAAGCTCTCAGGTGGTTTTCAAATTTTTTACTATTTAAAATCCCAAAACTATTTGCAACTTCACATCCAAAATTGCACATTCAAACTTCTAAATCTCTCTAAAGTCATCTTCGGTTCATAATGTTTCCTTGGTATTTGAATTCCAAAGCAAAAGGACTATTTTAGGGGATTTCCAAAATTTAATCTTTTAAACATGCCAAAAACCATCAAGATTCTTCTAAAGTTTTTCCCCAAAACCATCATGACTCTTTGAAATTTCTCCCCTAAACTGTTGGAACTCTTTGAACTTTCTCCTTGAAACCGTCGAGATTCTTCAAAACTTCTCCCTTGAACCATTGATACTCGTTTGAAATTTCTCCCTTGTAACCATCGAGACTCTTTGAAATTTCTCCCCAAAAGATATCCAAACTCTTCAAAATTTCAAACTCTCATTGTGAGCCAAAAACCCATTGGTGAGTTTTGTATGTTAACCTTTCAATTCATCTTGATCAAACATGGAAAGGATGCCATACAATCTTTTCTTCATGGTTCCCTAGGTTTTGTTTTTTGGGGAATTGCATGCAAAACATCTGGAGGGGCATTAACGACATATGGAAACTGAGACAGAGAGATGATGCAGTGACCTTATATTGTTTACTTGGCACTAGAGACAAATGACAGTGGGGAGACATAAAGAGATGAAGTAGTGGCCTTATATTGTTTACTAGGAACTAGTACTAGGTCTATCACATTATGCAGCTAGATACAAAATTGATAATGAAGCTTCACACAATCAATTACTAGTGATCAATAAAATTATATAATCTCTTTATATATTAGCTTTAAAATTTCATGTATTTGCATTGCTAGCATGCATTTTTATAATCAACATTTCCTTTAACAAACTGTCAAGAAGATTGTCTCATAAAAAAAACTTGCACTTATTAATAATGAAAATATAATAACCATGGTGCTTGTTGTTTGTCTATGTCACTCTGATTTCCACATTAATGCAAAATCTTGTTCAAACATTTTTCATTGCATGCTACAATAGAACTATTGAATTCAATCTTTACATCTTAAAACATAAATACTAATCTCCTCATTTATATAAGCTTATCACTAAATCATTGTGTTATCATTGTGTTAAATGCATGATATACCATACTACTAAACTTGCCAACATATCTTCAAATCTTCAAATAGCTTGTACAATTTCAACAATGAAAAACTAGAAAACTGCATTTAAAGAATGTATGCTTATTACCTATGCAAGAGAAATGATCTTTCATTAAAATGCAAGATAGAATAACTCTACTATAACTTAAAATACTAAAAACAGACCTCAAGCTTGAGAAAGGATTACTCATTATTAGGAACATCCAGATTTTGCTTACAAACAACCTGAATAGAGGGGCTAACAGCAGATTTGATTGGAAAAGATTTTTCCTCTAGAAATATTTAAACCTTGACTTAAATGCTTATACCAAACCAATAAAACTTTAACCTTGACCTAAAAACACACACAGTGAAATAGCTTCCTATTGTTTTCGAATAAAACACAAGTCTAAATTTGCATTGATGATGTTGTCAATCCGAAACCCAAGGGAAACAGAGGATCGTAGTGCCTATGCCCCACATTCATGGGTAATTGATCAACACGTCTGAACCATGTTCTTGGCAGCTTTCCTTGAAAATCATGATCTCCAAAAATCACATCCGTCACACCTTCACCCTCGGTGCCAGGGAGCCATGCCGCAACAAAAGCCTCCATCAATGGAAGATAAGGTTCAATAACAAGTGGCCTTCCCGATATCAAGATTACAAGGCATTTCACTGAGCCACATACATTCTTGATCGTGTCACCTCCCCCTAAGGGAATTGTCAAATTAAGATTGTCCCCAAACATCTCTGCATAAGGTGCCTCACCCACAACGACTATAGCATATGAAAACCCTTCTCCTTTCACATAATTTGCATCCGGATTTTGCTTATAAACAACCTGACTAGAGGGGCTAACAGCAGATTTGATTGCATCCAGAATTGTAGTTCCTGCATCACAAAAAATGATATGGAGAAGGTCAATTGAATCACATTCTTATTGGTAATTGAACTAACATAGATGAATTTCTACTCACCTATGGTTGAATTTCCACTTAATCCTTGCCATTCGATTGTCCATCCACCACACTGGTAACCCAGATTGTCGGAATGAGTCCCTGCAACAAGAATCTTGGGAGCATTCTTCTCCAAAGGAAGCAAAGGTTCGCTTGTTGACTTTCCATTTTTCAACAATACCAGAGATTTCCTGACAGCTTCTCTTGCCAAATCCCTGTGCTCCTGTTAATTCAAAAATGGCTGTTAATGGCACGAAAACAAAGCATTGCAATGCACGTTCTAGGCATAGCCAACGTTGTCTATATGCAAACTATAAAATATTGTGATTAAGATTGTTAGGCATGATTGCTCATGTAGATTCTATATCATGGACTGTTATTGTTAAAGTTTCACAGAGAAACATTGAGAACCAGAATTCAACAGAACAGCAGAACGATCAGAACACTTGGTCGCTCGCTCTGGAAGATATGGTTTTAAAAGGGAGCTAAACTGTTGAAAAATAATTAGAAGAAAACTAACATGATCAAACAGTTCATTCATTTCAAATGGCACACATTTTAGAAGAAAACTAACATGGGTTTTAACCATTCATCGCAAGAAACAGCTCATGAATTTCAAATAGCACACATTTTACCTTGCTGCCAAGTTGGTTAGCTAGGTTCGGATCGGCCAGAGGTTGTTCAAAAAGTCCCATGGTGAATTTTACTCTCAAAATTCTTCGAACTGCATCATTTATTCTTTTCATGGAGATGAAACCACCCTTGACTTGAGAAATCAGATTGTTAATAAAGTCTGTGAAATTGTAGGGAACCATCACCTACGGAACAGTTTTCCAATAGAAAAGTCAGGCATGAATCTCATAGGTTTCGTATTTAATAGGCTATTATAGATATGAAACAGTGCTTAATTAGGGATACTGAAAATGGAGCAACTCTGGCAGAGAAATACAGTACCATGTCAATCCCTGCACCCACACTTTCGAATACGGACAAAGAATAATTAGCACCAGGTGGGCTAGTTATTCTGTCAATGCCTTGCCAATCTGAAATAACAAAGCCCTGTGACAAAAACAAGAAGGCATCGGTGTAAAGTAGCTGGTTGAATGTTTTCACAATATAATTTTTTTTGTAAATTTTAAAACACAAAACCAAGTCTGATCATGATTATAAGAATGCGGAGTAATAATACCTTGAAGCCAAGTTGCTTCTTGAGAACATAAGAAATGAGAAATCGGTTAGCATGCATCTTCACTCCGTTCCAACTGGAATAGGAAATCATAATGGTCGAGACTCCTTTGTCAATGGCATCAAAATAGGGGGTCATGTGGGTGTTGACTAATCTTTTAAAACTGCTGACAGTGTTATTCTCATCAATACCCTTGGTTGTTCCTCCATCACCCACAAAATGCTTAGCACAAGCTGCAACATTTGAACTGACAGGCACCAATAGATCACATTGTTAGAAATAGAAGCCTATTTCAGTAAACTGTGACATAATTGATTTTCAGAGAAATTTATGTTCTATGTGCATTTGTGAAAAGCTATATGAATAAAACAAAGGGTTTCAAGCTTACGGCCCAGCTACAAAAGGCTCCCTCTTTGAAGAATTGGCAGGAGGCTTCCCCTGCAGGCCAAAGATAAAATCTGACATGGCCTTGACAATTGTTGGATCCTCGCTGTAGCTCTCATAGCACCGGCCCCATCGAGGATCTCTACAAACCTGCCAACACCAAATAAAACACTCTCTAAGCAATTCAAACTTTACTCTTATTTTGAACAGACTTCGATTAATCACAGTCAATGCAAGGGTCTTACAGCAACACAGGGAGCAAAGGTATACTGAATGCCAGTAGCTCGAATTTCAAGAGCTGTAGCAGCTCCTATTCTTCTAGCCAGATCAGGATCCCTGCAACAATAAAATATTGGTACTAAGTTGTTCAAATAACAACTAAAGCTAGGGAAGCTTACTGTTCAAATAACAACCCAAATTCCCTGAAGGCACTTTCCAAATCATTGCCAACAAAGACAATGCCCAGCCATACAAGCTTGGACTTCCATTATAAAGCGGCATAAAGATGAAGGGTTTTATGTCATTAAGCAGACCACTGAACCATATTTGCCATGAAGATAAAAGGGAAGAGTTGAAACTCTACTTGCCTGGTAGCTCCAAGGCCAACATTGTGAGGGAAGATGGTAGCCCCATAGACATTGTTGTGGCCATGCACAGCATCAATGCCATATATCATAGGGATCTGAAGACGGGTCGACATGGCACCCTTCTGGAGTTCATCCACCATGTTCATCCATGCCGCCGGAGATGCCTTGGGTGCAGGACCGCTACCACCTCCGCTCAGGACACTCCCTGCAGTGCAACCATACCATCTCACCATCAATAACAGACCAAGGGAAAAAGAGAAAGAAACTAGAAGAGATTCATATGAATTAATGAATGCATTGTTGAGGGTGTTACCGATGTAGTAATTTTTCATAACATCTGCAGTGGCAACTGTTCTTTCAATCTGTGTCATCTGTCCGACCTTCTCTTCCAAAGTCATTCGCGCCAGCAAGTCCTCGACGCGAGCATTGATGGGCTGAGATGGGTCCTTGTACTTAGGATACGCAGTAGCTTCTGCACAGGTCTTCCATAAAACCGCAATAAACAGCAAGAGACACCAACGTGAATCCATCCTCCTAATTGCCATCAGAAAAACAGGATCAGTCTGTCTGGTCTGCCAGATGGAAAAAAGCGAAGTGAGTTGATATGAGACCATGAAGGATATTTAAAGGAAGAATAGACTAGATACCCCATGGTTGTTAACGCGTGATACTCGGAGGTGGCTACACTGGATTTTGAATTTTTTCCATGCGAATTTGGTTTTCGTAACCCCGTAAATTAATTTACGTTACCCGCACTAGGCCCGCACAATAAGGTGATCGGGACACATACTTTAGAGACAATAAACACACAGGCTGAAAACATAATAACCATAAGCTTAAAAGATGGTGCACAATTTACAAGATTTCCAATTCTGAGAATTAATATAATATTTTTTTAATATAAAAATTAAGTAATATTTTTTTAAATATAAATAACAATATAATATTTTTTTAATATAAAATTTAAGTAATATTTTTTAAATTATAAATAATAATTTTAGAGCTCGCCCTCTTTGTCTTTGGGATAAAGAATACCTTTCTCGTAACAATTTAAAATTAAAGTTTGCAATGTATATACTTAATCTCCTTCATTTGTGCCATAAATGTGGGATAAATAATATCTTACATTTTTTATTTGGAAGAATCAAGGTAGGTATAGATTTATTTAGTTTTTATTTTTTGGAATGTTGTGTTTTTTTTGTGTAATAATCCACTCAACTATTACATAGTTAATATGTAAGGGTTCAACAAGAGCATCATGTTAGTTACAAAATTGAACCTAGGTGGGAAGGTAACAAACATTTCTTCCAAGTTCCAACCACCCAAAATACATTCAATGAACATCCATTACTTATATATCAAATGAAATATTTTTTTTAATATTTTATTATAATCATTTTCATTTATTTTAAATGATAATAAAATTGTTTTATTTTATTTCATACTTGATTTAGTGGATATTTTACTTTTGATATTCTCTCTCTTTATAATTAAAAAAATCATAACTATATATATATTAAAGGAATAAATGAGGGCGCGACAAAGATTAAGGTTTGTAAAGCAATGTCATTGTCCCAACATGGACAATGTTATGCCTTTGGTAGACTATTTAGATGACACGTTGTCTACTTTATTGACTGCTATAATTAGTAACTGTGTTTTCCTACAGATTATGTCTTTTACTACTTTATTCCAACTTTTCAGTGGATAAGGTAAAGCTAACCATTCCAACTTTTCAGTGGATAAGGTAAAGATAACCAACTAGGAAACTATTATCTTATGTTTCCAACTCTTCCTCCATGATTTTCTCTCCATCCTATAGGATTAGCATGTTTTTCCATCACTCTTTACAACAGGCTCATGCTTTTTATAATTCGTGAGGTCCTTGATTGATAGGAAAGTGATTTAGTCACATATGGGGGTTTATCATATTTAGTCAATCTATCTTTCTGAGCTTGTGAGTTGTCTCCAATACAACTTGATTTTACCTATGAGGGATGCACTATTTATGTACACTATTATTCATCATTATTCAATACACTCCAATATTCATCTCTTCATTCATGTGATTGAGTCTCTATTCTTCTCTATATTTTTGTTGTGTATGCTTGTGAGAATTATCTTAGTAGCAAGATCTATTTCTTGTGCTTCTTCTTGGCATATTTATTGATAGAATTAGAGTTTTTATTTCTACACAATGTATGATGGTACCAATGGGTTGAAGACATTCTTGCAAAAAATGGAATCTTCAGTGGCTGAATAAGATTGTTTGAATTTCTTAGATACGACACTCAGAGGCACTCCCTCAATATGATGGGTAACGCAAAAATTTGGCATGCCTGATTCAGGAAACAATTAACCATAATTGATGAACAGATTGAATCCATCTATGCATGCTAATATGGTGAAAGAAATATTCCCAGGAGAGACCAATCCCTATGAGCACATTGACATGTGTGAGCCCCATTGGGAATTAGATGGATTACAATCACAATTTTGGGTTCATCAATTTTTTCACGAGCTCACCCTATCATAAAGTCCTAATACCTACATGAAGAAACAAGGAGACATATTGACTAACAGAAGAATCTACATTCGAATTTCTATCAATATTTCTCATTCTTTGTGACCAGTAACAAGGTAACAAGGGAATTAACAACTATTAAGGGTGCATTGTTTACTAATCAACTAAGGAATGTGAGACACTCATATTTCTATGCTGAGCATCAAGAACTAGAAAATATTACATTCATGGTTCCCAAAGTAATATCCCCTCTTTGTTATGAAAAAGTAGACAAAGAGAACTCCAAACCAGATGAGCTAGAGCATTTGCATCACGTGACTTTCAAGGAGTCAAAACTCTATCTAGAAATAAGCTAGACAAAACCTGACGAAATGGGAGAAATATATGCATAATATTTGAAGCTAAAGAAAGTCAACATCGATATCAAAGATAAACCAAAGATGGTTTCCATTGGGGACTGCTGGGATGAACAAGCAGTGTCTGTGGTTGCATCACTATTGAAAGAATATGATGATATAGTTTTGCAAATATTTACAGAACTCAAAGGTATTTTGGGAGGTTTAGGAAAAATGGAGATTGCCCTAGAACCATAGAGAAAACCAGTTAAGCATCAACCATATAATCTGAATCCTTGAGTGAAGCAAAAGGTGAAAATGAGATTGACTGAATGTTGAGCATAGGTTTGATTCTTCCAATAGATGAATCAGACTGGAACAATCCTATTGTAATTCAAAGCCAGAAATATATAGAGGAAATATGAGTATGTGTTTACTATCACAGCTTGAATGCTTCATGTGTCCATGACACCCCCGATATCATTCAATGACGAACTACTACCAAGTTGTAGAAAATGATGCATACTTGTTTATTGATGGATTCTTGGGGTACCACGAAGTCAAAATGACTTCTTCGATTCCATACCTTTACACTTAGCCATTTTCATGAACACGACTAAGGAAAGACTAAGAGGTGTTATGCCTCTATTCAACGCTGAAACCTTAACCTTCAAAGCACGTGTCAAGGTGCTTCGATTGACATGAAAACATAAGGAAGAAAGAATACAACCAAGGAAAAAATCATCGCAGGTTAAAATTATAGAATTTACAACCTTTTTACCATCAAACCAGTCTCATACCAGTCAAAGGATTAATTCATAGGTCTGATAACTTAAATAAGGAATTGTGAATAAGACTCATAGTCTTAAACCTCATTCACAGTCAGGTTGTAAAACAGAATTGATATTATTCATGCATCAACATTCTTCATGTCACAAGTGAACAATTCAAGGAACACTAACTTCACTATAAATACAGTGGTGAGATACTTGCTCCCTTTCCATTCCATCTTCATGAATTGAGAATTCCCCACAATGACCTTGTTTATAATTTCTCGCACAAATTGAATGCAACTAAGAATAATTTAACAAGTAAAATACAAGCCATAAACGTTAATGGATAAACAATCACTCATGAAAACATTAGGCATTCAACCCCTTTTTAAACAATTTAATAGGACTAAGCAAGCAAGGTCATGATACAACCATCAAATACAATTAATACTTCCTTTGAACATCTTAACAACTCCCAAAGAGCATCACAACAGGTCGCAAACAAAGCATAACTTAGCAATTATTCCCAACCACTCTCAAACATATATTTACTAGCAACTTAGAAACATATATGTCTATGGTATCTTCTTCTTAGTTGGACCAGTAATCAATGTTCCATTATAACTCTATAACATTCATGGATTTAATAGCATAATTGTCTTTTGATTTTTTCTTTACTATACATGATAGTTGAACAAGAATTAAAAACTTAATTCCACACATGAATTATCAGTGCACTAAACATCACAACATTTCATCAATCTATAACATTCAACATAACAACATGTACAATAAATTATTTCACACAATTAGCTACATATACAACTCAAGGTAACAATGAACTTCAAACATTTATCTAAATTTATACACAATGGACAAGTAGCTTATTGGCTTCCACTGTTGATGTAATTGTAACTTCAGAATGTATTCACTTGTATTTCTTATGTATTGTACCCCGATGTTTATTTCGGGAAGTGATTGTAATGTAATTGAGTCATGTCATGTCTCGATGTTCCAATCGGGAGTTTCTATAATGTAAACAAGTCATGTCAAGTCATTATGGGTAACCCTCCTATTGATCAAGGGTTAAAGTCCCCGCAGTTGTGGGGCCCTAGGGTTATTAGACTCTCCTAGTGAAGTTGGCCCTAGTGAGTTATTGTCAAGTCGAGAATTAGTATAAATAGAGAGTGAGCCTCTCTATTTATCATACATTCACTCACACTCAGTTGTAGCTGAGGGAGATGAAGTTGTTGGGGCTAGAAAGAAAGAGACTACTGCTGTCGAGAGATCATCTCACCGTTTTGGGGTTTTACTTTTGGTGTTGATTCTATCTCTAAGGAAGTTGCGGGGTTTTCTCCATTTATGGTTTCCCCGAGGAAAAACATTGTGTTCATTGTCTCTTGTGTTTGATTGATGTGCTTGTTATTCTCTCAGTTGAAGATCCTAATATAATGCTAGCTTGAATGATAAAAATCTAACATGGTATCAGAGCTAACCTGAGAAGAAGTGACTTTCCAGCTATGGAAACTAGGGCTTCATACTTTTTGGATCTCTCTCCATAGATTTTCAGCAAAAGAAGGTTGGGCTGACTCTCTTCTCTAGGGCACATCTTTCTTTCGAAGCAAAATACGATTCTGAGCATTTTCAGTTTTTGACTCGACACTACTGCCGGAAATTAGGGCTTTCCATAGAAGTGGAATTTTTGAGTGAGCCTAGGCCTGGATTGATCTCCTCCCCAAAATCGAAGTTTAGAGATCAAGATCAAAGTTTTTGGTTGGACAGAACTCCAAGAAAGTCAAACCCTAATCTGCTCATGAACCAGCACTGCAGAAATTCAGCTCCAAATCCAGATCCAACATCTTGACCTGGTAAGATATATATCTTTTGTTTTTCCATTTGAGGTTCTCAGATAAGATGTCTCATCATACCAAGCTTGATGAAAATATTGAGGGAGTTGATAACTTCTGAGCCTGGAAGTATAGGATCTCCCTGGTCCTGGAAGAAAATGAGTTGGACTCCTACATCAATGAGGAGGTTCCAATTCCAGAGGAAGATTAGGCTAAGGACTTACACAAGAAGAAATTGGTCATGTCTAAGAGGATTATTGTTGATTCAATCAAGGATCACCTCATACCACAGGTGTCCTCTCTCAAGACACCTAAAGCTATGTTTGATGCCCTGACCAAATTGTTTGAAGGAAAGAACATAAACCGGAAGATGACTTTGAGGAACCAGTTGAAGAATGTAAAGATCCAGAATGAGGAGACCATGCAGTCATACTTTACAAGGGTCTCCCAGATCAAAGAACAACTTGAAGAAGTGGAGAATGCAGAAATTGTGATGACAACTTTGAATGGTCTCCCTAGATCATGGGATTCTTTCATCCAAGGAATCTGTGCCAGAAAGAAGCTAATCAAGTTCAGTAGACTATGGGAAGAATTCTCACAAGAAGAAGCTCGAATAGTAGCTCGAGAAGAAAAGATGGGAAATGAAGATCAAGCTCTCACAGTACACTCCAAGAAAGGTAGAAGGGAAAATCATCATCACCAAGGTAAGCATTCTCATCAGAAAGATAATTTTGTAAAAACAAACAAGGATCTATCCAAACTCAGATGCTATACATTTGATGAAAGAGGACACTTTGCTACAAATTGTCCCATGAATAAGAATGGATCTAAGAAGAAGAACTCCAAAAGAAGACATCATGCTCACAATGCTGAGGATGATGATCCTCCCAGAAAGAGAGTAAAATAAGAAAGTGAAGACTCTTCAAGTGATGAAGAATATGTTCTGATATCCGCTCTCATGGGAACTGTCACACATGGAAGCAAATATTGGCTTATTGACACTGGGGATTCAAAACACATGACAGGATTCAAGGAATCCTTTGAGAAACTATCCGAACATAATTCACCCCATAAGATGAAACTTGGGGATGACTACGAATATCCCATAAAAGGTAGTGGTGAATCCTCCTACAAGATAGACTCTGGAAAGTCTATGAAAGTGAAGGATGTCTTGTTTGTACCAGGACTAAAGAAGAATCTTCTCTCCATATCAGCACCGGATGCAAAAGGCATGAGGGTTGCATTTGTAGATGGCCAAGTCCTCATGTGGCTAAGAGGAAAGACTATTGACGATGCAATAGTAATTGGAGAACAAGAAGGAGGATTATACAAATTGAAGGGCCAACCAGAACAAGCTTTGGTTCATGACTTAGTAGAGCCAAATGAACTTTGTCATAGAAGGCTTGCACATGTGCATTACAAAACACTACCACTTGCAAGAAAAGCTGTTGAAGGACTTCTAGAAATGCAGTCAAAACATGAAGGAGTCTACAAAGGACGTGTGAAAGGAAAGAACACAAAGAAGACATATCCAAGTAGCGAAAGCAAAGCAAAAGGAATCTTGCAAATCATTCACTCCAATGTATGCAGTCCAATGTCATCCATTTCTTTAAGCGGGTATGTATACTATGTTTTTTTTATTGATGATTTTTCTAGGAAGACATGGATATACTTTATGAAAAACAAAGATGAAGTATTCAACAAATTAAAGGATTTCAAAGCCTTGATAGAGAACCACAATGAAAATAAGATCAAGACCTTTTGATAAGATAATGGCAGAGAATTCACATCAAATGAATTCAAAGAGTTATGCAAAGATTCAGGGATTAAGAGGGAGTTATCCACTCCATATAATCCACAACGGAATGGGGTTGCAGAAAGGAAGAATAGAACGATCATGGAAGATGCAAGAGCAATGCTTCATGATCAAGATCTTCCCATGCATCTATGGGTAGAAGCTACCAGAACAACAGTGTATGTACAGAACCGAACTCCACACAGAGTACTTGAGAACAAGACACCTGAAGAAGTATTTTCGAGAAAGAAACCAGAAGTCAGCCATCTCAGAATATTCGGCTATCCAGTGTACATACACATTCTGAAAGAAAAGAGGACAAAGTTAGATTCTTCAGGAAATAAGGGTATATTTGTGGGATACTCTGAAAGCTCGAAGGCTTACAGAATATACTTCTGAGGATTCAAGAAGATCGACATCAGTAGGGACATAACATTTGACGAAGATTCAGCTTACAACAAATCCAAAAAGAGACCTGCTGAAGATCCTAAAGAAACAGAAGCACCCAGAATTCATGATACAACCATGAACGAAGAAATTCAACAAGAAGATTGAGAATTAAAAGAACCTCAAGAACATGTAGATCCACCTCAGGAGAAGAATCCTCACAAGAGGAAACCTGCTTGGGTATGAGAAGCTATCCAAGGTGTAGAAGGATATGGGGCTCCAGAAGAGAATCACAGAGAAAGAAAGAGGACCAGGTCCTGCTCCGGGTATGTAGCTTTATTATGTGACTTCATCGATAAAGAACCTTGAACTATGAAGAAGCGACAAAAAGGAAAGAATGGAAGGATGCTATGATCGAACAATATCAATCGATCATGAAGAATGATGTTTGGGATGTTGTCCTAAGACCAGAAGGGAAGTCTGTTGTAACTTCCAAATGGATCTACAAGATCAAGCATGTAGCAGATGGTAGCGTAGAGAAATATAAAGCAAGATTCATGGCTCATGGCTTCTCACAGAAAGAAGGAATAGATTATGAAGAAAATTTTGCACCTGTAGCCAGATACACTTCCATCAGATCAGTATTTGCTCTGGCTATAGTGATGAAATGGAAGATACACCAAATGGATGTCAAGACTGCTTTCTTGAATGGTGTAGTGGAAGAGGAAGTGTATGTAGAGCAACCACTCGGTTTTGAGACACATGGCAGGGAGTCTCATGTGTGTAGATTGAAGAAATCCCTGTGCGGTTTGAAACAGGCACCCAGGACATGGTACAACAGAATTGATGGCTTTCTATCTAGTTTAGGCTTTACCAAAAGTAAAGCAAATTCCTACCTTTAATACAAGCTTGAATATGGTAACCCAGTGATACTCCTACTATATGTAGTTGATCTATTTGTAACAGGTATGGATGGGTTGATTGCTTATACAAAGAGGAAGCTTGCTGCCGAGTTTGAAATGAAGGAATTGGGTATGATGCACTATTTTCTAGGCATCAAGGTGTGGCAGAATGCGGATGTAATCTTCCTCGGACAAGGGAAATATGAAGTATAGATCCTGAAGAGGTTCAAGATGATGGATTGCAAGGCCATGACCACACCTATGGAATAGAACCTGAAGCTATTGAGTGATGCTTCATCAGAAGCGGTTGATGCTACGATGTATCATCAGATGATTGGGTCCTTGATGTACCCGAAAAACACAAGACCAAATATTTGCCTTGCTGTGAACACCTTGAGCCAGATCCTAACAGATCCGAGACATGTTCACTTGATTGCTGCAAAGCATATTCTGAGGTACCTGAGGGGTACAGTTGATTATGGGCTCAAGTATGAGGCGAATCAGAAGATTAAACTGGAGGGTTATGTTGATTCAGATTGGGAAAGCATTTCCATCGATGGAAAGAGCACCTCAGGGTGTTTCTTCAGTATGGGATCAAGGTGTGATCTCTTGGTTTAGCAGGAATAAATCCTATGTGGCACTGAGTACAGCTGAAGCAAAGTATGTCGTAGGTTGTAAAGCTAGTTGTGAGGAAGTATGGCTGAGGAAGCTACTGTCTGATTTATTTGAACTCCAGTTAGATGCTACTTGTATATATTGCGAAAACCAGAGTTGTGTGAAGTTGTCAGAGAACCCGGTGTTCCATGACAAGTCGAAGCATATCGAGATCAAGTATCACTATATTAGTGATATGGTGTAGAAAGGAGCAGTGAAGCTCCAGTATGTTGCGACAGACGAATAGATAGCTGATGTGTTGACGAAGCCATTGGCTAGAGTGAAGTTTGAGTACTTCAGGGAGAAGCTTGGTGTTCTCTTGATCGAGGTTCCCTCCAAGGGGAAGTGATGAGTCCGTGAGCCATTTTGACATGGTGAGAGGATTGGTTCCTTCCATGGTCAGATGTAAGGGCTGAGGCATTCTGTCATGGTGAAAGGATTGGTTCCTTCCATGTCAGATATGAGTGCTGATCCATTCTGATGTGAGTGTAGGATTGGTGCCTACATGATCAGATATAAGTGCTAAATTCCATTCTTAGAATGGAGGCACCTGGTCAGTTACCATGAATACTCAGCTTGGTGCTGAGATGCCATTCTCTGGGAGAATGAAAGCACCTAGTCAGTTACCAGGAATACTCAGTCTGGGACTGAGGGCCATTCTAATGTGACTGTGGGATTGGTTCCTACATGATCAGATATAAGTGCAGAGCCATTTTGATGTGACTGTGGGATTGGTTCCTACATTATCAGATGTAAGTAAAAAGCCCTTTCGACATGGAGGTTGGATTGGTTCCTTGCATGGTCGAATGTAAATGCTGGGCCTTTCTGACATAGATGACTGGATTGGTTCCTCTCATGGTCACATGTGAGTCCTAGGCCTTTCTGAGATAGATGACTGGATTGGTTCCTCTCATGGTCATATGTGAGTGCTGGGCGTGCCTTTCTGACATGGTGTTGGATGTGCTCCTCTCATGGTCAGATGTAAGTGTTGGGCGGGCCATTCTGACTTAGGGTCAGATGTAAGTGCTGAAGAAGACCTACATGGAGGATAGGCCTACAACTAGCATGAAAAAGGGTTGGCTCTATAGAACTTCCTGTGACGAGAAGAATCAAGAGATAGCACCTGTGATGATGATCCAGCAGAGATGTTCTAGAACCAAAGATGATCCAGATCTAGTGATGAAGATGACTTGAAGATGAAGATGACGAGAACTTGACGATGATTCAGATGATACAGAGAAGAAGACTTGTGTTGATAAATTGTGTTGAGAGAATACCTTCCTAGTTAAGAGGGAGTGTTGATGTAATTGTAACTTCGAAATGTATTCACTTGTATATCTTATGTATTGTACCCAGATGTTTATTCCAAGAAGTGATTGTAATGTAATTGAGTCATGTCATGCCCCGATGTTCCGATCAGGAGTTTATATAATGTAAACAAGTCATGTCAAGTCATTGTGGGTAACCCTCCTATTGATTAAGGGTTAAAGTCCTTGCAGTTGTGGGGCCCTAGGGTTATTAGACTCTCCTAGTGAAGTCAGCCCTAGTGAGTTATTGTCAAGTTGGGAATTAGTATAAATAGAGAGTGAGCCCCTCTATTTATCATACACTCACTCACACTCAGTTGTAGCGCATAGCTGAGGGAGAAGAAGTTGTTGGGGCTAGAAAGAAAGAGACTACTACTGTCGGGAGATCATCTTATTGTTTTGGGGTTTTACTTTTGGTGTTGATTCTATCTTTGAGGAATTTGCAGGGTTTTCTCCATTTATGGTTTCCTCGAGGAAAAACATTGTGTTCATTATCTCTTGTGTTTGATTGATGTACTTGTTATTCTCTCAGTTAAAGATCCTAATATAATTCTAGCTTGAATGATAAAAATATAACATCCACACTGCACCCAACCATAGGCCATTTTGCTCATTAATCTCTCAGTAAAACACCACCCCCGATATGGGACTTGTGAATTCAATAGGATACTCTTTCCCTTTACCCGAATTTCATTCCAATAAGAATTATCAATCGTCATTTCTCACAATTCAAAGGAAATAAACACGGGTTCACGGGCATCTAGGAAAGTTAGAGTCTAGATCCAATTCCATGCGAAACAACATACTTCCCCACTCTTAATTCTTTATAATAAAACCACAGTGAAACTCATTGTTACAGAGAGAAACTTCCTATGGCTTGGGGTGTACCACAATAGACTAAATTATGACACCAGAAATCAATCCATTCCAATATGCAAGAGAAATAAAGACATCTAACACTAAGGGATATGAGGCATACCTTATTTTGGACGGTTGATGTAGATCCCCGTTGAGATTTTCCAACATGCTTCCATTCACAATTTGCTCTCAACAACAACAAACAAGACATGCATGCTATATATCAAAGTGTTAGACCTACTCTAGAATATATAAACAATCATGTATAAGCAAATAAATACATCCATGGATACAATAGTCATATTTATGCACATGTATTCTATAGGAATCGGATATTTCTATTAATAAAACAGAGATACAATAGTGGCAACCTCTGTCCGCGCTTCTTCGAACCTGAGAAACTGAGTCCTCCACCTGGGCCTCCACCACTTCAATCCTCCATCTCTCAATGGCAAGATTACAAAGCAAAGAAAATCTTGAGAAGAGCAGCACTATGTGCTCCAAAGGGACAAAGGGATGCAGACTCAAACATAAACAAGTGAGGCAACAATGAACTATAGTTTCCTTGCTTTCTAATTTCTCCTATTTCAATGTATCCAAGAGGCTCAATATATAACAATCCAAATAGGAAATGGAGGGTCGAATCCGAGCGTTCTCAAGGAATATGGAAGGACAAGAGTCAAGTTATTCTAGACTCTATGAGGAAAACTCCAAAAAAATTTCGATGTATGCACATTTCCCGATGTGCGTAGGTTTTGGCTCAAAAGTTGTGTGTACACGTAGATATGGCTTTAAAAGTCGCGTATACACATAAACAAGTGTTTTTTGGGGACTTTCTTGGGACATCAAAGTGTAATATGAGCAAAGGGGGTCTAAGGAGTCTGCAAAGGGACATGGAAGGCCATAAAGATGTGATCTACCAAGTGTGGTAAAATCAGCTATAACAAATGCCCCATAATGTGTGAGGTAAGAGGGGTAACATGATGGTCGAAATACATTATAGCCAACCCAGAAGTAGAGTAATGAAGACCCAGGTGGAAGAACCAGCAACTCATCAGTACAATACAATGATCATTCTCTGTATATGACTGCAAATATACATATAGCAATCTCAGATACATAAGAGTACAATGGCCATGAATAGGCATGATATACAAATGTCATGTGTGGTCATCGCCCCACACAATATACAATGAATCAAGATATCCATAATGGATGAAGATATCTGATATACACTGGAATCTGGTCATGAGAGCTGACATCTCATGGATACTGGAACGATCAAGGAGGTAGCATATGTGGAATGCCAGCAATCTCGGAGGTCTTCTATGCAAACCGCTACGATTACATGTCCTATCATGTGAATAAGGTGTCGAGGTAGAACATGACAGTCCATCATCTAATTACCAGTCATTGATGTATACTGTTAACAGATGTGAGATATCCCATCGATAATGATAATGGGAATCAAGGTACAAAGTGCAATCTAACAAGTGTGAATAGATGTGATGATGTTGAACACTTGACAGAATCCAACGATCAGGGGATATTGATGTATTCCCAAAACTATTGATGGTGAGAGAACCTACCATTGATGACTGTAAGTCTCAAGGAATTCAAATGGACTCTAGACTCCTATTCCAGAATAAATGATTTGAGGTCAAAGGAATGGAATCCGATGGAAGGAGGGAATTAGGGCATCCCCCATCAACCAACATGAGGTACTCGGCAACATTGGATAATGTGGAAGAACTCAAGCGATCAAGATGTGCATGAACTAGTAACTGCACTAGGAATGGTTGACATGCAAAGTCAAGATAACTAAGGAGTGGACGAATCAGGCTAAAATTCCTTCGAACAAGAGCATAAGACAAATGGTGACTAAAGATAGGAAGCATAGACTTGATATGAAAATTGGGACATATCTGCGACACGGGAGGCATGGACAAAAGCTCCATAGGGACTGGAAGCATAACCAGTCGATGGAGAAAAACGCATAGTAACGAGTACAGCTCCTAAAGTCATACTAACAACCCAACCAATGGATGTGATATACTGTGCTCTGTTTGAAGGCGACACAACTCGATAGCTTCCAAATAAAATATCATTTGCCATCTGGATTTTTATGTTTTTTTCATTTTTTTGGACTTTTTCAGAGCTTGAAAAACAATAAAAGTGCTTAAAATACACATCTAGGAGGAGGTGACTGTCACGGGAAAGCAAACTAGTTCCAAGCAATGGAACATACCTATGCTCAATGCATGAAAGCATGTGCAGGATAAGGACACTCAGGGGAATATCTCCTCTCAGTAAGGGATGATCAAGCTGCAAAGGATATAAAAAAGGCTCTGCTTGCCTAGGATGGAGACAAGCTCGGGATACATGGCTTACAACTCTTAAGTGAGGAGTTGACATAAAGCTCAATAAGGCAATAAAAATGCATGATAATTAAATTACAACTTGATATACATGGGAGTCCCTGTGAGAGATGGTCAGCATAAAGTTCAAGAGGAGTATGAAGCTCTTTCTCAAAGACATGGCGGGACTATAAGGGACTCCCCAAACCTAAAGGAGAAATCTCAGCATGGGCACCAAATGAAAACATGATATAACTAGGGCACCCATGTATAGAAAATATCTACCACTCACATAATGTCACTTCTAAATAGTAGTATGAAGGTTATGTGACATCATGAAGTGGGTTCGTACCTACAGTTAAGGAAACGTGGTCACAAGGTGATGCATAATGAAAGCGAATGTGGAATCCTAACCTATATGCCAGTTCGAAATTATACCTATGATAGATACGAACGAGTCAAAGCCTCGGAGAGAGTGTGCAAAAAATGGACCCTACATAACAATAATATTAGTCCAACACAACTGGAAATAGTTAGTAAAGAGTCCAACCTATAGGATATAGGGAGGATTGGTCATGACAACTACATCCAAAGGAAACAATGCGGTGGACGATGGGGCATAAGAAGGAAGGTAAGGTGTAGACCCAACCCCCATAAAGGTGAAAACTAGTGTTAATATTGGGTGAAGGGAGTGAAACTACTCCACAAATGGAGTAGAGGGTGGAATATGACCCTTCCTGAATCTATGAACAAGGTAAGGGGTTGTGGTGCCCCCCATTCCAACACCAGGGTTTGCACTAGGACTTGGAGCGGGTGATGAGATACTAGTAGTTATAGCAAGCATGGCAAACATAAAAGGACCCGAACTCAAGAGAACATAAATATACTCAAGTAATTGCGATCCCAAAATGCACAAAGAGCACACTCCTAATAAAATCAAATCCAAAATGCAAGCAAGCCAAGGGGAGGATAAGTGAGCTTCCGAATATAGCAGGTTTGTCTCTCTTAGGAGAGGCTTGAAACTCCCATACACTACAAGTGGAGGTTTGTAACTAATTATAGTGTCCCTCGGCTTCAACACATAAAGAGACTGTGCTGTCTGATCCCTACTTGGTGAGGACACTCAGAATAACCTCTGCAAGTAACCCTTGCGATACCTAGGTAAGGAAACTAAGGTCACCCCAATATGACCAATACTCAGGTGGACAGTCGCAGGAGGGATCTACCGTATGGGAAGGGTATAAAGGATCGAAGCTCAAAATCACCAACCAGTACCTTAAAATCCCCTAGATACGAATAAGATCCTGGAAATATCTATGGCGCTGCATAGAGAGTGGCCAAGGGCTATCCCAACCACAAACATGTACGCTGCCTCATGCTTAACTCCTGTGTAAGAGGAGCCTCCTGATACCACTAATTATGCCAAGGATTTCACTCTCTCACCTGGAAAGACACCTACTTGTTTTTTTTAGTATTCTTGGAGAATTTACTCACAATGAACTATTCCAAGACTCTAAATCCTAATCTTATTGATGTACCCTATCAAACAAAAATTTGTAATTCATTTTAAATTAAGCATTGATTTTAGTGGTTGTGATTACTTAAAGGGAAATGACCATGCAACTAATGATATTATGACTCAGCAGTGAAAGTAAATGTGCACACCTAACAAACAATACCAAGTGCAATTTTGTCTAAATGATAAAACGGGGTATGCCACTACATGAAATACAAAAATATTCATTCCCGTCCAAATGCCAATGCAATCCTTCCTATATGAAATCCTAAACACAACTCTCATCCAAGCAATCTAATGCAAGTACCTCCTTAACTTGATATGTGAGATGCACGTAAGAATGAAACTATTTTGTATTTTCAATATAAAAGAATGAAAATGTGATAAAAGTCATTAAAATTCTCAGTCTCTCAACAAGTAGAAAAGAAAAACCAAGAAAGACACCGAGACCAAAATACTAATGCACTAATGGTAAAACAAGAAAGGAGATAAATGACTAGAACTACTTTCAAAGAAAAATTAATGAAAAAGAGGTATTTGGTCACAAAAGAAGCAGTCAACGGACAACATCAATACCGAGGAAGACCCAACCACACTCACAACCCACCCAACAACAACTTCCCACTTCAAACTCAACCAAAATGGAGGATGTACGCGACTGTTCAAAGAACCGTAGTGTATGTATGCAATTGTTGGCCAAAACCCTGCATATATACTCGACTTTTGTCCAAAAACCTGCGTGTATACACTACTTTTGGCCAAAACCTGCGTGTATACATGAATTTTGGCCAAAAAGTAGCGTATGCAGAGAAGAAAGTGGTAAAAAGCAAGCCAAGGGTCAAACCACTCTAGGGGAGTGATAATTGATGAACATACTACTAAATGCGACACAGAAACGAGGAGAAACAGAGATAAATTCAAGCACATTGTGCCCCCAAACCCCAAAGAAAACAAGGAATATCCCCAATGGAGTCGCCAATTCTGTTACGGAGATAAACTTCCTATGGCTTGGGGTGTACCACAACAGACTAAATGACATGAGAAAATATCCATTCCAATATGCAAGAGAAATAAAGACATCTAACACTAAGGGATATGAGTCATACCTTATTATGGACAGTTGATGTAGATCCCCATTGAGATTTTCCAACACACTTGCATTCACAGTTCGCTCTCAACAACGGCAAACAAGAAAAGCATGTTATATATCAAAGTGTTAGACCTACTCTAGCATATATAAACAATCATGTGTAAGAAAATAAATACATCCATTGATACAATATTCATATTTATGCACATGTATTCTACAGGAAATGGATATTTCTATTAATAAAACATAGATACAATAGTGACAACCTCTGTTGGCACTTATTCAAACCCAAGAAACCGAGTCCTCCACCTGGGCCTCCACCACTTCAATCCTCCATCTCTCAATGGCAATATTACAAAGCAAAGGCAAGCATGGGAACAAAAGCACTATGTGCTCCAAAGGGACAAAGGGATGGAGACTCAAGCATAAACAAGTGAGGAAACAATGAACTATAGTTTCCTTGCTCTCTAATTTCTCCTCTTTCAATGTATCCAAGAGGATCAATATACAACACTCCAAATAAGAAATGGAGGGTCAAGTCCGTGCATTCTCAAGGAATATGGAAGGCCAATATTCAAGTTATTCGGGACTCTCTGAGGAAAACTTCAAAAACTTTTGGCTTTATGCACATTTCCTGATGTACGCAGGTTTTGGCTCAAAATCTACGTGTACATGTGGATATGGATTTAAAATGTCGCATATACACATAAGCATGTGTTTTTTGGGGACATTATTGGGACATCAAATTACAATATGAGCAAAGGGGGTCCAATGAGTCTGCAGAGGGACATGGAAGGCCATAAAGATGTGATCTGCCAAGTGTGGTAAAATCAGCTATAACAGATGCCACCTAATGTGTGAGGTCAGAGGGGTAACATGATGGTCGAAATACATTATATTCATCCCAGAAGCGGAGTAATGAAGACCTAGGTGGAAGAAACAACCACTCATCAGTACAATACAATGATCATTTTTATGTATATGACTGCAAATATACATATAGCAGTCCTGGATACATAAGAGTATAATGGCCATGAATAGGCATGATATACAAATGGCATGTGTGTTCATCACCATGCACAATATACAATGATTCAAGTTCTCTATAATGGATGAAGATATATGATATACACTGGAAGTTGGTCACGAGAGCTGACATTTTATGAATACTGACACAGTCAAGGAGGTAGCATATGTGGAATGCCACCAATCTCGGAGATCTTCTAAATAAACCGCTACAAGTACATGTCCTATCATGTGAATAAAGGTGTTGAGGTCAAACATGATAGTCCATCATCTGACTACCGATCATTGATGTATATCGTCAATAGACACGAGATATCCCACCGATAATGATAATGGGAATCAAGCTACAAAGTGCAATCTAACAAGTGTGAATATATGTGTTGAGGTCGAACACTTGACATAATCCATCTATTAGGGGACATTGATGTATTCCCAAAACTATCAATGGCGAGAGAACCTACCACTGATGGTTGTAAGTCTCAAGGCATTCAAATGGAATCTAGACTCCTATTCCAGAATAAATGATCTGAAGTCGATGGAATGGAATCCACTGGAAGGAGGGAATTAGGGCATCCCCCATCAACCAACACGAGGTACTCAACAATGCTAGATAATGTGGAAGAAATCAAATGATCAATATGTGCATGAGCCAATAACTGTACCGAGGATTGGCTGACATGAAAAGTTAAGATAACTGAGGAATGGTCGACTCAGGATAAACTTCCTTCGAACAAGAGCATAAGGAAAATGGTGAGTGAAGGTAGGAAACATAGACTCGATATGCAAATGGGGACATCTTTGCAACATGAGAGGCATTGACAGAGGATCCATAAGGACTGGAAGCATAACCAATCGATGGAGAAAAACTCAAAGTAATGAGTATAGCTCCTAAAGTCATACTAACAAACCAACCAATGGATGTGATATATTGTGCTCTATTCAAAGGTGACACAAATCGATAGCTTCCAAAGTTAATATCATTTTCCATCCGTCTTTTTATGTTTTTTTTTAGACTTTTTTCAGATTTGAAAATCTTGGAAAACAATTAAAGTTCTTAAAAATAGTATACAGCTAGGAGGGGACGAGTGTCGCGGGAAAGTTCCAGGCAGTGGAACATACCTATGCTCAATGCAAGGAAGCATGTGCAAGATAAGGACACTCAGGGGAAGGTCTCCTCTCGACAAGGGATGATCAAGCTAGAAAGTATGTAAAAAAGGATCTGCTTGGCTAGGATTGAGACAAGCTTGGGACACATGGCTTAGAACTCTGAAGTGGGGAGTCAACATAAATCTCAATAAGGCAAGTAAAACACATGATAATGAAATTACAACTTGATATACATGGGAGTCACTGCAGGAGATCGCCGGCATAAAGTTCACGAGGATTATAACGGAGGTGAGGATGGATAACTTTTGCACTTTCCACCAACAACCCCATTCTGAAAAGAATTGTCCTCAATGGATAAATTCAATGACATTGGTGATGAATCAGCTATTGGGTTCTAAATTAACTGAGGACAGTGATGAAGAGGAAAAGGGTAGTAAGACCACAGAAAAACAAGAGAATGATACCATGTTTTTATGGGACCGTGTCTCACTTTTTGATATAGAAAGAAGTATTCTGAAACCTGAGGGGATAATAGAAATAAAAATGACAACAAAAGGCCTGGATTTGGTGAATAAAGACAATACAATGCTCTCTAAGATCAAGAAGTTGCGAGAGAATTTCAGGAAACAACCAAGGAACAATGTTGATAATGAAGTACCTAAAGTCACCATTACCAATCAAGGTCCGAAGCAAATCAACATGCATGTTAAGCCTATGGAATACCAAATAGGTGATGACAAGGAAAATATTAAAAAGATTGAAGAACCAGAGGAAGAGTTACCCACAGAAAACCAACCTGTGGAGGAAGATGTTGAAGCAATTGGGGAAGAGAAAACTAGGTTTAAAACCCCACCTTTCCTTTTGACTTTGGAAATTTTGAATCATAAGGTGCATAATTGTTTGGTAGATTCTGGATCATCCGTAAATGTTATGCCACTCGTAGTTTGCAAAAAAATTAATGGACAGCCAAAACCTACTGCCTAGGAAGTTACTCAATTAGATAGGACTAATGTGAAAGTAGACGGGGAAATGGAGAATGTTCTCATTCGTTTATCCACAAATGAAAAGATATGTCAATATATTGATATTGTGGTGGCAGACATACCTTATGGTTATGGAATTATTTTGAACAAAGACTGGTTCGCTAGGTTAAAGGGGTATTTTGCTTCAGATTGGTCACATTTATGGTTGCCTCATAAAGGAGTCCAAAATCAGACCAAATTTTAAGGGAGCCTTACATGAAACACACTATCACTAAGTTGGAAGGAGAAAATGAATCAGCAAATTTTGTATTGGGGAATTATCTAATCGAGTTTGAACTAAGACATCTTTGCATCAGGAGAAGCCAGGAACATAATAGACACTCAGCCCGATCTCCTTCAATGTTCACAAGATGATGAGATTGATTGTAAATTTGCAGACGTATTTTTTGTTTCAAAAACAACAGAATTAGATAATGGTTAGGTATTTCACATCTGCAGTCGAGCCTAGCCCCTTAACTTACAAATTATTGAATCTATAGGGGTAGGCAGAGAACTGATCAGGTAGTGGTTTAGTTCTCAAATTTTATTTTTCTTGGGTTTGTTTCTTGCTCTTGATAACCTTGTACATAAATAATTTGATGTAATTTTTTTTTACTTTGATTTGTTGTTGTTGTTTCTAGTTACTTTTGGTTTGGTTTTGAATAAAAGAGGCAAACTTTGGTTACGGGGAAAACATCAGGGTTCTCGATTAACTGAAATATTTGGGATAAGACTGTGCATTATTGTTTGAACTGATAGAATTTCTTCTTGTAAGTAGTTTTCCTAAATGGCTATGAACTCATTGAAGTCCTTTTTAATCCCTGAAAATAACTTAGAATCAAAAGGTCTAGTATACTATTTCGAGGCTCCATCCATTTCACATCTAAAAGATACTAGGGGGTGACAACTAAAGACCCGCGAAAAGGAATCAAGGTAAACAATTTATTATATATAAATGATCCCATGCCAAGATTTAAAAGTCTAAAGGCTGTTAAGAGTCAAAACTCCTAAAAAAAAAAAGAGTATCGAAACACATGAATACAAAATTGCCAAAAGTTCTTCTCCGTCTGTGAGCTGAAAAGTAAATACATCTCTCACACAAAAGGACACTATGGATGGAAAAGCCTGAATAAAATTAAGAAAGAAAGGCATATGGAGGACTCAAAAGAAAAAAAGGTTCAAAAGGCACAAAAAAGTGTAAAATGGCATGGGAATGAGGAACAAATGAATATTTCTGTTTACCATATGTTACAATCCTGTGGTGTCCAAGCTAGAAACTACCCAAAGATAGAGGTAAAATAAAACTCATCTACTAAGCCTCAAAAGAGTTATCCTGACTTTGAGATTTTGGTGTTCCCATTTCCAAAAAAATGGACTGTCATCAATGATTTAAATGCATGTGTTTGCCATTATAGGAATACAAGCATATAGAAGAATTCAACCTATGAGTTTAATGAATAAACAGTGTATTACTGAGGGAAGAGTTGATTCAAAAATCCGGGGTTCACCAGGTAGTCGCCAATTGTTGCAGCTGCAACAGTTTCCCAAAATTCTAAAAAATTTCGGGACCCTCCTTTTAATATTGTTTTGATCAGCTTGTTTGGGTTTGCTTGATTTTATGATGATTATTTAAGGAATATATTTATGCCGAGGCTGTTGTATGACTTACATTGATTTCTTACCCCGCTACGGAAGTTGTTGAGGCTATGAATCGGAACCGCAGTTAACTACGTATCCATCGTTGCGGAGATGCAGTTGAATGACGATCCGATACAAAGTGTACTTTCATTTTATGCATTTTCTTTTATCTTTTTATTGGCGTCCTTATTGGAAGACTGTCGAAACTCTTTGTCTCTATAGTTTCCGCTATTGCGGATGACATTTTCCGAGCACCATGATGGATGTTTCGACCTTTTCCATTTCCCGTTAGTTTTGTTTTACAAGGCCTTAGTCTATTTTGCTCCGTCGTTGCAGCTCTGGAATGAATTATTCTTCCGCTTTAGTTTTGATTTATGTTTTCCGTCTTGCCAATGTCTTGCTTAAGTAATTTCTATTTTCCCTCCAATGTTGACTGGTCTGCGAAACTCATTGTTTTTACAGCTTCCACCGTTGCGACGTTCCAACCAACTAATGGTCCAAGGTTTTAGTCTAGTTGAGCTCCGATGCGGAGTTATCTTTTTGTTTTCTCTCGCCGATGCTTTGCTTGGCCCTGTGGAACTCGTAGTTGTTTCATCTTCTGCCATTGTAGAGATGCAGCTGACATGATCACCGATCCATTAGTCACTCCGCCGCCTGATGGTCATGTTTTTCCCGCCAAATGTTTGTTTTTACCGGGGTGTATATATTGGGGATGTAGGGCATTTTTTCCATTTTTTAACCTGCAATCTCGTGCCTGCGCTATCGTTGTCGTCTCGAAGGGGGCATCGTACTTGCTGTCGGTAGCTCATTCGTGGGTGGCGTCACCGTGGAATTTTGCAGATTCTTCTTGTCAGCTGCACAACTCCTTGCTAGGTAGGCCAATCTTCTCGATTCTACCCGTCATTTGAGTTTCGAACTAGGGTTGTCGTCCTTGGTTAGTTTCCACCGCCGTGGTTAATGGACACCTAGGTTTACGGTTTTTTTTAGGATATCTAGTTCGTCTCGAGAGTATCGTCGTCCCGGGGGGGCGGGGGGTTGTTTTCCTGATGATTGTTGCGGGGCCGTTATGAATTTTCAAACTTTACCCAACTGTTTGGGAGACTGGTGCAGACAAGCGTTACGCTGTCTGCACCAGTTTTCCCCGGCTTGCGTATGGTCGTCTAAGGGGGAGGTTTCCTTTTCTTTTGCAAGAGGAGGGCGTTTTTTCCCTGGTCTGTTTCGAAGTGCCGAGGGTTTTGATTTTCCAATTTTTGTGTCGCTCACGTGTCGGGACTAGGGCTGTGGTTTTTTGAGATTGTGCCTCATTGCAAATGGGATTGGCGATGGGATGATTTATTCAGGAATCAATAGCGCCAACTTTGTTGTTTTGAGACTGTTTTCTTTGCAGGGGGAAATCTCACATTATTAGCGAAGCATTATTGTTATTGGTTGATCACGAAAATTTTTAGTCATGGGCAGGATCTAGTTTTTTTCGCAGACTTATTTTGTGCAGGAATACTTGGTAGTTAAATCTGGTTCTATATTTTACATATATTTCGTCATGACTAGCATGACCGAGGTAAATGCTTATGTAGTTTTGTCTTCATTCTTTGAATATTGGTTGAACGGCTCAACATGACCTAAAGGGATTTTGTGTATGGAAGGGCACTTTCTACGAGAACGAGATGTCTAAAAGGCAGAAAAAGAAAGCCCCTGTGGTGGAAGAGGAACTTGAGGTAAAAGTTGTCACAAAGGTTGAATATACTTACAAAGACACCAAATGCATCACAGAAGTGGAACCTAAATACAAGTGGGGGGGAATTTATAGACTGATATCACACCATGAAGTACCTGACACTGGATTTGAAGAAGAAACTATATATGCTAATATTGAAAGATCTGCTTTGATGAGGATTGCTACCAAGCCTGAGCTTTTCCCGTGCTCAAAAGTAATTGGATGGATTCTTCCCAGGGCAGACGTAACTACCATGATTTTAGCCAACATTAACGAACAGGGTTATGCTGCTTATAGCCCTGGTTATGTATCATTAGCCTACCACTTACCAGAAGCCTGGGTTTACTTGACTGAGGATTGGCTAAAGGAGATTAATATTGACCTAGTTGAAACATTGAAAAGAATGCTGGTACCTGGAAAAAGTTTCAGAACCAGACCATTAGGGGAATACGACACAGCCACCTTAAGAACCCCTTAGAGGTTCATTTCTTTAATGCTGAATAGAATCTTTGGGAGAGCTCACGATAAAAGATTTAAGTTGGGGTGGGTTCCTATCAGCTTCTGTGTAGCCACCCAAGGGACTGTGTTCAACTGGGAAAACATTGTGTCAAACAGTCTCTCAGCTTGCATTGCTTCAGCCTTGGTAGGGGTGTCCCAGAAAAAATTGAAGTTCTACATGAGCTCCATATTGATTGATTGCATACTGTGCACCAAGCCATTCCCAAATCTGAGGTGTATTTGGGACAGAGACAGAACACTAGTATACACAGGCTACAAGCCATTATGGGTGCATAAGTACTACAGTCATTACAGAGAAGTGTGTGAACACTTCATCATGCCGTTATATACAATGATTTTATTAAAGGAATGCAACTGCATGTCTGAAGAGGCGTTGCAAGTCATTGAGGAGTATGTTGATTACTACTTAACGGAAGACAGAATGTATATTAGAATGTATGGCTGCTCCAGAGCACCTTCACTGCTTCCCAAATATGCCATTGATTATGTGGTACACAAGGAGGCAGTCAGGTAGGTATTCTTGGATGGCATAGGGAGTTTTTTGTTTGAACACAAGAAGGCAACTTATCCTCCCATACCATTCAGAATGGGAAGTTATAAGTTTTCAAGAGTTAAAAGGGCTGATGAGTTTGTAGAAGAACTAGAGAAATTTCATTTTGGAGAAATAAATTTCCATAGGAATGACTCTCGAAATAAAGTCGCAGAACACTGCAAGGAGGCAAATGTGCATTTTGAGTATACAATCCATTGGAATAAGGATGAATCAATTTTCCAAAATGCAGAAAACATGACTACATTAAAAAGAATATTCAAAAAGAAAATCACTACTAAAGGTGGGAAAGCCCAGGTTGAATAGAAAAAAGCAGACGAAGAGGAGGCTAGGAAAAGGGAAGAAGAGGCTAGGAGATTAGCATAAGAGGCTGAAAGTTGGCTTAGAATTGAGGAAGAACAAAAGAAGAAAGTTGAACAAGAAGCGGCTAAGAGTGTAGAGGAAGCTTCCAGGAGAGAAGAAGAAGAAAGAAAAAAGAAAGAGGATGAGGAACTCAGGAAACAGGAGGCTGAAAGATTAAAATTGATGGGGTCCATGACAGAGCAACATACTTCTGACCCTACAGACACTCAGGTTCAGGATCTGGATAACCCTGATGCAAGTGCTAGCAGCACCTTAGGACAAGTTGTTGTTTCTTCCCTAAGACTGATCCCTTTTGAACAAAAGAAAGGGGAAGAAGTTCCATACTTCAATACCATTTTTTATGATAAGGAAAAGAAAAGAATTGTGAAGAGGACCGAGAGGAGAGTTGAAACTGGGGGGTAGTTAAGGAAGATGATAATTGATACAGTCAAGGTCATGGAATGGATAAGGACCCGAGATTCACTATCCAAGCTGGAGCAGCATTGATTCATGCCTCTGAGGATAATGTGGATCGGATAATGGATAACCTTGAGCAATCAAGGAAAGCTACTGCCCAACTAAAAGATACGATGTGAAGGGAGAGAGAAGAAAGCAATAAATTGAAAAGAAAGTTTGAAGACATGCAAAATGAAATAAAGTCTTCAAAGGCAGAGCTCCAGTCCCTCCAAGTAGAGAAGATGTCTTTGGAGGTTGCCCAGGAAATCCTAGCAAAGTTGCAGCAGGAATGTCAAGAGCTAATGACAAAAAGGGATGGGCTGAAAGCAGTATGTGAAAGTCTTCATGCAAAAAAAGACCAGCTGCAAAGTAGGATAGGGGAGCTGGAATTACAAAAGGATACTTTGGAAGAGTCAGAGAAATAATCTCAGGTGCAAGCAGCAGAGCTTAAAGAACAAATTGCTTTATTAGCAGCAGCTTTGGAAGAAGCCAGGGAACAATAGGCCAGCATTCATCCTTTCAAAGAACATGTTTTAGCACAAAGAAGAAAAATGCATAGGCTGCAAGTATCCATAGAAGAAGAGAGGTGCAAGGTTTTGCAGGTATATAATAGACTAGAAGAAATTTTGGAAACTTCTTCATATTTCATGGATAGATTGTAGGACATTTTAGAAGTCCTAACGGGAAGAATAGCAAGACTAGAGGCCAATGAGGAGATCCCCGCAGACTTGCCAACAAAAGATCAACAAGGCTTGAAACAAGACTATGACTTATTAGAGTTTGCCATAAGCACAACTGAAGAATTTAAGAAGGCTGTAAAGAAAACGAAGGGAGCTTGTACAGAGTTCTGTAGGATACTTTTGATCACTTACAACCATTTCTAGGTGGCTGCTGAGCAAAGAATGGATGCATTTCCAAACCACAACCTGTTTATAGAGATGTTGCAGAATAGATATCAGGAAGATGAACAGAGAATTCAGCAGATCATGGCTATGGACAAGCAGATCTTGAGAGATGAGGTAGCTCATTTAGCGGTCAGTGTACAGTTGCTAGAAGATCAACTACGCTTGAGCTCAGCCAAGATCGAGAACATTGACTCAAAATATTTAGCATGGAAGAAGTTTCTGAACAATCAAGCGGGGCCCTCCACTTAAGTGCTTTATTAGTTTGTTTAAATGTAATATATTGTAAATTGTATAAGCACTAAATGTGAGAAAATTGTGGGAGATGAAACGTTGGGGAAGCCCAAGGGTCATTTGTGGGTAGCCCAACAGTTTTTTTCCTTTTGTATAAGCATAGGAGAATTAGATAGAGGAGGGGATTTTTCCCAGTGAGACTTGTGAAAAAACTTGTTGTAAGAGGAACTATTTCATTTTGCAATAATAAAATTACAATTTTTCCTGTTGGAGAAAGTGTTGTGTGGAATGTTCAAATGTGGTGAAATGAACAAATGTTGAAGAGGAACTATTTCGTTTTCAGATGTGTTTCATTAACTGTGAGATCATTCTAACTTTTTGAACCTATGTTCTTGTATGACTGTTCTCTGGTTTATTTTATGATAATTTCCACTATGAGTAATGAATGTTTTAATATATGACAAGCTATCTTGTTGTGCATATCTCCATTCATGTTTATGTGTTTTGATTCTAATAACAGCTATCTATGATTTATCTTAACATATGAGCAGCAATACATTACTCATTAATTGATAATCTTGCTCCCTAGGGACAGCTTAGTTAGTCTTGTTTTCTATTGTATGTGATTTAGATGCGAGAGAGTCTAAGACAAGAGGTAAGAACCTCTGCATCACATTGTGATTGCTCCTCGTATTCTTTATCAATCTACATGTTAGATAGGCACTTGCATATCATACTTAAAGTTAAAATTACAAAAATCTACACGATGGACCAGGCCGCAACCAGTAAAACCATTTATTTTTGTTACTTGACCTACGGTAGCCGGACCACAAACCAGATAGATTCCCCATACCAAATAGTCACGAGCTAGTTGGGAACATTAACTGGGGAGAATCCCTTGCTGTTGTCACCTGCGAATTTCCAGGCCTCAACACAAGGATTTCACTCTCTCACCTATACAGACAACTACTTGTTTTGTTTAGTAGTCTTGGAGAATTTACTCACAATGAACTATTCCAAAACTCTAAATATTAATCTTGTCAATCTACCCTATCAAACAAAAACGTGTAATTCATTTTAAATTAAGCATTGATTTTAGTGGTTGTGATTACTTAAAGGGAAATGACCGTGCAACTAATGATATTATGAATCAATAGTGAAAGTAAATGTGCACACCTAACAAATAATGCCAAGTGCAATTTTGTATAAATGAGAAAACGAGGTATGCCACTACATGAAATGCAAAAATATTCATTCCCTTATAAATGCCAATGTAATCCTTCCTATATGAAATCCTAAACACAACTCTCATCCAAGCAATCCAATGCAAGTACCTCCTTAAATACATATGTGAGATGCACGTAAGAATGCAACTATTTTGTATTTTCAATATAAAAGAATGAAAATGCGATAAAAGGCATTAAAATTCTCAGCCTCTGCAACAAGTAGAAAACACAAGCCAAGAAAGACACCGAGACCAGAAGACTAATGCACTAATGGAAAAACAAAAAAGGAGATAAATGACTAGAACTAATTTCAAAGAAAAATCAATGAAAAAGAGGTCTTTGGTCACAAAAGAAGCAGCCAACAGACAACATCAATACCCAGGAAGACCCAACCACACTCACAACCCAACCAGCAACAACTTCCCACATCAAACTCAACCAAAAGGGAGGATGTGTGCAACTATTCAAAGAACAATAGTGTATGTATGCGGCTTTCAAAGAGGGAATCTTTCACCTCCTGTGGACAGCAAGGTGTTCCACTGGTCTGAATGGTTCATATCCAAAACAAATAGAGGACAGAGGTTTAAGACTCTCCCTAGAAGTTGTAGATATCTGGAATACAAGGCTTTGACAGTTCACCTGTGTACCTATGAAAAATCTCAACACCAGAATCAAAGCAACCAGAATATGATCTACTAATCTATGCTAGTGACTAAGGAATCTAGCAACATATATATGTGAAATCACAACAACAACATCATATGTGGGATAGAAATCAACTTGCATTAGAAAAATTAAGAAGTTTACAACCAAGCCTTAGTGTTGACATGCATCTCCATGAAACCAACTCTTCATCCCCAAAATATTTAACTCTAGCTCTCTATGCTCTCTCCAAATGATCTTGGGCCAAGAATCAATCCAACAACATAACAATACCTTAAATGTTCTCCCCTCAACCATGGCTATGAGCTCATATTTATAGGGCTTTAATGGATAGAGATGGTTGAGAAATTAGTGGGTGAGGTGGCCTCTAAGATCCTAGGATGAGGAATCTCAAGCTCAACCGACCCACAACAGTAGGGATAAGGCAGTACACAAGGATTATCATCTAGAAGCCTTGAGAAACTTATCTTTTCCCCTTTTTACCCAGGGTACCATGCTTATCCTTCTATGACAGAGTGGTTCTGGTAATAACCGCCTATGGACCAAGGGCAATGGGCGGTGGCACCGCTTGTGGACAACCGATGAAAGGCGCAGGGGTACCACTACTGGATAAAGGGGCATGTGTAGTGCTAGGAATTTGTATGACAGATTGATGAAAAACCATTTATTTTCCACTCAAGAAGCTGGGATTCAGGGCAAGTAGGTATTTCAAATGTCTTATCACATGATGGTGACAGGATTTTGGTATAACAGGATGCCCCCCAAAGAATGAGTCTTAGAGTGATACGATAAACGAGAGCTTTGAGAACAAGTCGTCACCAGGAGATGAAAGTGTCGGCTCAATCGGAGTATGCAGTTAAGTAGGCATCTGTAGTACATCAATATGTTGACTCATAGACACAATTAACCAAACTCATAGCTGCATACCAATACAAGGCATATCCATGAGTGGAATAAACAAGCATGGCTACTAGAATACAATGTAGATCCATGTGATAGAGGACTCAAACTTGGACATAGCTACCAGACATACAATGTAGATCTATGTCATACAGATGCAAATTTGAGCATAGCCATGACCATACAAATGTGGATCCATGCTAGATATACAAAACTCCATCGCAACCTAGGGAAAAAGCAATGATCACTTTTAAACAAATGCCAGGGTCTTCGTCTCGTCTTCCACAAAGTACGATTCTATCCATGTGATTACAATGATCTAAAGTTGAACATGGTAGAAACCACTTGATTACCGGCCAATGATGTGAACCATTAACAAGTGTGAGGGAGATCACCATTAATGTCAATGATTCCCAAGGTACCCTAGTACAATCTACTGAGTGCGAATAGTCGAACACCTAGTCGATTCTATCGATCAAAGGTCAATGATGTGAACCTATGTCAAGAGCGAGAGAATCTGTCATTAAGGCATACATATCTCAAGGTAATAAATATTGTTTCGAAGACTATTTCGCGGATGATGAGCTGATGTCGATGGGAATAATCTCATCGAAGGAGGGCCATGATGAGTCCCACATCGATGACATGAAACTTGGATACATAGTTCTGGAATGATGTGAATGTAGTAACCATATGACTGACTCAAAGATACTGACACAAAGACTGTGTAGACTACAAAGGTAAAAATTCTTCAGATTCCCTTTGAACATCGGGCGGCATGAAAAAATGACTTGGCAGCATGACTAGACAAGACAGATACACAATGCGATATTGGACAATGCATTCTTTTGAAAGACTCAAAGGATTGACATGACTCATGAAAGTGGATCGTCACAGAGATTAGATGAATACCCAATTGACTAACATGATTGTGCAGACAAGTGCCATGTTCAAAGGTAATGACAATCAACTGCCATTATTTACAAAATGATTCCCTTCCCATTTTCCCCATCATGATTGATGAGTGCCTCTTTTCGGTTTTACGAGTTCAAAGAGGGTAACAAACACTAGATATAACTTGTCAGAAGACAAGTCCAGTCTCATATGTTTTACGAACCTGAGAGAGGAGGGGTTCGTTCCCAAAATGACTCTCTCAATGTTTAATTTAACGAGTCCACTAAAAGAAAACTCGGTATCGTTCATGTTTAGAGAGTCTGAACGAATACAGAAGAAAACTCCATGGGGGTCCTTTTTCATATGATTTAGTCTCTAAGGCCCGAAAAAGTATAAAATCATACCTTAGAGAATTCTTCTAGTCATGATTATCTGGAGTGTTCCTTTTTCATAAATAGTCCTATCCGAACCGAAAAAGAGATAACCTACCATTGGATGGACGACTCCTCAAATAATTTAATGAGCATGAAGAAGACAAGATCGCTCGACGATCTTTTTGTATTTAGGGAGCCTGAAAAGAGTTTAAAGAGAACTCCATTAGACTTTTTCATGTTTGAATCCAGAGCACAAAAAAGTAATAAACTAAGCTCAAACCACTTTTCATGTTTTAACCAGAGCACGAAAAATGAAAAGTAAGCTCAACACCATCTTACTATTTTTAATGAGCTCGAATATCGGTTGAAAGAATGCTCAAGGATTGGTTTCATTTTTACGCAAGATTGAAACCAATGGGTAAACTATGCTTGAAAAATCCCATTAACATGCTATACAGAGGTTGGAATCTTGCCCCCAACATGATTGCTAGCGAAGCTTACCCCTAGCATGGATGCTAGGGGCTTGACATGCCCCCAAGCTTTGTTTCATTTAACATCGATTCTTCTTCCATACCCAACCTAAAAACCTGGTTACTAATGTGAAAATGTTCACCAGGGGGGTAGGAAGAATGAGAATCAGGCAGGTGAAAAGAAGGTTCAATTTCTAACACTAAAGTGAAAACTCGACTCAAGGGAAGGGGTCTATTTCATTTTTACGCAAGCTTGAAACAAAAGGTAACTATGCTTGGAACATGATTTCATTTTTATGCAAGCTTGAAACCAAAAGGTAAACTATGTTAAAGGAAACCTACTTCATTTTTTTAATGAGCTTGACATAGAATGTGAACTTTGCTTAGGAAAAAATGACATGATGGTCAGGTGCTATTTCATTTTTTAACGAACTTGACATAGAATGGTAACTTTGCTCAGGAAAAATTGACATGATGGTCAAGTGTTGTTTCATTTTTTAACGAGCTTGACATAGAATGGGAACTTTTCTCAAGACATGGTTTCATTTTTATGCAAGCTTGAAACCAAAAGGGTAAACCATGCTTGAGCAGTGGTTTTATTTTTTAACGAGCTTGAAACCAAAAGTAAACTATGCTTGAAAACCTGATCCTACCCAACATGATATCCAGAGGTTGTTAGGTTTCCCCCATTACATAAAAGCTAGCGGCGTAGCTCCATTATAATGTCCATAGACTAGAGCCATGCCCCCCATTTTACCTATGATGGGAAGAAGCTAACTAGAAGAAGGGGAAGGAACCACAAGAACATGCGGCACATTTAGACCAGTCTGATTACTAGGAGTAATGCGATGGTCAGGTATAACAAAGGAAAGTTGATCAATGGTCACAATCTTCCTATCATGGGGAAAATGCATAGCTTGAAAGAGTGTGGACACAACAGCCTTGAAAATGCATAGCTTGCCAAGCAGATGAGGATAGAATACTAACAAAAGACCCTTCGTCAACAATAGTGCGAAGTATCTGCCTAGTAGTAACATTCACAACTATCTGGAAAGCAACAATCTAATGAATATGAGACTCTACTAGGTTACTCTAGTCAAAGGAAATAACCTCATTACTTGGAGAGGACTCTGTCGAAATAGACAAAATTTCCTCTTGTCGAGAACAATCAGAATGAAGCATAAGAACTTCAGCAAGATTAAGTTCATTCTCTACTAGAAGAGAAGAACAATATGAAGATTTGGTCAAAGAGACTACTTCAGTATTAACACTCTCTAATGAAAGAGCGAGATCGGGTGGAAATGACACCGACTCGACCACTTTAACTTCACTCTCCAAAGGAAGAGTGGGATCAACCACAGATAAATCTGAATCGACCACTTGGTCAACCAGTGGGGGATCAAGGGATAACTTACTATCACTTGTTGGAATCACCCGTTGATGATCAGTAATATTTTCCAACCAACGTGAAGCTTCATCCATGCTTGGACAAAGAAAAGTACGATGCATAGCCTTGCATATCAAACAAGGATACAAGACTTTACCCTTACGACCTTTTACCAATGGGTCACCGGTTGAGGGAGTATCGTCAACATGATGATCAAAGGTTGATGATACAGATGGTTTTTACTTTTTAGACCACTCTTCTTGTACAGGGGAGAGACCGGGACATTCCTTAAGAAGGTGGTCCCCCTTGTAAAGATTACAAGGGAACTTGGGTTTTCCAGGTGTTCTCTTAGAATGAACACCATCAAGAATAGATGGTTGCTACTTTTTCTCTTTCTTATCCTTCTTCTTCTTACTCTTCCCTTTCTTCTTCTTCTTCTTATCCACATGACTACTAACCGTAGAGCTTTGTTCAAGAGAAGAAGAAGAAAGAGATGAAGCCACAACTAGTGAAGAAGGATTAGGATTAGGTTGAGGTCGATCCTCTCCTAAAGGAGAGGTGACATTTGAGACATTAGGTGTAATAGGAATTACCGGATTAAACAGCTAGACCGGTAATCCTATAGTTAATCCAGGAAGATTTAGAGTGGCAATAAAGGGAGGACCAATACCTTCACTGGGAGGGAATACAAAAGGTACACCTTGGAAAGGGACCTCTTGATTGGTAGTCCCAGATGGGGATGCCATCTCTAAATTCTCTAACAACCCCCTAACTACCACGCACAAGCAAGTACTACACAAACTAAAAGCAACAAGAAAACATGTGAAAAGGAGTGGATAAGAGTCAAGAATCTCACAGGACAGGCCAAAAGGATAACTCAGATGGTTTGAGGATTCCTAAAAGGGTCTCTCGATATACGCAAGGTATGAGGGAGCTCAAATTAGTAGTAGTGTTGTCTAATGCATAAGTGTACACAAGGGGCTTTCGATATACAATCGAGTACATGAAGTACCTTTCTATATACCTTAAGGGTACGTGAAAGGCCGTTCGATATACCGATGGTACATGGAAGAACTGCGCAAGTCCTGGGATGTAATGTGGACAAATAACGTCAACTCCTACGTTTAATGATGCCCGAACATGTCTCTAACTTATCACTCAAATTGCTAAAAGTTTTAACCTAGTAATACCGTTAATTTTATCTTGTGCGTTTAGGTGGAACCATGTAGTGAAAACTTGAATTAAAAGAAGATGCACACTAATCTATATGAAAATGCAAGTTTTTCTCTTCAATGAAATTCTACCTAAGAGAGGGAGAGAGATCTACTTTTCTTCCAAAAATGCACACCCAAATGCAAATGCAATTCTATCTTTTCAAATGAAAAGTGAAATACCAATGCACCCCAAACAATCTTCAAAGCAAATAAGAAAGATATCTAGAGAACATATAACATAAATAAAAAAATTTCCTATCTTTTCATGCTTGAAAAAGACACATAAAAACTCAATGGAAAGATGATTTCACTAACGTTGCCAAACAAATCTAACTCTAATGCATGCAAAGCTGAAAATATATGTTTCTTCTCAATGAAAGTAAGATCTAGAATTTCAAACAATCATGCACAATACAAGAAGAAAATTGTTCAACAAGCTTGCGGATAAAGCAAAAGAGAGAGAAAACTAAAACTTCTCTTTGAAACAGATAAGGAAACTAAGAACCAATCTTTCCTACCAAGCACTGAAAAAATTAGCATGTAAAAGGAAACAAGAATCACCCCAAGTAAAGGAAGACTCAAAACAACATGGATCACTCACGCATTCCAAGTCCAAAAAAAACTAAAACCTACTCATGAAAATGAAATGTATATTTCCAATTCCAATGAATAATATCTACAGAAATGAGCAAGAGGTTTCAAGCAAATAAAAGAATGCAAAATCCAATGCAAGAAACAAAAACTCTATTTGAATGCAGAAAGAATATAACACTCAAAGCGACTTTAGAATATACAATTCATGGCCGTGAGGGAGCATTGTTTTTTCAAAAATACACTTCATTTTCATCAAAAAGTAAGCCAAAAACACACAAAAAATCAAAATACAAAGTCTGGAACATGGCCTACTTGGCATCGCGTAGATGAAGCTGCTAACAGGCGGTTTTGAGGCAGAACCGCTTCTTGCTCACTGGATTCAGGCGGTGGCACCGCGTATGGCTAACTAGACTTAGGCGGTGGCACCGCTCCTTACCAACAGAACATGTGTGGTCCCCTAAATAAATACAAAACACAAGGAGAACGACAGATCAAGTCAGAAAAAGACCAAATCAAGGCAAATACTGTTGAATTGAGTATGGAAACAGAGCATAAAATACTGAAATGACTCAGATCTAAACAGATCTGGAGGTTTCAAACCCAAATGGACTCAGTCAGAGAGTAGATATGACTGAAGAGAGTTGAACAAGGAGCCTGGATTCAGACAAGAGTTGCAAACTGAGGAAGGTCATAACAACTGATACACTAATTCCCCAGCAGAGTCACCAGATTTGTTAGCTGGAATATTTCACCTCCTACAGATAGCAAGGTGTTCCACTGGTCTGAATGGTTCAGATCCAGAACAAATATAGGACAGAGGCTGAAGACTCTCCCTAGATGCTGTAGATATCTGGAATACAAGCCTTTGACAGTTCACCTGTGTACCTACAAAAAAGCTCAACATGAAACGAATCAAAGCAACCAGAATATGATCTACTAATCTATGCTAGTGACTAAGGAATCTAGCAACATAGATATGCGAAATCACAACAACAACATCATATGTGGGACAAAAATCAACTTGCATTAGAAAAATGAAGAAGTTTAAAACCAAGCCTTAGTGTTTACATGCATCTCCATGAAACCAGCTCTCCATCCCCAAAAGCTCAGACTCTAGCTCTCTATGCTCTCTCCAAATGATCTTGGGCCAAGAATCAATCCAACAGCATAACAATACCTTCAATTTTCTCCCCTCAACCATGGCTATGAGCTCATATTTATAGGTCTTTAATGGATAGAGATGGTTGCGAAATTAGTGGGTGAGGTGGCCTCTAAGATCCTAGGATGAGGGATATTGATCTCAACCAACCCACAACAGTAGGGATAAGGAAGTACATGAGGCTTATGATCTAGAAGCCTCGAGAAAATTCTCTTTTTCCCTTTTTACCCAGGGTACCGCGCTTCTCCTTCTATGACAGAGCGGTTCTGGTAATAACCACCTATGGACCAAGGGCAATGGGCGGTGGCACCACTTGTGGACAACCGATGAAAGGCGGTGCAAGCAAGGGTACCGCTCTTGGATAAAGGGGAATGCGCGGTGCTGGGAATTTGTATGACAGATTGATGAAAAACCATTTAGTTTCCACTCCAGAAGCTGGGATTCAGGGAAAGTAGGTATGTCAAATGTCTTATCACATGATGGTGACAGGATTTTGGTATAACAAACAAAAAAGGAGATAAATGACTAGAACTAATTTCAAAGAAAAATCAATGAAAAAGAGGTCTTTGGTCACAAAAGAAGCAGCCAACAGACAACATCAATACCCAGGAAGACCCAACCACACTCACAACCCACCCAGCAACAACTTCCCACATCAAACTCAACCAAAAGGGAGGATGTGTGCAACTGTTCAAAGAACAATAGTGTATGTACGGGGCTTTTGGCCAAAATCCTTCATGTATACTCAACTTTTGGCCAAAAAATGCATGTATATGTGACTTTTAGCCAAAAACTACGTATGTACATGAATTTTGGCCAAAACCCGGCGTATATAGAGAAGAAAGTGGTAAAAAGCAGGCCAAGGGTCAAATCACTCTAGTGGCATGTCAATGCATGAACATAGTACTAAATGCAACACATAAATAGGGAGAAACAGAGAGCGATTCAGGCACATTGTGCCCCCAAACCCCAAAGAAAAACAAGGAATAGCCCCAATGGAGTCGCCAATTCTATTATAGAGAGGAACTTCCTATGGCTTGGGGTGTACCACAATAGAATGAATGACACGAGAAATCAATCCATTTCAATATGCAAGAGAAATAAAGACAACTAACACTAAGGGATATGAGGCGTACCTTATTCTGGAGAGTTGATGTAGATCCCCATTGATATTTTCCAACATGCTTGCATTCACAATTCTCTCTCAACAATGGAAAACAAGACAAGCATGCTATATATCAAAGTGTTAGACCTACTCTACCATATATAAACAATCATGTGTAAGCAAATAAATACATCCATGGATACAATATTCATATTTATGCACTTGTATTCGACAGGAAATGGACATTTCTATTAATAAAACAGAGATACAATATTGACAACCTCTGTCGGCACTTATTCGAACCCGAGAAACCAAGTCCTCCACCACTTCAATCCTCCATCTCTCAATGGTAATCTTACAAAGAAAAGGAAAGCATGGGAAGAGAAGCACTATGTGCTCCAAAGGGACAAAGGGATGCAAACTCAAGCATAAATAAGTGAGGCAACAATGAACTATAGTTTCCTTGCTCTCTAATTTATCCTCTTTCAATGTATCCAAGAGGCTTAATATATAGCACTCCAAATAGGCAATGGAGGGTAGAGTCCGAGCGTTCTCAAGGCATATGGATGGCCAAGAGTCAAGTTATTCAGGACTCAATGAGGAAAACTCCAATTTTTTTTGGCTTTATGCACATTTCCTAATGTATGCGAGTTTTGGCTCAAAATCAACATGTACATGCAGATATGGATTTAAAAGTGATGTATACACATAAATAGGTGTTTTTTGGGGACTTTCTTGGGACGTCAAAGTATAATATGAGAAAAGGGGGTCCAAGGAGTCTACAAAGGGACATTGAAGGCCACAAAGATGTGATCTACCAAGTGTGGTAAAATCAACTACAACACTCATCACTATTATCTAGTGTCTAGGAAGTCTACTAGAGCAGTTCATGCAAAAATTCACTGGCCATAAACTAGGAGTCAGACACAGGGTTAGCAAAAACGGTTTAGGGAAAACAACTTTGGCCACTACAACACAAGATCGGTTAAGAGGTATTAGGTTCACCTCAATGCATAATGGGTCACTACACAGACTCCCCTGTCCTTCTTCCTTCCTTGCAAGCACCTTAGCTTCATGCACCACCTCCTCCTAGCTCTTCCCACTCCTCTTCAAGTAGGTTTCCTTTTTTGTTCCCTATCCCTTGATCAACTATGTGGTTTAATTGCATGAGTATCCCTCATACAGGTAGTATAAGTGTGGTGGAAGAAAATACATTTGGAATTTGGCATAATCGTCCTCTAGTGTAGTCATCCCCATGCTTCCATAACTGCATAGACTAAATCTTCCTCCAACCTCACCCACAAACATTCAATGATTGGGAAAATAGTCAAGAAAGGTATCTGGCTTATTCAAGAAACACGGTATGATTTTGGTGATTTCACAAGGTTTAACTTGGAAGCATGGATATGGTCTCTCATAGACCCCCCCCCTTTTTTACCTTCCACTAGTGAATTCACATGCCCCCCTTCTCTTCATTTTTCTACCACCACCAAATCCAGTTATATTTTTATATTAATAAAAAATAAAATTACATCCATTCTTCCATATAAGATTTTGCAATTCATCACTTACATCATATACATAACTTTAGGCATATCAAAAAAGAGCATTACATCCCCCTCCCCCTTAAATTCAACTCCGTCCTCAGAGTTCCATTGTTCAAAACACATGAACGAAAATTTTCAGATTAATTACAATGTATAGTTTCAAAACTAGATGGGGATTCTCTTCCCATGTCCTATCTTTTATTTTCCCATATCATTATTTCAAGGATGCAAAGGGTCCATTGGACCTTTACCCATGTTGTGGCCCTATTCCTTGGAGTCCTGCTTGTTTTTTCCAATACGTAGATGGGTTCTTGATGCTCTTATTGATGATTGTTCAAGGCTGCATACAACCAAGGTACACTTCCACCTACAACTTCCATTGTAGTAGCTTCCTACACATTATATAAATTGGCCTCTTGATTCTTTCTTTTCTTTGGGAATTCCATGCCATATTGTTCTCCTCGATAGTTCCAATATTTTAATTGAAAAGGAGGCCTCTGTCCCACTAACTCTGCCATTTTTACTTCACTTTTAAGGATTTTCTAATTGGAAAAATTAAATTTGTCCAGCTTAATATCAAAATGTGTAGCCCCTCTTTCTCTCACCTCAGGTTTTTAATTTAGCTTACCATTCCAATATTTGTGTACATTATTCTTTCTTTTGCTCTGTTTATACATGGAACTTAACCTTTCGAAAACATTCATTCAATGTGTGGGGCTCATCATATGAGATCTTGTCTTTGTAAAATGTTGGAAACCTACTAAGAAAATGTTGGAATTTGACCTTCTCATCGTGAATGAAGTCAACATAACTTAGCAGTTCCAGGAATCATTTCTCATACTCTTCCATGGATTTATTTCCCATGTTGAATTCAAAGAACTCTTAACATTTTTATGTCATAGTATTGTTGGGACAGATATTCATGCTTGAATAATTTCTGAAATTTCCTCCATGACAATTTTCTTTCATCCAACTTTTATATATGTTTCAGCTGCTTCCACCATTGGTAATATTTCCCTCGGAGATTGAATATGGTGATGTGGGTTTCTTCAATGTCTGAATAATCATGTTAATGCAAGTATTTCTTCATTTCTAGAAACTACATTTCTGCACTCTCCCCTAACTTCTCCCCATCAAAGGTGGGAGGCTTAATATTTTTGAATTCACCCTGTAAAGCATTCCCATCTCTCTCTCTCTTTGGAGGTCTTGAAGGATAATGATCATATTGGATTTCGGGTTCCTCATTCCCATGATGACTTCCAACTGAATGGTGTTGGGAATGCACCCTCCTTTTACTTGTATCCCTATAATTCTTGTACCTATCATAAGTTTCCTTTCCCATAGATTCTTCAAATTCACTTCTTACCACAGAAAGTACTTGTTGCACCTGATTTTGTAATTTCATCAGCTTCTGCATTATCTGCTAGTTAATTTGATTTTGTTGTTCCATACACTACATTATCTTTCCATTACCAATATGAATGTCCTTCAAAGTCTATAAAAATTCCATGAACCCATCTCAAACTGATGGCCATTGGATTCTATCCTTTGATCACCCAATCTCACTTCTTCAGCAAAGCAAGATATCGTAGGACTCTCTTCCATTATTTCAATATCATTTTCCTCTAACCTGGAAGCTAAAACCAAATATCAATGATCCAATCTATAGGTTTGAATATGAAATCACCTACAATAATTGCATTAGATACATTACAAATAAGTCACGCCTGATAACCTGAGATAACAACCAGTAGCGAGCTATATACAATCAACAACTTTATTGGATAATCAACAGTTAAAATTTTTAAATCAAATAACAACTTATCTCAACTAGCTTTGCATTCATAATTTTAACCTTCATAATTTAACAATCATCTCATAGCATACAGTGGGCAAGGATTCAAATGTCTAGACCGAAACATGTGAATACAATGCTCAATAGAGAAAATGTTTTACTAAATTCAAGAACTTCACTGCTCTTTAGGATTCTAGCACATTGATAATGCATATCATAAGCCAAAGCATTATTGAGAGGCTAAGGGTTGAAACATTATCTTTGATACCACATTGTCAAGCACCCTCGTGCTACAAAACCACACAAATTACCATCGATGGCAGAAAATCCACACAAAAAAATATACAAACTTTAAGATTTCTCAAAAATTAAATCAAATTACATTAAAAAATTCACCATGATCCATATATGACTCAAATATTGTGGAAGTGTAGAAAACCAAAACATAAAAATCTCCATTAAAATTAAAACAGGTCAAACAACCAAGAAATTAACACAACATACAACTCCTGATGGCTTACAATCCTCCTTCCTGAATTTAACAAACTCTTCTGACACTTTTGACATCAAAAGTTAGAACTCGGAGAACCAAAGAAAAACATAGCATAAACAATGTCAATCCGACTTCACCATGTCGATTCCAACATCGGTGACGAGAAGTCGACAATTCTCAGTAGCTTAAAATGCAACTAATCGGATGCCTTCGAATCGACTTCGGAACCACAACTTCCCCAACTTTGACAGTCGAAAATCGGCACACCCAAACTAGTTTTACAACAATCCCTCCCAAATTTTGATTCCCGATGTTAGCATGTTAGAAGTCAAAAGTCGATACAAACAAACAACAATTACACAAATCACTCCCAAATTTCGATTCTCGATGTTTGCACATTGAAAGTCAGGAGTTAGAACCCACCTTACAAAAGTTACAATGCCTCTCTATACTTTCGATTCCTAGAATTAGCACATCAAAATTTAGGATTCAACACCCACCTAAAAACATTACAATGATCACTGTAGACTTCCAATTCTCAACTTCGACACATTGAAAATCGAGAGTGGACACAGACATAGAAAACTTCAGCATACACTCCCAAATTTTGATTCTCGATATTGGTATGTCAAAAGTTGGGAGTCGACACCATTTCATCAGCATTAAAATCATGTGAATGATTTATTTGATTCCACATATTAACACTTATTTATTTTCATGAAAATGATTAAGGAAAGACTAAGAGGTCTTCTTCCTTGATTCAACACTGAAACCTTGACCCACAAAGAACATGTCAAGCTACTATGATTGAATAAAAAACAAAAGGAAACAAGGATACAATCAAGTTCAAACTCATCAGAGGTTAAACTTACATAATTTACATCCTTCTTACCATCAAACCAGTCTCATACCAGTCAAAGGATTAATTCACGATTCTGATAATTGAACCAAGGAATTACCAACAAGACTCACAGTATTTAACCTCATTCACATTCAAGTTGTAAAATAGGATTGATATTATTCATGCATCAACATTCTTTGTGCCACAAGTGAACACTACAAGGAGCACTAACTTCACTATTAATACAATGGTGAGCTAATTTCTCCCTTTCCATTCCATCTTCATGAATTGAGAATCCCCCACAATGACCTTCTTTGTTACTTGTCACACAAATTGAATGCAATTGAGACTAGTTAGCAAGTGAAATACAAGGCATAAAAACTAATGGATAAACAAGAACTCATGAAAACATCAAGCATTTGACCCCCTTTTGAACAATTTAACAGGCGAGAGAGAGAAAGGTCATGCTACAACCATCAATTACAATTAACACTACCTACAACATCTTAACAACTCCCAAAGAGAATCACAACAACTCACAAACATAGCATAACTTAGCAATTATTCCCAACCACTCTCAAACAAATATTTAGCAGCAACTTATAAACACCTATGTCTATGATTACTTCTTCTTAGCTTGACCAATTATCATTGTGCCATTATAAATCTATAACATTAATGGATTCAACACAATAACCATCTTTTGATTTCGTATTTACTATACATGACAATTTAACATGAATTATTAACTTAATTCTATACATAAATTGTCAGTGCACTAAACATCACAATAGCTCATCAATCTCTAACATTTAGCTTAACAGCATGTATAGGAAGTTCTTTCACACAATCAGCTACGTATGCGACACAAGTTAATAATGAACTTCAAACATTTATCTGAATTTTTACACAATGGATAACTAGCTTCGTGGCTACCATGATCCAACCAATCATAGGCCACTTTTCTCATTAATCTCTTAGCAAAGAACCACCCTCAATTTGGGACTTGTGAATTCACCAAAAAACTCTTTCCCTTTACTGAATTTCATTCCAACACATGAATTATCACTCAACATTCCTCACAATTCAAAGGAAATCAATAAAGGTTCATAGGAATATAAACCCGAGTTACTCGCTATAGCCAATTCCATGCCAAACAACACACTTCCCCACTCTGACTTATTTCCAATAACACCACTGTCACATGCCCCAATTTTGCAAAATAATATTATCTTATTTTATTTTATTCCAAGACATTATGTTAAATTATATGCTAAGTTGTAAATGATGACTCAGCAGAGTCAAGAATATTGAATGTAATTCTGAATATTTAGTTATAAATAAAAAAAGTGGAGACAACATCTTGGGAGAGCTGTTAAAAAGAGTGTTACTGGTCAAGTTGGTGGAGGAGACTGGGTGGAGAGCAAATAGACAAGTGGCAGCATCCTCAAACACCTCCAATGTTGTAGGTGGAAACCTCCCTACATTTGGGGTCATGATCCCCCAAGAAAGTGGGATCAGAGCAGGTGGCTCAATTAATGACAACTAACCCAAAAAGACCTAGGCAATCTTAATAAAAAATCCCATTGCAGAGAGATGAGGCTGCTCATTCCAAGAGGAGAATCATTCAGGTGAATGTACATCAGAGGATTTCATTGGGAAGGGAATTTGTGGAAGGTGTTTGAGGGGTAAACTGTAGGAAGTGATCTAGTACAGCTTTTCAGCTGAAAGATCTTGCTGCTGAGTGCAGAGTTAGTACTGAGTCATTGGACTAGTATTTTGTTGATTGCTCCACCAGTTCTCGGCTAAGGAGACCAGGAACATGCTCGAGTGTCCTGAGAAGTCGTTGTTTGAGCGCTCTCTAGGAGTTGGTAGGGAGAAACGGCCTCCCAACGCTGTTGTCATCCAGCTTTAAATAGGTTCTATAGTCTTTATTTACTGTGTTAAATATTTATATCTGAGAATGAACAAATAATGAATGATTTATATGTTATGTAGTGAACTGTTAAAGCTTGAAATATCTTAGTTGTTTAAATGTTGAATCTTTATTTGATGGAAAATAATCCTACCTGTGTTTTTCCCTGTCTGGAATAAACCAGACCGTACTCTAGCACAGGTAGTGTGTTTAAAATAGATGAAGGATAGGAAAGAAATCTGAAATGAATAGAGTTACTTATGTTTTTTAGAGAGTTTGAAATCTTTTCTTTCTGTAGATAGTTGCTTCCAGAAAAGATTATTAATTTGTCTAGTTAGGTTATTGTCAAAACCAGACTGTGTATTAAGAATGCTAGAAAAAGAAATTGTCATATTACTTTACTAATAGCAATGTGTTCAAGTAGGTAAGTTATCCTTTTACACAGTACTTTCTTTTACAAACTATACTTCTAACCTGAAATAGAGAAAATAGAAACATTGCAGATATAATGCTTATTTATTTATGTTAAGTAAGGGTTTAAATATGGTTTTGTTAGTTTATATCATTTCCTATTATCAATAGCTAATTCAACCTGCAATTATTCGAACCCTAAGTAAGGATTGGAAGCCTAATTAAATTCTAAGGCAATCTAATTCAAGATAAGGAATATATTAATAAAGAACTTAATAACTCTCACAGTATTCTTTTCCTTAGAATTAAAATAACTAAAAGACATTAGTAACCTATGCTTAAAGTATTATTAACAAGGAACTGTTCTTAAACTCTTACAGACAAATTATATGTAAAGGAGTAATGACAGGTTTGAAAATCCTTATTTCTTTCACCAAGATTACAGAAATAATCCTATTGAATAAACTAAACTATTATAGATTGTTCTCACTCTTTATCAATAAAATATATATGCAAATATAAACTTAAGAGAATATAGCATTCACAGATAATATTATAATTAACACAAATAATATTATTATTAACATAAACAATATTATTATTAACATAAACAATATCGTTTATAAATCAAAAGAAATTATTTTACAAACTGGAGGAATCTTTAAAGAAAGAACAAAGATTATTTCCATAAACCCTAACCTGGAATTCCTCAAGCCATTAAAATAATTTTAAACTCTTTGACAGTAATCGAACTTAACGTAATAACAATACAGAAATCATTATTATAAAAGTTAAATAGGGTAAAAACCCTAGCTCATATTTCTGAGCAGAAATCTACCAGTATTCTTTATATACAGTAGTAACCTAGGATAAACAATAAGATTAGTACTTTTTTTAACCATTAAAAGAACAAATTAAATTCATTACACGGAGATAAAATACAATAATGAAAAACATATACAAAATGTATACTTATCAAAATAACTGTTCATTTTATTTTTACAAACATGGTGTATCTGTAAAAATGAAAGACAGGGTTAAAACCCTTATATTTATTACAATTACAAAGGTCAATACATTGAAGTCATAAACCAAATTTATTGGATTATGTAACCATTAAATAACTAGCTTATTATAAATTACTTACAGTCCTTTAAGGACAAACAAAAAGACAATGGTAATTATTATAAACTAGAATTTCCACAACACATTGTAATACTAGTTAACAGTCAAACTAAATAAGTAATAGAAATTGTTAAAAAAATTAAGTAGAATAATTTGTTCTAAAACGAGGGTTTCCACAGGATAAACCCTAGCTCGTAACTTTGAGCAAAAACAAGTAAGATTATAACTAAACTATGACTGTATGTATTAGTCTTAAAAACATTAACAATCAACTTTTACAGAGTACTTTAAACAGAGTACAAAACTTCATCTATAGTCGAGAAGGATAAAAACCCGGAGTACACAGAGCATGATGTTAAGCTTACGATAAATCAAGACAAGATTGAAGATAGAACTATCTTTACAAGAGAGCTATTGTTTAAATTTTAAACAAGCCGTAAGCTAAACATCAAAACAAAACTATTTTACATTGCTCAGTTTAAAACCGAGTTTATCCATCGACTAGCGAGGGTTTGAAATTGGGTAAATCAACAAATGACCTATGAAAGAGACCACATAACTTATGGCGAGTCAAGGAAGGCTTCCCCAAACCCTGGGTTATTCCAAATGACCACCCTAATACAAGTAGGGTAAAACCCAAGACATTGACCACAGGGCTTGCCCGCATTAAGCCACAAGCCACAGCATTTGAAGACAGTCTGCATACTTCCTCCAACGTGGATGTATATAGTTGCGAGCCCCTGCAAGAAGTTTAAAATACAAAATTCAGAAGTGAAATAACTTAAAATTTGTTTATACTATCATAACAACATATACACCTCCTACAAGTTAAATAAACGCTAAAACAAATTTTTACCTGTCAATTGAAATGAAGAACAGTCTCGTAAAAGTACTGTCACCAATAGGATTTGCAAAATATAGACCCAAAAACTTGTAAAGACTAAACCTCACGCAACAACGAGCCACGAGGATGACAAAAGGAAGATTGAGCAGAAAGCAAGCCAAGGACAACGATAGACTCAACAAAGTTTGCAGAGAGAGAACTCACAACCACTAAGAATGGCTTTAAAACTAAATACCAGAGGCAAAGGCAATGCTAGCCCAAGGCTCGAGACAACTGGAGCAGAACAGGACTGACGGCTACCATGAAAACCAAGCATAGCAGCCTCAAGGGCAAGCGTGAACTGCAGAGGAGAAATGAAAAGGGTTAGGGTTATGGTGGTTCTTATATCTTCCATGCTTGGCCAGAAGAATACCACGTGGTCATGTTAAATCAAACCATGCAGTGGATCATTTTCTATAGTTGCCTGCATAAAATGATAACCAATTATTTAATTATTGAAACGAGGTATAAACTATATCATCAACCAAATTATTGCGTTGTAAATTGATAACACCGTTCATCATATCATATGCTAGATTGGTGATAGAATATCAACGATATGATTTACGTTGACCTAGCAAGAAATGATACCTTTAAACTTTGGTAAATGCCCGAAATCGTTCATGCTTAGAACTTATTTCATCGTTAACCTTATGCCTATTATATTGTAGCATCACAAATACCATTTGGATGGTAGTAATTCTTTTCTCTAAACATTGACCTTGATTTGGATAGAGGTCATATATTATATGGGAGAGCTCAAGATAACCACCGAACAACTATAGTTTTCATATGTAGAAACATTATAGTTTATGCATGGTTAATCTCTTGTAAAACGACAATTCAAGTTATAACTTTTATAAATGGCATAACGTAATATTTTGGAGAATCATAAACTCTTTTTTAAACTTGTTTATGACCTTAAACAAATTATAGACTTAAATGTCTATTAAACAAAATAGTTGATGCATGTCTATAAGACATATAGGAACTAATAAATCAAATGGTAACAAAACTATGCAGTTGACAAAGTGTTTTTGTAAAGACACTTTTATGAAATTATTTTACATAGTTTAGAGCGACGAAACTTTAATGGATTTTGGTTGTGACTCAACTTGGTATTTACTAATAATTCACCATGATTATTGGTTGGTGAAGTGGTTATACAATTATACACAATAACTAGAAAGTCGACCTATTTCAAAAGCATCAATCTCAGAAAGACTGTTTGTAGACAGTAATTTAATACAAGAGAAGTATCATAGAAAATTAAGAAATTGAATAGGAATGATCCTACTTGAGTCCAGAATTATTAGAACCACATGGCTCGACATGAAGTTAATAAGTATAGGCAAACATTGATTTCATGTGAGAAAGCATTATGGTTTATTTTTGTTGTTAGCACAAATCAAACTTTTAATGACAAGAAGGTTAAAGGCGGTAAGTTTCCTCGCAGAAGCGAAATGTGGAACAATTGTTACACAGATAAGATAATATATTATTGTTTACATACTAACAAAACAACCATTATAACATTGCAAGTTATGCACACTAAAGTAGAAGTACTTTGTAACTGAAATTATAATTTTAGAGCCGCAAACATATCTTACTATCGCTACGTACTTCTGAACTTTATTACAAGAGAAACTAAAGGAAGCCAAATGGTTTTACCTCACAGAAGTTGTTTGAAAACTTAGCAGCTTAATTACTAAGATTTATAATTGCAAATAAAAAATTGCTGCCTACTTTAAGAATTTTTAAAACATTACTCGTTCGATCATACCTGTAAACCTGGAAGAACCAGTAATCTTCTGTGTTAGCACAAATGCTAAGTAAGCCCCGGATTCAAAAGTTAGATTCCACCTACTTGACATGAAGAGAGTCATCAGTAAACTGAAATAAAACAATACGCAAGTAAACCTTATTCTTGTTACAAAAATGAACTGTTGAGTTAACATAATTGAGATTTAGTAAAACTAATCACTTGACTGTTTCTTTTATTGCTAACCTTTAGTTGTTAGTAAACCGCAGGTTTTAGCATTTGTTGTTATCTGAAAATTTTAAATTTTTGTGAAAATTTGGGGTTTTGACAACCACAGTGAAATTCATTACTACTATCTAGTGCCTCGGAATTCTGCTAGAGTAGTTCATGCACAAATTCGCCACTTTATTGACCACAAAATAGCAGTCAACCATAGGCTTAACAAAAATGGTTCAGGGAAAACAACTTCAGCTACGACAACACAAGATCGGTTCAAAGGTATTAGGATCACCTCAACACAAATTGGGTCACCCATGACCTCCCTTCTCCTTCTCCCTTCTTTGTGAACACCTTGGCTTCACACACCACCTCCTCTCAACTCTGCCCACTCCCCTTTGAGTTGGTTTCCTTCCTTTTTGTTCCTCGTCTTGTGATGAATTGCAAAGGTTAATGGCATGAGGATCCCTCCCCAAATGTAGGAGAAGTGTGGTGGAATAAAATACGTTTGGCAGCTGACAACACTTTCCTCTAGTGTATTCATCCCAGTGCTTACATAGTTGTATGGACTAACTCTTCCACCAACCTCACCGAGAAACATTCAATGATTGGTAAAATAGTCAAGGAAGGTAGTTGTCTTATTCAAGGCACATGGAAGGATTTGGGTGAGTTCACAAGGTTGACACTTGGAAGCATGGATATGGTCTCTCGTAGAACTCCCTCCCATTTTTAGCTCTCCATGGTGAATACACCTTTCCCCATTCTCTTCAGCATTCTACCACCATCGAATCCAGTTATATTTTTATATGAATAAAAACAAAATAAAATTTGTTCTTCCATATAGGCATTTGCAATTCAACATTTACATCATATACATGATAATATTATGGGTCTCAACCATGGGAATTATAGAGATATCCTTTGTAAAGACACCGATTCAAGGGAGAATTTTATTAGATCTCGAAAAAATAAGTCATGTTCCTTGGGTTAAAATTGCAACACATCCATGAAAGACATTCATGTGCTTTGGTTTTACAAGGCTTAAACTATGGAAGGTCTATAAGGCAGGAATTGGATAGATAAGATTGGAAACTTACATGGATATGCGGATTAGTGGAGGGTTCCTTTGGTTTGGATGTGTATTTAATTCAAGACCTGAGGATTTTCCTCACCAATTAAAATAGAAAAGGTTCATATGATCTAATGATACTATGAAACTTTGGAGGAAGCATAATCATCTCACATGGAACATTCCAATATATAGAGACCTCATTGAAAGTATATATCAAGTCAAGCATGGCATAAATGTTATTAGGTTTATCTACTAATATGATATGGATTTGACATGTGTCTCTAGATGGGTTCGATTCACCAAATTAGGTCAAGGTGTGCTATTCAATTTCAATTTTTGTAGTATTTTGAGGGGATATTTTGTGATACTTGCACTATTTTGGGGTACTTTTGTTGGAGGGGCATTCTTGTATTTGGATCCGAACATCTCTTAATATGTATGGTTGAGGTGGATGCTCACCACTCATATTTGGTTGAGAAGTCAAGTGTTGAGTATAAGTTGTGATGATTTTTTATATTTTACAAGGGGTAAACATTGCATGAATACTTGGGATGGGAGGGATACCTCCATGTATATTTCTTAAGGAACTAGATGGTTTTATTTGGGAATGATCTAGGAAGGGGTGAAATAGGTTATTAGGAGGATCCATAGGCCAAAAGAGAGGAAGGGAATGGACAAACAGAGGGATCATTTTCCTGAGGAAAGGATGGTTTGAAAGGAACTCGACCATAGTGGAGTCACCAATATGCAATGACCAAATTATTTATACTACCACGTGTACTGTGACCGAAAGGATAGAAGACATCCCAAGTATACACACACTAATAAAAGTGGGGAAACAGAAGAGTGGATTAGATACTTGGTTTTAGAGATACACCAAGAAGACTAGGAAAGCCAACAAATAGGAGGGAAAGCCAACAAATAAATTAGGACCTTCAAGATCTTGTCAATGATAACATAGGCGATGGAAGCAATTAAGTTAATTTAGTTAGAATTAATTTATGTTTTACCAATAATTAAATGAGTAAATAGAGGAAACTAAGTTTAATTTAAACAACACTTCCTTTAATGAATTAGAAATCATAATGTTAATGAGTGGGAAGAAGGAAGAGAATTCATTGAAAATTCATTATTGTAGATGATAAATCTCCCTGGGCTGAATTGGCGAGTTGTGCAAGTCCTCCAAGAGTGATCTATGTCCCAAAATGAAATAAACAATAAATTCCAAATTCCTATAAGAGAATACTTTCCCCAATATCTAATACAAATATATAATCTTATAATGATAAATCGGTGGAATATGTAGAGTAAAGAGACATGGTGATGTCATTGGGGTTGATACATCCATTTCCTGAGTTATGATGAAACCTTCGTTGACGTTGTTGACTTGAAATTTCCAATGTGGCAGTGGAACTATGCCAATAAAAATACCTTAGGATGAATCAATTAAGTTTGCAAGATTGGAGACAAGATATCCAAAGGACATCCATATAAAGGTGTCAGAGATCATAGGTGCAAGAAACCCAAGGGCCTAAAAGAGATGGAAGGGGTTTAGTTGCTAATACAAGTGTGTACCTACAAATTATAGTTTTCAAATATTAAATATATTGGAAGAGTTCAACAGACTTTATAAACATACATGAAAAACATAAATAGGAAAAGGAATGACCCCAAAGCTAGAAGAATGTTGGGTTAGTTGTTTGGGTATTTGAGTTGTACAAAACCATTCTACTTCCTTTTTCAATATATTTTATGAAATTGGCATAAGAGTATTGTGGGTTTTTAGGTCAAAATCAAATCTTTATTACATGACTTATAGATTAACATATGTTGTACCCCAAGGAACCCACAATATGCATATCGCCAAGAGGTTGAGTAGGGTTCACATATATGAATAAAATTGACTTCGTAAATAACAAGTCTAAAATTGACTTCGTAAATAACAAGTCTAAAATGGGGCTATGGATCCAATTTAAGGCATCTTAAATAGTTATGAACCCAACTAATGGGATTGCACCGCCAACTAGACCCATGAATTTAGGGAATACACAAAGGGATCAAAGTTATTCAAATATGAGACCAAAGGCTAGGGACTAAGGGGGAACATGGATCTAAGGAACCCACTTAAGCGCTAAACATCCTAATGGGGTCCCACATCGAGGCTAAAGTGACGGCTCTAAGAAGGTGATCTATCACATTAAAACAATGATTGAGATTAGCATATCATCATTGGATATGTCATGCATAAACACAACACAGTGGTGGACTACACAAAGCACCTCCCAATGGGTAGGTGTATGTAAGTATCTAAGTGAGAATGTCATATGTTACATAGGCTAAGGATTTCTACTATATATAAGATAGAGAAACTTATGTATAATCATCTCATGTTTGTATAATGATCTTATGGTGTAATTGAGATGCTTGCTCAACTTAAAATGCCATCTTAATAATATTTCCACTCACCATTTCACATATTGTTAGAGTGTCATCGCGGTATTCATTTCCTATGTTGGTGTTGTAGGTAATCTTAGATTATGATTGACTTAAAAATAATTATTTTAGCAATATTAACCCACTCGAAAGAAAATTGATGCTGAGTTTTATGAATATTAGTGTTTCATTTTGTAAATGCTCCAAAGGTATATGACTTGGTATATCTAGTTTGTAGAACTTAAGGAGAAGCCATATATATGCCACATTGAGGCCTCTAGCTCCACCCTCAAGTCATATATAATATTAATTAAAATTATTTTATTATTTATTTTGCTGCAAAGAGAATTGATTAAATGTGTAGCAAAATTTCTTTCTTTATTGGAATTCAATAATCCAAGAAATCAAAAGTTTTATTGATTTAAAATTATGGATCATTTTTTCAAACATTTAACTTGATTTATAAGACAAAAATGTTACTTGTAGGATTGAATAACTCTCGAATTCCCTTTATTTCATTTGCAAAGAATTTATTTATACATTGTATCTGATGGTTGAGTTTCATAATCCAACCAACCTTTTCATCTTCACGTGACTCTCCGTATTCATATTATATTTACTCTATTTACATCATCTATGGAACCATAATCCAAGGATTAAGTTTCCAACATCCCCCCTCTTAATCTGAATGGGTCTTTGTGAGTGTGAGCATGGTTCTAAATCTTTCAAACTTTTCTCATCCAAGTGATTTGGTGAAGATGTCAGCAATTTTCTCATTTGTGGAACAATGTCATAAATGAACTGCCTCGGCCTCTACATGATGTCAAATCAAATGATTCTTTGTGTTGATGTGCTTGGTTCGATAATGGAATTTAGAGTTCTTGGACAAGTTGATTGTAGAAATGTTTTCGATCAATAAGGAAGTGGAAATTTCTTGCTTCTCTTGCAAATTTTCAAGTATCTTCCTGAGCCACACAATCTCCTTTGTTGCTTCTGCAGTTGTCACATATTCTAATTTTGTTGTTGAATCTGTTGGAACTTATTGTTTACATGATCTCCAAGAAATAACTATTGATCCAAGACTCATTGTGTATCCATAAGTGGACACTCCTGTCTCTTTGTCACCATCGATGTATGAATCGGTGTACCCAATGAGTTTGAAGTCTTCCATGCTAGTGTATTTGAGTCCGAAGTCTTGAGTCCCTTTCAAGTGCCTTAGAACTCTTTTTGTTGTAGAATAGTGTCATTCACAAGGTTTGTGCATGAATCTAGAAAGAATATCAACAACATAAGAAATATCTGGTTTGGTAGTGGTAAAGTAGATAAGGATTCCTACAACCTGTTGGTACTTGATCACATCCTCAAATTATTTTCCATCACTTGATGTGAGCTTCAACTTTTGTTCCAATGGAGTTGAGAGAGGAATGCATTCTGTCATGAAAAATCTATTCAACAATTCTCCAACATACTTTTTCAAAGATATGAATATGTACTTAGGATTTTGAGTTACTTCAATTCCTTAGTATTCATGAAGATGTCCCACATCAGTCATTTCGAAACATTTCTTCAAATCTTTATTTATGGATGCTATATAATACTCATTGTTCCTTATCAACAAAAGGTCATCTACATTTACCACAAGAAATACAATAGATCTTCCAACTTTCTTCACAAAAAATGTTGCATCATCAAGATTATAATGCTTGAAATTTATCTTTAGAAAATGCCCAGTTAACTTTTTATACCATACTTGTGGTGCTTGTTTTAGGCCATACAAGGATTTGAAAAATTTTCATACCTTGTGTTCTTGACCCTTTACAACAAATCCTTCTAGTTGAGACATGAATACATTTCCTTTCAAGTCTCCATTGAAGAAATTTATTTTTACATATATTTGGTGGAATTTCCACCCTTTTTTTGCTTCCAAAGAGAACAAAGTGTGGATGGTAGCCCATTGTGCTGCAGGGGAGAATGTTTCATCATAGTCAATTCCTTGTTTTTGTGCATAGCCTTTCATCACAAGCCTTGCTTTGTGTTTGTCAAGTGATCCATCTTATTTGTATTTGTTATTGTATACCCACTTAAAACCAATTGGTTTTGTTCCAACTAGAGGGTCAACCAGCTTCCAGGTTCCATTCTTTATGAGTGCGTCATATTTATTTTGCATGGATTCTTTCCATTCATCACATGTAGCAGCTTCTATAAAGGAATTTGGTTCAAAATTAGCAAATAATTTCAATTCACAATGAAATGAGACATCCATGTAATCACCTAAGTTATCTGCTTCTCCTCCATCATCTTTTCTTGTTGAGTTTCTCGTTCTTATATTTCCAATTTCATCTAGATGGAAAGTTTCAAGAGTCTTTATGGCCCATTTTGGAATCTTCTTTGATGGTCCAGGTTGATAATATGGAGGTGTTATATTCTCTTCAAGGTTAAATATTCCAATCCTCTCAATAACACCATATAGTGCAAGCAAAGTGGTGGGAACTTCTTCTTCATGAGTTTCTCCATGAGGGGTGTTGATGCTTTACAAGGAAATTACAAAGATTGATCCTGATCCAAGATCAAGATCCCCCCTTCAAGGTTTGGAGTTTCATTATCAAATTCATTATATGTCTTTAGATGAGAAAACCTCTCCAAACGGTCAAATTGTCTTTCAATAGACTTGTCATGTTTATTAGTTTCAAGAAAAATGACATCTTTGGAAACAACAAATTTCTTATTAACCTCATCATAAAGACGATACACCTTGGAAGTGTCTGGGTACCCCAAGAAAATACATCTTTGACTTCTAGCACCAAGTTTGTTTCTTTGATCCTTTTGTATCAAGGCATAGCAAGTGGAAGAAAAAAACTTGAGATGCCTAACTGAAGGAAGGTGGCGAAACCACATTTCATGTGGAGTCTTGTCTTAAATAGAATGAGATGGGATTCTATTTCTCAAATATGCTACACACATTATTGCATTACCCCAAAAACATCAATTTCACATTCTTGAAAAACATCATTGATATTGCAATATTCATTAATGTTCTATTCATCCCTTTTTCTACACCTTTTTGTTGAGGATTATAAGGAACTGAAGTTTGATGTGTAATCCCATGTGTGAAAATATCATCCTCAAATTCATTAGAAGTGTATTCTTTTCCATTATTAGAATGAAATGTACCAATACGTGTGTGTGTGTGTGTGTGTGTGTGTGTGTGTGTGTGCTTGGTTCTCTATCCATGCATGAAAGTTCTTGAATGTTTAAAATGATTCAGACTTTTTTTTCAATAAATACACCTAACACCTTCTTGAATAATCATCAACAAAGTTAATAAGGTACTTATTACCATTTAAAAAAGGAATTGGCATGGGGCCACATAAGTCAGAATGAATCAGTTCTAACTTTCTACATGTTATGAATTTATACTCTTGAAAAGGCTGCTTATTATGTTTTCCTAGTATGCATGCATCACATTGTTTCTCTGTTTAGGAATAGTGGGAAAACCATATACACCATTATTTATTAACAAATGGAGACTGTTATAATTCAAGTGAACAAATATTGCATGCCACAATAAGCTGGATGACATACTACCTTCTTCAAGTTGCGACATATAGGAAAAGTTTTGAACTGTTGCAGAACAACCCTTCAACTTCAACAACTTTCCATCTTCATACCCGGTCATGATGACCTTGTTGTCAGAGGGATTTCTTATCTCTACAGTTCCATCAAACATGTGGATAGAATGGCCTTCTTGTCAAATATGCACCAAGGACAACAAGCTTCTCTACAACTCTAGAAGATAGAGAACATTCTTTAACACAAAATTAGGGAAACCAGCTAGCTTGAGCATGATTGAACCAGTTCCCCTTGGTTTGAGGCTATATTTGTCTGCAAAGTATACTATTCCATTTTCAATGTCATTCAATTCTTCAAAACAGTCTTTTCTAAAAGTCATATGAGAAGTTGCACCAATATCAAGCAACCAACAATATTTGTAAGATGAAAGAGAAGTTATTTAATTCGTACCAAGATTATTGTGTCTAACTATACAATGATCTAAATCAGGGGATTTACTAGCCTCTTGATTCTTATTTTTATCTTCTTTATTATGATTGTGTCTTCCCTTGATGGAATCCCAAGGAACCCGAAACTGATCTGCTTCATGTCCATTCTTTCAATAGATCTTGCACTTAAGATTTAATCTATGGATTGAGTTGTTTCTGCCCCCTCCACCTCTAAAATTTCTTCTTCCTCATCCTCTTTTGTTGTTATCTCCCTTGGAAGGGTCTTTGGGATAATTCTTTTCTTTCTGAACAAAGCAAAGGGATTCTCCAACATGCTCACTTAATTTCTTTCCAAAGGCTTTCTCTCTGTCTACAATCTTTTCTACCAGGGTGTCAAAGGTGAGGTCTTTTAACTTGTCACTTACTTACAGGGACTCAAGGTAGTTGGAGTGATTTGAATACAATGAATTTACAAATGTTGCAAGTGGAAGTTCATATTTCATGACAAATGCTTGGATATTATGCATGATTTCTTTGATCTCAGATGTAATCAACATTAGATAATTTTCTTTTACTTCCAAACCGAACAATTTTAACATTAATTGAATTATCTCCATCTCAGAGTGTGAGTCATAACAATATTTTAATGTCTTTGATTCTTCAAAACACAATTTTGCAGGAAAAAATGTTGGATTGCCTCTTCAATGACAATGGCAGTGATCATAGCTAAAGTTTTCTTGACAGTTTCAAATAGCAAGTTATTTCTCTAATATAGGAGGTTTTGGATCAATGGTTATGACTGTGTCTGCCTTTGTCTAAATAGTCTTTCCATCACAAATCGTGTCCCATAGGTCATTGTATATGAAGGTGGATTTGATCTTTATGGACCATTCTAGATATGTGTCTTTTCTAGTGAAGACAACACCAACAATAGATGCCAAAGAGTGCATCTTCAATATTGAACCCGGACTTACAGAATATTTAAAAAGATATGGGATGTATGTTTAATTTCATGCTCCTTTACAAGTTACAAAATGATTCTACAGCCTATCAAAGCAATTCTGCAACTCTATATCATTTGTTTTAGAGTGCTATTACATTAAATTTCAAGTCTTCGGGATAATGCATCAACAAATTATAATATACTAATACAATTTCTAGCAGCAGTATCCAGTAAAATGAGTTTGCAACACTTCTTGCAGTTTCACACTCTTCAAGCAGTCCCCAACTCGATCTTCAGCCACAACAATGGTCTCATATCCAAATGAAACATCTCTAGGTCTTGATGGAATCAAGACGCAACTCTACAAATCTGAATTCAAGTGTGATATTCTCAACTCATGCACGGGCTCAGTCTTCACAGGTTCACACATTCTACCAACAATCTTTGTGGCAAAGGGAGAGCACCGGTTCTCAGCTACAATCTTCAAGTGGATGTGAGTAACTTCATGCCGGAAAGAAACCACATCAATTCACCAAAAGGAAATTTAAATATGCTCCATAAATACAAAGTACTTCATGAATCATATACTTCTCCAACTCATAAAATACGTAGCAGTCACAACTCATCAAAATCATGGCTTATAAAAAATGCAACAATCATAACTCATACTCCAAGTTCATGCTCATACAACATCCACTCATCATTCATGGTTCAATACAAAAATGAAAGTCTTGCAGAATTATTATATTACACACCACGCAAATAATTAGGGAAAAATTGGGTTTTATCGTAATGTTCATTTTTAAGAAATTTTATTAAATGACCAATTTTCACTTTTTCCCCTAATTCGACCTTTGACTAGTTTTGATGTCTAGGTCTCCAAATTGGTCCAAATGCTCCCAAATATTCACAGAAGGTATATGAATGATATTAAGGATTGAATATGATGTCCAGGAAATATTTATGACCATATAAAGGCTTCTGCAAACTTGTTTAATATTCTATTCGAGGTAGGAGTTGTGGCTAGTAATTTGGGGTTCTAATTCCCCCATAATGAATATTGAAAATGGCTTCCCAAATGGACTGAAGCCAACTCGAATTTATGAATGGAAGTAGGGGAAATGTAAATGACATATATATGAACTCAAATGAATCACCATTCAACTTTTAATGTCTTCTATAACTCCCTTAAATTAGATGAAAAAAGATTAGTTTCAACCTTGGGGGAAATGATAGGAAAACTTCTCCAAATGCTATGAAACTCAACAAATTAACTCCAAATTCTTGTGTAATAAAAATTAAACTCATATAATCCATCAATAATAGTCAATTAATCCATAAAACATCATTATTTCACTTATCCATTCGAATCTATCAACATTATATTGGTTCACAACAAGGTAGTGGGGAAATGACATTGTTTCTTCATTGTTTAACATTTAAACATGAAATATTTTGGGTATTTTGACCTGAGAGTATTCTGAAATTTAAATACATAAATAAAATTTCATTCATCGATAAACCACCAATATTTTACGTATCCATTCGAATCCATCAACATCAAATTGGTTCAGAACAAGATAGTGGGGAAATGGCACTATTTCTTCATTGATTAACATTTTTACATGAAATATTTCAGTATTTCAACATGAGAGTCTTATAAATTTAAATATAGATAATTTACATCATAACATAAAATAATGGGGCATTAGAATCTCCCCCAAAGAAATCAATATCTCACCAAATGCGTCTCAATCCATAGAGTAAGAATATGTTGAGAAAACTTGGAATAGATGAAAGAATAAGCTAACATTGTAGTGTCCATGAGCTGCCCTATAGATTGCACCTATAACTTATGAATCCATTAAACCTCCATGAAATACCTGAGTGGCCTCTCCAAACACCAACTTGGATGGGAATCTTTCACCCTCGAAATTGGCTAAGGCAAGAACTAGTCATCCACTATCTCTCTCAATTCACAAATGTAAATTTCTCAAATGATCAAAATCCCTTCTCTTGTTTGATTCCTGTATTTTATAAACATCCTTGGCCTTATAAGGTTACAAATAAATCCACAAACTCAAGCTGTAATACTCCAAAAATTCGTAAAAATTTAAAAAAAATTCTATGACATTAAATATTGCAATCGTCACTATTGAGGAACATTTAACTGTTAACGGTTATCATAATCAGACTTAAACTAGCACCGATTCTTTTGTTAATTTCTAGATTTTCATACTTAATTATTTGCTTCCATAAATCATTGTTAAGGATTTGATTTAGCAGGTCATGATTTGGAACAACATGAAATGAAACATCTGTTTAATTACTAAGTGCTAAGTTTGTTTTACTGTTTGTGAAAATATGAAGGAACTTTAGTTGAGTCCGAGGCTTACTCAGATTTTTAGCTAATGCAGTGAAGTGATGCTTCTTTTACAAGTCTTATATAGGTAAGACGTTTTGTAACCAGTTTCTGGATCGAGATTATTATCTCAACTAGCATAAAATATAATGCTAGTAAATTTATTTATTTTACAGCTTTGATCAAATAAATGAGGTATCGTTGATCTGTATATTTATGTTTTAATTAATTTTCTGGTAAACATAAGTATTTGGAAAAATAAACATAATCCAGTTGTTCTTCCATTTCTCTTCAACTATAACTCGTTCATCTAATTTTTATCTATCTATTATTAGTTTAGGTCATGTATGTAAATCTAGTGAAAGGTAAATTGTATAATTGGTCCTTTTATACCTTAATACTTGATACCATGGTAATTCAAGAGTATTTGTTTTCAACAAAAAACAAGTTAAATAAACTTAGGAAAACCTAAATCTAGGTATAGTCATAAAATACAACGACTGACATTCACACATGGAACTAAAAACCTAGTGCATAAGACAATCTACTAACTGTTCTAGTACTTACCAACTAGAGATGCAATAATACAAATTTTATATCATTAAACTATAGTATTACTACTTTTTGTGTAAGAATAAAAATATTATTTTCTACAAAAATCTATCCAACTTAACCTTCATATGATCTTCATCTCACAAGGGGATATACGAATCTAAGTTTAATACCTAGACTAACAAAATCAAGTTATACATATTCCTATGCTTGCAAGCACACATACATAAATGATTAAGTCTTTTACAAGGTCCTTTTACAATTCTATGGTTTCTCACAAGGTGTTGTTTATTATGCTAATCAAAATTGAAGAATTCTTTGCACCAGTTTTTACCCATTTCTAAGATTATAGAACATAATATAAACCCTAGTGTAAATACTACCTCCCTACATTATTCGTTAGGGTTATAATATGCATATTACAATGAAAAGATATTGAATGTTATGTAAAAGGTTTTAACCATAGTTTATATATAAAACTCTATTCTGTGCAGGCTGCTCCAAAGGGGTCTCGAACTATAATTCAAAACCCACAATTCATAAATATATCCAAAGCCATGTGGTAGGTGATTACTAGCTAGGGTTTTGACTTTTGGAGTTTCAATATAAAAAATCACCCTAGACCCACCTATCTTTTACCACTGCTCCATAGTGAGAGAGCCACAGGCTCATGGCCGCATGGCATTTTTGTCACTCCCTTAACTCTGTACATGTCTCCTTTTCCATTTCGTTTTCTTCTGCGTAAGATATTCATGTGGCCACTGCCTTCCTCTACGTGTGAGGTCGTTTTAGCCATTAATCTAGCTATGTGGGTGATGAACTCTGTCACTATTACTGCGTGGGATTGAACTCCATTCATCGTGGCGTAGCCTTGGTTTTATTTTAACTTGAACCATATCGTTTAGGCCTTTTGACAGTAGCTTCCTTAATTTTAGCTCGAGTTTACATAGCTTATGGCCAGGGTTTTGGTTATATCATCTTCTACATGGAAAGGACAAAGAAAACTTATGAAGGTATAAATTTCTTTCAGTTTTAAACCCTTCTTGCACTGCTTAAAATTTTAATGTCTTCATTATTAGATTTATGGAAGAGTTTTAATGCCAAAATGATTTAATTTTGTGCAGGCTTCCAGTTTGGTTGCTGTGTGTTGGAAAACACCAAGAAACTCCTTGCATGGTCTCCACACTTTGAAACCACTCTGGTAATTCTCGGTCTTACGTGAGGTTTCTTCTGCAATGAGTGTATGGTGTTCAGTTGATTCTGTCCCTCCTAAATGCGACTTCAGTTTTTGGTTATCAAATGTGTCATTTGTTTGGAAAGGCCATGTGGTTAAGACTGTAATGTGTTGTTAAGAAATTTTTGAATCCCTAGCGGCCGTATTGTGAAGAAATACTTTGGGGCTTTCACGGCCATGACTTGATAAAATACTTATGTGGCCTTCTCGGTTGTAGTTTGATTACAGAAAATGTTATTTTTGAATGGGGTTTTAAGCCATGTCTTTTGTTGTGAAAAGGCCATTAGGCCATAACTTCTATGGAGACAGTAGTGGTTTTGATAATGAAGAAAGGGTTTAGATGTTGTTTATAATTTGAATAAGCTTAAAAGCTTACTGTTTTGTAACTTATATAATTGATAATATATACATATTGTGTTTTTAAGAAAAACAATGGCATGCTGTGAGATTTTTATCTGTTTTGGTTTATTTTCAATCCTTTTTAAATTAACCTAAACATAGATATTCAATACTACAATGATATTCATTTAGATGAATAAATAGCTAAAGAAATTTTAAAGAATTTTTATTACGGTTCCACTTCCTATTTTTTTTTTAAAAGAGAAATAAAATGTTCAGACTAGTGGTTTTTAGAACAGAGTTTGATTTTTACTGTCAATAAGTAATTATTTCAGTAAATAGATAAAAGAAAAGGTTGAATAATACAACCTGAGTCTTTACTGTTTTTCCTGGGTTGGAATGTTTTGAAAGGTCTTTACTTAAATTCTCTTAGTTTATATTTACCAAACAGTTTTAATATTGTTTCTTGTGAAAAGTGTATATTTAATTATGTACTTGTGTTTAAGTAGTTATGGGTAAGCTATATTAACCCTCTTCTGGAAATAGAGAAGAGAATGGAGGTCATTTTCGGCAGTTACTCTCGTTAGGGTTTTTGTAAGATTTTAAATAATTTTAATTCTTTACAGAGTTCAACATTTAGATATAATTGAAGTTGATTATTTACTTAGGTTGATAATGGAATTATCTTAAGTGATTGCTAGCCCTCCTTTTAGTATTCCTTTTAAGTTATTCCTGCTATTTTATTTCCTGTGTTTATAATGCTTTTAATTTCTATGTGTATTTAAACCAGCATAGATCCAAATCCTAGGCTCTATCAAGCTGAGAGGGATCAAATCTCCCAAGGTGCAAACCTCTTCTCGGGTATTGCACGCAAGGAGCTATTCTAGGAGAGGTTTACACTGGAGAAGTTTGGTATTGTTACAAACATTTAGTGAATTTTTTTTCTAATTTTGATGAATTAAAATGTTAGAAAGTTTGGTATTGTTACAAACATTTAGGAATTCTTTCATCTCATAACATTTTATGATTAATTGAACTTCAGATTTCACTATGGATTTGGTGAGAGTTCATTATTATTTTAGCAACTTTGTGTTTTATTTTTATTTTTAATAGTATTAGCTACAACTAAAAGATACTTTTGATATTCTAAATTAGAGTTAATTAGCACAACCACAAGTCAAGTGGTGGGTGAACACCCATAGATATAGCTAGGCACTTAGTTTTGTAAAGATGGGTGGTTGTTAAACAAATATTAAACATTAAACTAATTACGAGATCCTCATAAATATCCATTTAAGATAAACATAAATATTAAACTAAGAAAAAAAATATAAAACAAATACTATTTAATAAACACACAAAAAAAAATTATAAAAAGAATAAAACTTTGGTAAATTAGAAAATTTTAAATAATTAAATAGTGAATTCTTAATTGAAGCTTAATTAATTATTTAACACCTCTTAATTGATTTTATTTTATCATACTTTTTTTTATCAAATTATAATTTCTCTTTATTTTTTTCCAAAATCCTTTATTAATGTTATACAACCTCAAATTTCACATTTACAATAACAAGAATGATCACAATTCTAGTTTCATTTTCCTACAAATGAAATATAAAATCCATTTAAAACCAAATTAAACTTTCCCATTCTATCGATAGCATTCTCAAACCCCTATTATTAATATGAATAGACACTATACTTCATATTATGGTTTATATCACTGTAGAGCGCAATATTTATGTGTTGATATGTTTTTGTTTTCACCAGTATGTGTTGCTAGGCTTTACGCAACACCACAATGTCATTTTCTATTTTCATTGAAGGTCTACAACCCATGTATTAACCCTTAAGTATAGAGAAAACAACCTTGCATTAGTATGGATGAAACTGCTAATCGTACTATTGGAATTTTGGTCGCTAGACGTGTTTAGAGGCATCATGAATCAAAGAGGTTGAAATTTTGAGGCAAATAACATATTCTTGATTTCTAACACATGCGGGAGAGCATAGACACTGGTCAAAATGGATCTGTAGGAAGAGTTTGTAGAAGAAATGAAAATTTTTGTCAATCTGTTGAGTATGTTGGAATATATATAGACATGTGTTGATAGGAAAATGTGACTTGCTCGCAACAAGGGGAGACAACCCAGACCGGGATCCTTAAAGCAGGCTCCAAGCTGTTTGGGATGGTTGTTCCTGACGGGTTTTATGGCTCCGTTAGCCAAAGAATTAATCTAAAAGAAACCTAAAAGATAAAACTAAATCAAATGTACAAGAAAAACTAATAACTAATCTAAAATAAAGAAAATATTATAAAAATCCAATCTATTTATTTATATATACAGATATGTAATAACATTTACAATATTGAAACAATAGGAAACCCAATTGCTATTTTTGTGAGTTATATTTTTAGTTTTCCAAGAAAAGGATGAGCTCAAAATCAAGTAAATATAATTGAATTAAAGTATAATGGAATCATCCACTAATAATTTAATCAATCAAAGAAAAATAAAACTAAATAAACTATTAAAAGTATATCTAACCTAAAAGATTGCTTGACCAAAAAGAACCTTTACTTCTTTTTCATGTATTTTAATTAAATAGAAATAAAGAATGTTACACATGAAATCATTCAAGAGTACATTCTTTTATAAGGGTGAATCCGAGGACCTGGGTAACACTTTTTGGCAAGCACATTTCGGAAAAAATAGAAAAACTTACCTCGGTCAAGGGTTTAACAAGCCCTCGACCGAGGTCTTAATATCTCGACCGAGGTTTATCAAGCCCTCGACCGAGTTTTTATCAAGCCCTCGACCGAGGTCCTGTTCAGCCCTCGACCAAGGTATTTTCTTAACCCTCGGTCGAGGTCAATACCTCGACCGAGGGTTAAGAAAATACCTCGGTCTAGTTATGGACCTCGGTCAAGGTATAGACCTCGACCGAGGTGCCTCTGTCGAAAAAATTATAAAAAGAGGCCGCGGGGGCCGCGGCCGTTTCTTTGGCAAATTTTTCACTGTGGAAGCTCGACCGAGGAAGGAGGGAACAGTGGCGTAAGGATTGGCAACCCAAGCACCCCGAAGCAACCCAACCTCGTCACGATGGCGTCAGAGACAAGAGGTAACAGTTTAAATAATTGTTTTTCAATTTAAATGGAATTTAATTTTTTTTTTTATAAATTTATAAAATTTGTTTTAAAATTTGGTAAATGTATGTTTTTATAATTTTCATGTTTAAAATGTGTACCGGCAAGCAGAAATGCTGCCGGATTTTTGAAAATTTGTAGTTAAATTGAATTTTTTTGTTAATTTGTTATATATAAATTATGTCAACCGGTAGCGTTTATGCTACCGGTTTAATTTTGAAATGTGTCCCGGGAAAGCCGAAATGCTGCCCAATTTTTTTCAATCCTCCGTGAATTCATGGAGGATTGAAAAAAATCCATAAAAAACCAACTAAACAAACCTATATGAACCATAGAAACAATTAATCAAACCTATATGAACTCCTTTCTATGATATGTTTTTGCTATCCTTTTGAGTCAATGTGTAGGTTGAGACTGATAGTTTGATCGAATCACACAAC
>LPNX010213969.1:1714-24455 GCA_001517045.1 Pseudotsuga menziesii
AAGCACTCGGACGGAGAGGTGCCAATCAGCTGTATAACACAAATCCTGAAGAAAAGAACCAACAACATGAAGATCCTTCTGACTCGAAGAAACACAAGACCAAAGGAAACCAATAAAAAGAGAAAGTCAATTGTTCATATTGTGGGAAGGGCTTCCACCCTGAACATGCCTGCATGAAGAAGAATCTTGATGATATGACTTCTCTCCTCGAGAGAAACAATATCAATCTTTCAGAGAGTGTTCGAAGGAGAGATCACCAAGATCGGGATACCCAGTAAGAAAGAGGACATGCTCTCATGGCAATCACCTCGAAGCCCAAAGATCTGCTCATAGAATATGGAGCTTAGAATCACATGATGGCAAGTAGATATTTCTTCTCTTCTTTGGACAATAACAAGAGAATTCCCATCCACATGGGAGATGATTCTATCATTATTTCTAATGGACAAGGTACAATAAATATTGAACATGGTAGTTTTTTCAATGTTATGTATGTACCTTCCTTGGCCTCCAACCTCCTAAGTGTATATCAAATGACTCATACTAGAGTTTCCAAGAGAGTAACCTTCAACCCCAATCATGTAGAAATCATTGAGATTGCATCCAGGAAACTTGTTGCAAAAGGCTTAGCAAACCATCATGCAAATCCCAGCGCTCTTTTGACTCCTAAAAATGAGGTCAGTAGACTATGGCATGAGATATTTGGTCATATAAATTTCAAGTACTTTAAGCAACTTCAAAAAAATTCCATGGTTGAAGGACTCCCAACCATCAAAGCTATCACCAGAGTTTGCAAAGTTTGTATTGGTGGAAAACACCCCGAGCACAAGTTTGATGGGGGAAAGGCAAGCCATGCATCAAGTATCTTGGGGCTGATTCATTCTGATATCAGTGGACCGATTCCCACCACATCCATGAATGGATCTTGGTATGTACTCACCTTCATAGATGATTTTTCTAGATACACTTGGGTTTTCTTCATCAATAAAAAATTTGAAGTTTTGGAGAAATTTGTTGAGCTGAAAGCACTAGTTGAGAATGCCTTTGAGAGAAAGATTAAATCTATGAGATATGATAATGGAGGGGAATATATCAGTAATGAATTTATGCAAATATTTTTAGATAGTGGGATCAATATCCAAGATTCCATTCCCTACACTCAGCAAAATGGTGTAGCAAAAAGGAAAAATCGCTCTCTCAAGGAGATGACCACATGCATGCTGGAAGGAAAAGGATTGGATGCAAATATGTGGGCTGAGGCCATGAATTTTTTTGCTCACATTCAGAATAGATTTCCTCACTCCTCCGTGAAAGGAAAGACACCTTTCGAAGCCTATTTTGGACACAAGCCGGATGTGTCAAATTTCGGGGTGTTTGGGTCCACTGCATGTTGGAATATATTAAACCCACTCACAACTTAGGATAAAATAATTAATCATTATTTGATTAATTGATCTTGACCACCTTTTGACCATCCATAATTAGTATACAGGACTTTACAACAGATTCTGATTTATTCTGCTTTTTCTGCTTTTCCTACTTTTCTATGGATAAGAGAAAAGCTAGTCAACTAGGAAACTGGGAGCTTTTGTTTCCAACCCATCCTCCATTAGTTTTTCTCCATTTTCTAGGATTAGCATGTTTTTTCCATCTCCTTGACAACTCACTCATGATTTTTCCAACTCGTGAGGTCCTTGATAGATTTGGGAAGTGCTTTAGCCACCTATGGGGGTTTTCTATATTTTGGTAAGTCATCCTTTTTGAGCTTTATGAGTTGTCTCCATACAATTCGATTTTCCTATGAGGGACGTACTATTTATGTACACTATTATTCATAATTATTCAATGGAAGGATACACACCAATATTCATCTCTTCATTCATGTGATTCAGTCTCTTTTCTTCTCTCTATTTTTCCTGTGTATGCTTGTGAGAATTCTTAGTAGCAAGATCTATTTACTGTGCTTCTTTTCAGCATCATTGCACATAGCATTGATCTATTATTTCTACACTGCATGGGCCCGAATTCCACATGACAAGAGGAAGGATTTGCAACCGAAAAGTGTTGAATGTTTTTTCATTGGATATCCAGAAGAATATAAAGGATTCAAGATGCTTAATATCAGAACAAAATAAATTTTCATCGAAAGAAGTGTCCGATTTGAAGAGCCTCTCCAAGAGGCAGAACTAGTCAAGGAGAAATCTGCTGAAATTCCCTCCTATTCTGCTCATTATTCGGATGATAAAATTGGGAGTGATGGCTCTGATTTTGATGATATGATGTATGATATCAATAAAAAAAAAATCAGGTTTAGAATCATATTCTAAAGTGCAAACACATCTCGCAACTTGGGCCAAGAAGACACTCTCTTCCGTCAAGGAAAACATTGGAAATCCTGCTGATCCAAGAAGAACCCAGTATAATTTTCAAAGAGCAGGTATTGCTTCTCTTGTCATGATGCATTGCTGTTCGAGAACTGGTATTTAATGATTGATTCATATCCTAAGTCCTACTACCATTCTTGTAAATATCCGAGATGGCAAGCTGCCATGGACGAAGAGTTTAATTTGCTTCAGAAAAATGCTACTTGGGAGCCAGTTTCTCTTCCACCTGGGAGGAAATTAGTTCAATGCAAGTGGGTGTTTCAGAAAAATGTTGCTGCTGATGGAAAAACCTGAAAATATAAGGCAAGTCTGGTTGCAAAAGGGTTCTCCCAGGTCCAAGGAGTGGACCATCATGAGACCTTTGCACTAGTGGCAAATATGGACTCCATCAGCCTAGTTTTGGCCATTGCGGCATCCAAGCACTGGGAGGTGCATCATATGGATGTCAAGAGTGAATTTATACATGGAGAAATTCATGAGGAGATATATATGAAGCATCTCGATGGGTACACATTATATCCTTCTTTGGTTTTCAAATTGCAGAAATCATTATATGGGTTGAAACAGGCCCCAAGATCATGGTATGCCCAGATTGATGCCTTTCTGCTTTCACAAAAATTCCAAAGGTGTAAATATGATCCAAATGTGTATCTATAGCAGTATCATGGTAATTTAATTATCATTGTTTTATATGTCAATGGCATTTTGATTACAGGAATCACACTTGCTTCCATTGTTTTCATAAAAACTGCTCTTCATGATGCATTTGAGATGAGAGATTTGGGGCTCTTGAAGCAATTTCCGAGGATTGAAATATCCCAATACTTTTATGGGATAATGGTAACCTAGTATAAATAAATATCAGACCATTTAATTAGGTTTAACATGGCTGAATTTAAGGCTTCCCCATTTCCTTTCCTCTTAGGGATCAACCTTGAAGAGGAAAAAACACTCCACCCATGGATTGCACTATCTACCACTAGCTGATTGGTAGCTTGCTTTACTTGAAAAATTCATGGCCTGATATTTTTTATGCTATGAATGCTTTATCAAGATACACGAAACAGCCTCATGACCTACATTGGACGACAACCAAGAGGATCCTTCAGTACATTCAGGGCACAAGATCCTACATAATTCACTATGCTGCAGATTTTGAGCTAGAGTTGGTTGGTTATAAAAATTCAGATTGGGAAGGGAATTCTATAGATCGGAAGTCCACTTTCGGGTATGTATTTATGTTTGTTTATGGACCCATTTTGTATTCTAGCAAAAAGCAGGCTTTCATTGCATTGTCTTCAGCAGAGGCCGAGTACAGGGGAGTAGTGAATGCTTACATCCAAGCTGTTTGGTTGCAAGGCATTATTTCAGAGTTTGAGATTGGTAGTACTTTTCCCATAGTCATATTTTGTGACAATGAAATTTCTATTAATATCTCCATAGATCCAGTTACTAGGAAGAGGACCAAACATGTTGAGATACACATGCACTATATGAGAGAGTTGGTGCATGACAAGACCATTGTTCTACAATACTGCCCTACATATGAGCATATTGCATATATCTTCACCAAGAACTTTGTAGAGAAAAAATTCACTTAACTCTGTTCACAGCTAAGGGTGAGTTCATCAGGGTGATTAGATTACTTCTTCAGTGTTCAGCTTGAGGGGGGGGGTTTTCCCACTGGGTTTTCCCTCTTTTCTCACTTAGCTTTTATTTTTGAGCATTGTTAGAGTTACGTTTTTGTATAGGGTGACCTATGCCCTTTGTTTCCGAGGCCCTAGCATTTCATGCATTTTATTTTTAGTCCTTATGAGTATAGTTTAAGGGGGGGTGTTGGAGTCATTTACCCAACATACACACTTATTTGGTCAATTTTGGCTTAATTACCTACTATCATAAGTTTAATTGACTTAATTGGCATCGGATGAGCACACCATGACATCAACATGAGAACCCCCATGCCTTCCTTCAATCAAAAAGGCCAACTAAGCCTTCTCCTTCAATCAAGGAGGCTAACTGGGATTCCTCCTTCAATCATGGAGCAATTCTGGGGTGAAGTGAGTGTCATAATTGCACCTAATAGCTAACTGATTGTTGTTTCACCTAAGAATTAGATAAGATGAGTTGTAAAGGCACCTCCATCATGCAATTGTCTATTTTGGTATGATTGGGATGAAATGGAGTGAGTTAATGCGCCCCCAACCACTTCTGATGACTAGTATCACTTCAGTTAACTTCACTGGAGCTAATTGGAGTTAGTGATGCACTACCACCTACTGATTGACATGCAGTGACATGTGTCTGAGTTACATTCAGTTAGACTCAGCCATCTATTGCACTATGATTTAGTTAGGACTCAATTAGAGTCAATCATGGTTAGATTAGTGGTTAACTAAGTGTGTCTAGCATTGCTGACATTCAGTTAAGCTACACCCATCCATTTAATTCGAATGACCTCTTAGTGAATTCGAATTGGCTTGGAATTCATGCATTCTGCATGACATTGTATTGTATTATTCATTATTTTACTGATTATACAGAGCTGTAACATCCTATTGCAGTACCGTTACATCATTTCATGTGTAATTTGTCATTGAATCACTTGTGAGTTTTTACTTTGTCCCACCTTTGTCCCAATATTGCTGTGACATAATTAATAAATTGTCCATATAGACTGCTAGGAATTTATGAATAAATTCCTTAAATGCAGTGACAACTATCCTAGAGAAATTTCCTGGTGCATTCTTGAGATCACCAAATGGCATCACTGTATACTAAAAACATCCCCACTCTGTTACAAAAGCGGGTTTGTGTATGTCCTCTTTCACGATCCTTATTTGGTGATATCCAGAAAATCCTTATGTAAATGAATAGATTTACTGACCTTCGACTCCTTCTATTACTTCATTAGTAAATGGTGTCGGAAATGGATCACGAAGACTCACATCATTCAACTTCCCGAGATTAAAACATATCTTGATTTCTCCTGTCTTTTTGTCCTGCACCACCATTGGAATGATCCATTCTGACTCTTAGACTGCCAGCATTCATTATCCACTCTAATTCTGCTTTGACATGTTCCTTGTACCTTAGATTCAGCCTGTACGGTCGCTTCTTGATAAGTTTTGTGTCAAGATTAAGCAGAATCCTCATTTCTCACAAGTCACTAGAAATACCCTTCATCTCAGAGAACTTAGTAGGGAATAAATCCTGAAATTCATGTAGCAGATCAATGACTTTCCCTGAACGGCCTCCTAACGCTGTTGTCGTTTGTCTTAAATAGGTTTTTCATTATTTTGTTTTACTGTATTAGATAAATCAATCTGATTTTGACTGATATATGAATGTTAAAGATTTCGTTTGTAAAATGTTAGAATCTAGTAGTCTTTTAAATGATTGAAGAAATGAAATTTGATTTAGAAAAGTAATGTGTTAGAATGGAAATAATTTATAGACTGTGTTTTTCCACACCCGGAAAACCAAGCCATACTCCAGCACAATTAGAATGTCTTAAGTATATGAAAGAAAATGATAAGAGATTGAATATAATAAATAGGGTTCTGTATTTTGTAGATAGTAGAGTAATTCATTTCAGTGTGTAAGTTGTTATCAGTGTTCTGGTTATTTATGTGTATTGTTTTAATAAGATTATCTATGTAAAAATATTGGAAAATAAATAGCAGTAGTACAATAGAGTTATAGTAAAGAATTATACTGATGCAATAAAAATTATAGGATATACAGTAAGTATCTTAACAAATGTTTAATGACATTTATATCTTTTAGCTTAAACTATTATTTAATATATACTAGAATAGGATTAGGTTTACAAACATTATTAAATAAGAAATAATTAAAATTACAGAGTTAATGTTTTAATCCTTACATGACTTTGAATATTTACTAAGTGCCGAAGCAGTAAACAAATGTAAATTAAAATGTAAACAATAAATAGAATAAGTTAAGAACTTACCTATTTAAGAAATAATTATTTACCAGACAAGCTCTAAATTTGTGTAAATTTAACTTGAGGGTCAAACCCTAATTCTACTTTCATTCTTTTGTAAAAGTATACGGTTTTAAACAGAATAAACAAATCAAAATTAAAACCTAGAATACTAAAGTATGCACTAGACTGGGTACAATCTTATCACAAGAACTTACAGTATTTGTATAAACTCTTTTATTTAAAAGAAAAGAAAATATTTAAACAGGATAAACAATATCAATACTGTTGTAACAATGTAAAATAGGTAAACAGAAACCAACACAACTGATAAATCTAAGAATATAATTATATAAGGGTCCTTTTATAGTAACCCTAATATTCTAACCTAATTAATAAGTATAAACATATAAATTTTTATCTTAAGACTGAGCTTACACTCTACACATTTACTTTAGTAATTACAAGAGAAAGATTTAACAAATATTATCTATATTAATGGTCGAAGTAGGAAGGACTTTAATTACACAGAACCATAAATTGCAGGTTTATGAAACTAATGCATAAACAAGACAGATCTCGAAGTTAACACCCTTTTTAAATCAAATGTATTATTTGTTAAGCCGAAAGGCTTAAGACATAACTAAATTACTTCACCCAGCTCAAGGCCGGTGTACCTAGTATCGTGGCGAGGGTTTGAAAAACAAAACTAACAAACAATTTATAAAAACTTCATTACTGTAATAACATTTATAAGACAATGCATATTTTATTAGAGTATTCGAAACAGAGAACCATTAAAACCATGAAGATAGGAGAACCTCCACATAATAAGAACAAAGTATGTCATTAATTAGCCACAAGGATGTAAACCTGTCATTAAGTTGAAAACAGTGAAATACAAGTCACAGCATCGAGGTCGGAGTTACCCTACTACAAGAAACGGTTTTAACAACTAAAAATACCAAATAACAACTGAGCTAAGCATTTTAAACACTGAAGGAACCGAGGTCGTATTTCTTCTCCAACCGAAACCCTTTTCCCTAATTTTTACAAGTAGGGTGTTGCCACATTGTAACAAGGGCTTACCCGTAGGTCATGTTGTCAATTCAAACATGGAGAGGGTTCTTCCAAGCATAAGGGAGAACTGTAACCTGCAAGTAATTACCAATGATCTTAATTAGAAACTAGGTTATATAACTGTAACAGTAACTTAAAAACTCACAATGCAACCCTAACCCTCATTCTTCGTCGAGGGTTTTGGTCTTGGCACTGTTTGGTTTACTGCGGCCATGAGGGCTTGCTTGTGCTCGTCTCCTGATCCATTGTTGGTGTGTAGAGTAGTGTTGCCACTCTAGTGTGTGGATTTCAAGACTCATAGCTCACACTTGGTTTTCCTTCTGCATGCAATACTTTGCTGTGCGTGTAGTTGTTCTCTGTCATTAAATTTTAGTGTCGATTTCTTGCGTTACCATTGCCAAGCCTTTAATCCTGCTCCATTCGTTGGTGTAGTATCCATTTTGAACCCGCTACCTCTGTCATAGGTGAGCGTGAGGGTTGTACTATTCATTATGTTGGTTCGTTTCCTTCATGGCTTTAGATTCCTTTGCTTCTAGGTAATAATTTGTCTTTTGCCACATTGTAACCGGGGCTTACCCGAAGGTCATGTTGTCAATTCAAACATGGAGAGGATTCTTCCAAGTGTAAGGGAGAACTGTAACCTGCAAGTAATTACCAACGATCTTAATTAGAAACTAGGTTATATAACTGTAATAGTAACTTAAAAACTTATAAAATTTTGTAAGACAAATTATTACCTGGAAGCGAAGGAATCTGAAGCCATGAAGGAAACGAACCAACATAACGAACAGTACAACCCTCGCGCTCACCTATGACAGAGGCGGTGGGGTCAAAATGGATACTACACCAACGATTGGAGCAGTATTAAAGCCTTGGCAATGGCCACGCAAGAAATCGACACTAAAAACTACTGACAGAGAACAACTACACTCACAGCAAAGTATTGCATGCAGAAGGAAAACCAAGTGCGAGCTGTGAGTCTTCCAATCCACACACTAGAGTGGCAACACTTCTCTACACACCAACAATCGAGCTAGAGATGAGCACAAGTGAGCCCTCATGGACGCAGTAAACCAGACAGTGCCAAGAACAAAACCCTAGATGAAGAATGAAGGTTAGAGTTGGATTGTGAGTTTTTAAGTTATACATTGCACTATGGTGGATGTTCCATGTTCCCACCAAATTATTCCATCCACAATGGGTCAAATGATATAGTTGTCACTGCATTGTCGGGACAACAAATTATTGTCAATAATTTAAACAATGACTATAATGACAATGTAATATACAAAGTCAATAACGTATCATTTCAATGATAACCATAAAGTCAAGCTATGTTGAAGAACACGATTTATAGGGTATCGATAAACCTTGGAAACTTCGTTGGTAACAAACCAAAACATATATTGCATCGATATCCTTGTTTTATAATGACCTTATAATCCTTCTTAGTAAAACATTTTATGAAGAGATCAATAGTATAGTAAAAGTTGTTGAACATGAGTTGATAGTACCACTATTGACCATTTCTTTTTATAACCATAAACGATGCATGTCTATGCTGTTAGAACTAGTTTATGCAAACACTAGTGGATAAGGAGCTAGTTTATAAATCATTACTGTGTAAATGAAAGTAAATAGTATTTACACCCTGGAACAACCCTTTCTTTTGAATGTAGTCTATAGTACTAAGAGTAAGATAAAATTCTTGGAAGTACATGATCATTTGGTCTCCATAAAATACCAAAGCTCTAAATGAATCAAACAAAAGCTAAATTAGACTTGGTAGTAAAGAATAGTAAAACTATTCAAGAATAAATATAGTATCACTTGTTATTATAAATAAATAATATGATAATGTAATTTCATCACATTACTTATGTCATGAAGAAATTTGGAAGATAGAAATCACAACTTGACGACATTTGTGCAAATGATAATTTATAAGTATAATACAATAATGCGGCTGATAAATTTCCTCTACTGTTTCTCAATTAAAAGTAGAGCTGAGGATTCTTTTGTAATCTTGTTCTTAGAAGGCTTTAGTTTTATTTCTATGCTTATAAGCAGTGTTTTAAATTTTAGAAATAATAACAAAAGTAAACTCTTATCTCAGTAAAGGAATTGTTATACAAATCTGGAGCTCTATAAGTAACTTGGCTAATAGCTAGAAAATAGAACTGCCCGAAATAAAAGTCATACTAATGAAAAACATTGAGTAAGGTAAGGTTTTTGATCTTTACAACATGAATTTAAAATACTGTCATAGCTGCAAAACAAGTAAAGAAAAGATACTTTACCTCGTAGTACCCTTGAATTCTATTAAGCAAACTTTTACTCTAGCAGTATATTTATGCTTAAGAAGTATATCTGGATTAACGCCTTAATAAACTCTTACTGGTTCAAAATTTACCTGTCAATCCCGTAAGATCCAGAAATCCAGCTAAGTTAGCAATCGCTAACTAAGCCCCAGTTAGAACGTAACTTCTCACCTACTTGACAAAATCAACTCGTCAGTAAATTAGAAGTAAATGAATGCATATCTTACACTTAGTATATTAAAAATTAATGTGTATTAGTTTTTATATGTTTGAAGTTAATTATTATTTATATTAACTGTCTCATTCATCCGCTAGCCATTAGCAGTTATCAAACTGCGACTCTAGACAATTTATGTTACATCAAAAAAATTTAATTTTTTTGAAAATTTGGGGCTATGGCATGTGGTATCAGAGCACAAGGTTCAAACACCAGGGCCTTGATGAAGCCCAACTTTCTTTTATGAAACAATGAATTTAAATTATTTTGCTAATGTTATTCAACAGAGAAATTGTCTATGAGGTTTAACAACAGGTATGGAAAGGCTGGAGGAATATGCGGAAGAGGAATCTCCATTTACTGAACAAGAAAAATTACAGAGAGACCCTATACAAGAAGACCTAACCACTAATTCTTCATAATTGTTAAAAACCGTAAAATACTTAAAATATGAAATGGAATCTGTTAAACAAGAGAATGAAAGGATTCTGAGGGCTCAGGAGGAGCTGAATCAAATCCTAACAGAAAGATTTCAAACCGAGGGTAGGGGTAAAAGAGATGATTCAGAAGATACAATTCATCAACATAAATATAAAAAGAATAAATAGGCTAAAAATGAAAGCAACTCATCTTCAGAGGTATTTGGTGATCAACGTAATTTTCATTCCACTAGTGATAGTAGTGATGACAACCATTATACTAAAAAGAGAAAATATAAACCCTATGAGAAAATTTCTGGGGAGTTTAAAAAGATTAAACCACCAACATTCAATGGAGAGACTGAGAAGGGGGAGGAAGCGGAATCCTGGTTATCTGGGATGAAGAAGTACTTCCAGATTTATAAATATTCTAACCAGTTAAAGGCTAGAATGGCTATCTACAATCTTTCAGGGAAGGCTGATATTTGGTGGCAAGACTTGAAGAGAGTGAACGGAATAAAAGAGAAGAACGTGAATTGGAGTACCTTCAAGAGGTACTTTAAAAAGAAATTTCTGTCTGAGCAATATTATGAAGAGAGAGAAAAAGAATTCTATGAGCTTAAACTAAGTTCAATGCCTATGAAAGATTTGAACAACAAGTTTTTAAGTCTGCTTAGGTATGTATCATACCTTGTAGATGAAAAAAAAATGTACAATGATTCCTCAGCTGTCTACCTTATCATATCAAGGATAGGATTGAGTATGACAATCCAAAAACTATGGAGGAAGCTTCGAGGAAAGCCAATTTTTGTTATGAACATAATCGAAAGAAAGAGAACATGGCCATCTGGAAGGCCAAGAAGAATAACAACCATTATGATCAAAAGAAGAAAAAATTTGTGCCCAACTGGAATTCTAAAAATAGTAAGGCCAGAAATTTTCCTAACAAGAATTTCCAGGGGAATAAGAAAAATTCACCAAGTAATCAGAACAATCCAAAGGGTAAAGAGTCTGCTAATAATCATGGTAATTACACAAAGAAATTTGAACGCAAAGAACCTATAAAGTGATGGGAGTGTAATGGCTCACATTATTCCTCAGTCTATCCTAATCGAAAAAAGACTGTCAGTAATATCCATACCATACAGGAGGAAATGACTGTTGGAGATTTAGCGAGGACTATGCCCAAAATCAATGCAGCCTTGGAGAATCGACAAGCAAGAATATCAAACTTCCATGGTGGAAGTAGAAGGTACGATAAACCAAACCCCTATAGCTATTTTAATTGATCCAGGAGCTAGTCTTAGTTATATTTCACCTAAAATGGTAGAAAAATGTAAGTTTCCTGTTGAAAAATTTGAAAATTCTTGGTTGGTTCAGTTAGCCACCGGTGCAAAAAGGAAGGTAACTTGTTTTGTAAAAGAATGTGTAGTAGGTATGGATCAATTTGAAACTATTTTAAAGCTTAATGTATTACCTCTTGGTGCTTATGACTTACTAATCGGTATGGATTGGTTAGAACAACATAGAGTGATTTTGAATTGTTATGATAAAACCTTTATGTGTATAAATAATGATGGAAAATTAATAAGTGTAAAGGGAATCCCTAGAAAAACAACCATAAGGCAACAATAACTGATGAGGAATGGTTGTAAAGCTTATGCAATAAAAATAACTAATGAGGAAAATCTAAATAAAACAGATAAATTAAAATTGGAAGATATACCAGTGTTAAGAGAATATGTTGATGTATTTCCAGAAGAAATTCTGGGACTACCTCCAAAAAGGGAACTAGATTTTACCATTGAGCTGGTACCTGGTGCAGTACTCAGCTCAAAGGCCCCTTATTGAATGAACATACTTGAAATTAATGAACTAAAGTCACAATTAAAAGAACTTATTGGCAAAAAGTATATTCGACCTAGTGTGTCTCCCTGGGGGGCACTTGTCATCTTCGTTAAGAAAAAGGACAGAACCATGTGACTTTACATAGATTACCGTCAGTTGAATAAGATGAATATTAAAAATCGATACCCATTGCCTTGTATAGATGATCTGTTTGATCAACTACGTGGAGCCACGGTGTTTTCGAAAAATTGATTTAAGGTTTGGATATCATCAAGTTAGGATTAAAGATGAAGACATTCTTTAAAACAACTTTTAGAACTCGATATGGCCATTACGAGTTTGTCGTCATGCCATTTGGGCTTACTAATGCCCCAGCTGTTTTTATGTGTTTAATGAACAACGTTATGCATAAGTATCTAGATAAGTTTGTGGTCGTGTTTATCGATGACATATTAATCTATTAAAAAATGGAAGAAGAACATAAAGAACATTTAAAAATTGTTTTGCAAGAGTTACGAGATCATCAACTCTTTGCAAATTTTAGTAAATGCGATTTCTTTAAGGATAAGATTCAGTACTTAGGTCATGTGGTGACTAAGGAAGGGATTTTAGTGGATCCTGAAAAGATAAAGGTGATCGAAGATTGGCCAGTTCCTAAGGATGTAATTGATGTTTGATCCTTCATGGGAATTACTGGTTATTACCGGAGGTTCATTGAAGGTTTTTTGAGAATCGTAAATCCAATAACTTCTTTGCAGAAGAAAGGAAAGAAATTTGATTGGAACCAAAAATGCGAGGATAGCTTTAAAACGTTAAAATTTTTATTAATCAGTGCACCTATTTTAAGAATAGTTGATCCAAATAAAGAATTTGTAGTGTGCACTGATGCCTGCAATGATGGTTTAGGCGGTGTTATGACTCAAGAAGGACATGTTATTGCCTATGAGTCTAGGAAATTAAAAATTCATGAAAAGAATTATGCAACTTATGATTTAGAATTAGCTGCTGTTATACATGCTCTAAAGATGTGGCGCCATCACCTAATTGGAAAAAAATTTATTCTAATGACTGATATTAAAGGACTAAAATATCTGTTAGATCAGCCTAATCTAAATGCCAGACAAGCTAGGTGGCTAGCTTTTCTAAGTGAGTATGATTTTGAAATTCAGCACATTAAAGGTAAAGAAAATAAAGTTGCTGATGCATTAAGTAGGAATGCAAGGCTAAAATTCACAGCAGTTATCAGCACTTATACAACAGATCTGGAAGAACAACTTAAAGTGGGGGTAGAACAAGATGAAATTTACCAAAACTTACAAGCTAAAACGAAAGAAAATCCAACATAAAGCTTAAGTAAAGGGTATAGTTTGAATGAAAAAGGATTTTTACTATATAAAGACAGAATGTATGTACCTAATGTACCTAAAGTTAAGTTATTAATTTTGGATGAAATCCATAAAACTCCATACTCGGGTCATCCAGGCTATCAAAAGACTATAAGTATGTTAAGAAAAGAATATTTTTGGCCAAACATGAAGACTGAACTGGCAGAGTATATCACTAGGTGTTTTGAATGTCAGTAGGTGAAAACTGAACATCAACACCCAGTTGGATTACTTCAGTAATTTCCCATTCCTAGCTAGAAATAGGAGATAATTAGTCTCGATTTTGTTATTGGACTGCCTAAAAATTAGAATTTAAATGATTCTATCATGGTAGTGGTCGATAAATTAAGTAAAGCAACCCACTTTATACCTATTAAAACTACGTATAAAGCTGCAAACATAGCTGATATCGTTCTAAAACAAATTTTTCGACTGCATGGAATACCGAAAGTTATAATCTCAGATAGAGATCCTAAATTTACAGGTAACTTTTGGAAATCTCTGTTTAAAGAATTAAACACTACACTAAATTTTAGTACTTCGTTCCATCCTCAAATAGATGGACAGACTGAAAGAGTAAACCAAGTACTGGAAGATTTACTAAGAATGTATGTGAAAGACCATCTAGGTAAATGGGAGGATTATTTGCATTTGGTAGAATTTGCTTATAATAATTATTATCAAGCGTCAGCCAGATTTAGTCCTTTCGAAATCTTGTATGGAAGGAAGTGTAATACTCCTATCTCTTGGAGTAATCCTATGGATAGATTAGTATTAGGTCCTGAACTATTAAAATAAATGTAAGAAATTGTTAAGCAGGTACAAATTAATCTGAAAATTACGCAGGATTGAAAAAAAAGTCAAGCAGACCTTAAAATAACTCCAAAGGAGTTTCAGGTAGGTGAACATGTGTTCATCAAGGTGAGGACCAAAAAGAGCTCTCTGAGATTGGGTAGTTGTGCAAAACTAGCACCCCATTACTGTGGTCCATTTGAAATACTGTCAAGGATTAGAAAAGTAGCTTATCAATTAGCATTACCACCAAATTTAAGAGTACATAATGTTTTTCACATTTCAGTATTAAAGAAATATGTTCATGATGCTACTTATGTTGTTAACTGGAATGATGTAAAGGTGGAACCAGAAGGAGATTTTCTGGTGGAACCGGACTGTATCCTCGGACGGAGGGAGATCACACTTCGGAACTGCACCATTGGTCAGGTGAAGGTATAATGGAAGCACCTTAGTCCAGAGGAAGCCACCTGGGAATTGGAAAGAAATATGCGGGATGCATATCCAATTCTGTTCCAGGGGAATTCTGAGGATGAGGAATAAATAACATCGAGGACGATGTTATACTTTAAGGGGGTGTGTATGTCACATGCTCCAATTTTGCAAAAACAATTTTATATTATTTGATATTATTTGAAGACAATATGTTAAATTTTATGCTAAGTTGTAATTGATGACTCGACAGAGTCAAGGATATTTAATGTAATTCTGAATATTTTATTTATAAATAAATAAAGGAGGAGACAACAACTTAGGAGAGCTGTTAAAAGAGTGTTTACTGGTCAAATTGGTGGAGGAGACTAGGTGGAGAGAAAATTGACATGTGGCAGCATCCTCAAACCACTTCCAACTATTGCAGGTGGCAACCTCCCTACATTTGGGGTCATGATTCCCCAAGAAAGTGGAATCAGAGCAGGCGGCTCAATTAATGAAAACTGACCCAAAAGACCTAGGCAATCTTTATAAAAATTTCCATTGAAGAGAGCTGAGGCTACTCATTCTAGAGAAGTGATCATTCAGGTGAATGAATGTACTTCAAATAAATTCAATGGAAGGGAATTGTGGAAAGTGTTTGAGGGGATAACTGCTGATTGATCTAGTGCAGCTTTTAAGCTGAAAAATATTACTGCTGAGAGCAGAGTGTTTTACTGAGATATTGGACTAGTCTACTGTTTGCATTCTCCACTAGTTCTCAGCCAAGAAGACCAGGAACAATCTCGGGGGTCCTGAGGAAGCGTTGTTTGAGCGCTCTCCAGGAGATTGGTAGGGAGGAACGACCTCCTAACACTGTTGTCGTCTGTCTTAAATAGGTTTTTCGTTATTTTGTTTTACTGTATTAGATAAATCAATATGAATTTGACTGATATATGAATGTTAAAGATTTAGTTTATAAAATGTTAGAATCTAATAGTCTTTTAAATGATTGAAGAAATGAAATTTGATTTAGAAAAGTAATGTGTTAGAATGGAAATAATTTCTAGACTGTGTTTTTCCACACCCGGAAAACCAAGCTGTACTCCAGCACAGTTAGAATGTCTTAAGTATATGAAAGAAAATGATAAGAGATTGAATATAATAGATAGGGTTTTGTATTTTGTAGATAGCAGAGTAATTCATTTCAGTGTGTAAGTTGTTATCAATGTTATGGTTATTTATGTTTATTGTTTTAACAAGCTTATCTATGTAAAAATATTGGAAAAGAAATAGCAGTACTACAATAGAGTTATAGTAAAGAATTATACTGATGCAATAAAAATTATAGGAGATACAGTAAGTATCTTAACAAAGGTTTAACCACATTTATATCTTTTAGCTTAAACTATTATTTAATATATACTAGAATAGGATTAGGTTTACAAACATTATTAAATAATTGAATAATTAAAATTATAGAGTTAATGTTTTAATCCTTACATGACTCTGAATCTTTACTAAGTGACAGAGCAGTAAACAAATGTAAATTAAAGTGTAAACAATAAATAGAATAAGCTAAGAACTTACCTATTTAAGAAATAATTATTTACGAGACAAGCTCTAAATGTGTGTAAATTTAACTTGAGGGTCAAACCCTAATTCTACTTTCATTCTTTTGTAAAAGTATTTTTTTAAACATAATAAACAAATTAAAATTAAAAGCTAGAATACTAAAGTATGCACTAGACTGTGTATAGTATTATCACAAGAACTTACAGTATTTGTATAAACTCTTTTATTTAAAAGAAAAGAAAATATTTAATAAGGACACACTGTTTACTAGAGCCCTAAGGGTTTCTGATAATGATCACCTAGACTCTGAGCGGGAACACCTGCGCAATGTTTTTCTTAGCAATGGTTATAACCTAGCTCAAATCAACAAAGCACTTGAGAGAACAAAGGTAAACAAACCTAAGGATGCATGCAAAGAAAATAAAGTAGGGGATCATAAGGCCTTTCTCCCTTACATTCAAGGCACTACTGACAAAATAGCCAAACACTTGAAAAAGAAGAACATTGACTCAATTTTTTCCCCACCTAACAACATCAGGAAGCATCTTAGATCAATGAAATATCCGGTTGACCCAAGTCTTAAAAAGGGGGTTTACCTCATTCCTTGTGAATGTGGTAAAGCCTACATAGGTGAAACAGGACGGTCCATCCGAACTAGGGTAAAAGAACAATGTGCAGATATCTGTCTCAATAGAACCCACAAGTCAGTCGTAGCAAAACACTCACATAACAAAAAACATCCAATTAAAGTTGAGGATATGCAGGTGTTAGCGCAAGTGGACAACTGGTCAAGGCGAAGAATTAGAGAGGCAATTGAGATTGTTAAAAACCCCAATTGCCTAAATAGAGATGACGACCTGTCCATTAGCCGATCCTGGTTGCATAACCTAACTAAGCCTAATAAAAATTAAAAAACCTATTACTTAATTAATTAAAATCCCTAAAAACCTTTTAGTTAATTAATTAAAATTAAAATCCCTAAAAACCTATAGTTAATTAATTTAAATTAAAATCCCTAAAAAATCATAATTTTAAATAATATTAAAATTCTTAACTAAGACCTATTTAATACTAATTATAAACTAAACTAAATGATAAGAGTTTAATTAAATTAATATTTAAAAATTGTAAAGTTAAATAGTTAAAATTTTTATAATGAAACAAGTTAAAAAATTTATTAAACAAAAATTGGATTATTAAAAATATAATTTGAAAATAAAAACTTTAAAAATAAAAATAAAATAAAAAATAAAAAATAAAAAATATTTTTTTTTAATCATAAAATTTAGTTATGTAAAAAACATTATAACTATTAATCTTTAAACATTAATTAAATTAATAAACTTAAATCCAAACTATTTCTAAAAATTTAAAATAAAAATTTTCAAAATGATTTTTTTTAAAATAAACCTAAATTTTTTTAACTTCTTTATAAACCTAACTATTAATTTGAATCTTTATTAATTAGGGTTTCCATTAAAAATAAAATAAAAATAAATTAAATTATAAACCCTAAAAAATTTCCTTTGACAAAGCTTGTCAGCACCTCACAAACCTGTCGGCACCTCTCAAAATGACGGTTTCTGTATTAATGCACTATTGAAAAAGGAACAATCCCCAGGCATCGCTATGTCCTGAAGATGAGCCACGCTTGGTTCAAAACGTCGACAATAAACTTGCTTACCGCAGATTCTCCATTAGATGCCATGTATCTTCACTGCGGAATCTCAACAAACCTTATCAGGATAAACAATATCAATACTATTGTAACAATGTAAAATATGTAAATAGAAACCAACACAACTGTTAAATTTAAGAATATAATTATATAAGGGTCCTTTTACAGTAACCCTAGTATTCTAACCTAATTAATAAGTATAAACATATAAATTTTTATCTTAAGACTGAGCTTACAGTCTCCACATTTACTTTAGTAATTACAAGAGAAAGCTTTAACAAATATTTATCTATATTAACATTCGAAGTAGGAAGGAATTTAATTACACAGAACCATAAATTGTAGGTTTATAAAACTAAAGCATAAACAAGATAGAGCTCGAAGTTAAAACCCTTTTTAAATCAAATGTATTATTTGTTAAGCTGAAAGACTTAGGACATAACTAAATTACTTCACCCAGCTCAAGGCCGGTGTACCCAATATCGTGGCATGGATTTGAAAAACAAAACTAACAAAAAATTTATAAAAACTTCATTACTGTAATAACATTTATAAGACAATGCATATTTTATTAGAGTATTCGAAACAAAGAACCATTAAAACCATGAAGACAGGAGAACCTCCACATAATAAGAACAGAGTATGTCATTAATTAGCCACAAGGCTGTAAACTTGTCATTAAGTCGAAAACAGTGAAATACAAGTCACGGTATTGAGGCTGGATTTACCCTGCTAGAAGCAATGGTTTTAACAACTAAAAATACCAAACAACAACTGAGCTAAGCATTTTAAACACCGAAGAAACCAAGGTCATATTTCTTCTCCAACCAAAACCCTTTTCCCTAATTTTTACAAGCAGGGTGTTGCCACATTGTAAACCAGGGCTTACCCGTAGGTCGTGTTGTCAATTCAAACATGGAGAGGGTTCTTCCAAGCGTAAGGGCGAACTGTAACCTGCAATTAATTACCAACGATCTTAATTAGAAACTAGGTTATATAACTGTAACAGTAACTTAAAAACTTAAAAAATTTTGTAAGACAAATTATTACCTGGAATCGAAGGAATTTGAAGCCACGAAGGAAATGAACCAACATAACGAATAGTACAACCCTTGCGCTCACCTATGACAGAGGCAACGGGTTCAAAATGGATACTACACAAATGACTGGAGCGGGATTAAAGCCTTGGCAATGGCCATGTAAGAAATCAACACTAAAAACTACTAACAGAGAACAACTACGCGCACAACAAAGTATTGCATGCAGAAGGAAAACCAAGTGCAAGCTGTGAGTCTTGCAATCCACACACTAGAGTGGCAACACTTCTCTACACACCAACAATGGAGCCAAAGATGAGCACAAGCAGGCCCTCATGACCGCAGTAAACCAGACAGTGCAAAGACCAAAACCCTCAACGAAGAATGAGCGTTAGGGTTGCATTGTGAGTTTTTAAGTTATGCATTGCACGATGTTGGACGTTCCACGTGCCCACCAAATTATTCCATCCACAATGGGTCGAATGATATAGTTGTCACTGCATTGTCGGGACAACAAATTATTGTCAATAATTTAAACAATGACTATAATGACAATGTAATATACAAAGTCAATAATGTATCATTTCAATGCTAACCATAAAGTCAAGCTATGTTGAATAACAAGATTTATATGGTATCGATAAACCTTATATTACATAAACCTTGGAAACTTCGTTGGTAACGAACCAAAACATATATTGCATCGATATCCTTGTTTTATAATGACCTTATAATCCTTCTTAGTAAAACATTTTATGAAGAGATCAATAGTATAGTAAAAGTTGTTGAACATGAGTTGATAGTACCACTATTGACCATTTCTTTTTATAACCATAAACGATGCATGTCTATGCTGTTAGAACTAGTTTATGCAAACACTAGTGGATAAGGAGCTAGTTTATAAATCATTACTGTGTAAATGAAAGTAAATAGTATTTACACCCTAGAACAACTCTTTCTTTTGAATGTAGTCTATAGTACTAAGAGTAAGATAAAATTCTTGGAAGTACATGATCATTTGGTCTCCATAAAATACCAAAGCTCTAAATGAATCAAAGAAAGGCTAAATTAGACTTGGTAGTAAAGAATAGTAAAACTATTCAAGAATAAATATAGTATCACTTGTTATTATAAATAAAAAATATGATAATGTAATTTCGTCACATTACTTATGTCATGAAGAAATTTGGAAGATAGAAATCACAACTTGACGACATTTGTGCAAATGATCATTTATAAGTATAATACAATAATAAGCTGATAAATTTCCTCTATTGAAGCTCAATTAAAAGTAGAGTTGAGGGTTCTTTTGTAAGCTTGTTCTTAGAGTGCTTTAGTTTTATTTCTATGCTTATAAGTAGTGTTTTAAATTTTAGAAATAATAACAGCAGTAAACTCTTATCTCAGTAAAGGAATTGTTATACAAATCTGGAGCTCTATAAGTAACTTGGCTAATAGCTAGAAAGAAGAACTGTCCGAAATAAAAGTCATACTAATGAAAAACATTGAGTAAGGTAAGGTTTTTGATCTTTACAACATGAATTTAAAATACTGTCATAGCTGCAAAACAAGTAAATAAAAGATATTTTACCTCGTAGTACCCTTGAATTCTATTAAGCAAACTTTTACTCTAGCAGTATATTTATGCTTAAGAAGTATATCTGGATTAACGCCTTAATAAACTCTTACTGGTTCAAAATTTACCTGTCAAGCCTGTAAGATCCAAAAATCCAGCTAAGTTAGCAATCGCTAAGTAAGCCCTAGTTAGAACGTAACTTCTCACCTACTTGACAAAATCAATTCGTCAGTAAATTAGAAGTAAATGAATGCAGATATTACACTTAGCATATTAAAAATTAATGTGTATTAGTTTTTATATGTTTGAAGTTAATTATTATTTATATTAACTGTCTCATTCATCCGCTAGCCGTTAGTGGTTATCAAACTGCGACTCTAGACAATTTATGTTACATAATTTTTTTTAATTTTTGTGAAAATTTGGGGTTATGACACGTATACTCCAAAGAATTTGCAAAGGAAGATTTGGATTCACTGTAGACTTCAGATGCTTAAACCAATTGTTCCAATATTCCAAGAGAGTGGAACTACCCCATTTCAAACATTTCCCTATTCAACTTCGTGCACACTAGACCAATTTTGGAAAATGGAAGGAAAACATATGAGATATTGATTCAACGTTACTTTTGCATAAATGGCATATGTTGGGGCATATCTTCCCCCTTTTAATGAGTTTGTCTCACATCATAATTTTGTTGCGTAGTGCCATCTAGGTGAAGAGAGTTGTCTTTAGGAGAGCGATCAACTTCCTCATTCGTTTCCACCACCAAGGATTCATTTCCTTAACATCAAGAGTCATTTGAACTTTCTATCCAAGATTTACTCTGTTATTTTTTGGTCCAAATAAGTAAATAAAATTCACTATAGAAGACAATCTATTCTCTAATTAAGTTGCTAATATATATGTTCCAATGATCTGCATGTCCGTTTGAAATTTATAATTGACCTTCTATAAGCTATCTATATTGTCAATAATCTCGAGAATCCTAATCGAAAACATATTCCAAGTATCTGAGTTGAAGAGATATGAGATGAGTTAACAAGCTTTTAAGTATTCCATGCATTTCCTACAATAATCCAATCGAATGATTGATTGCACACTTGCAAACCCTTGCGGAACAATACATGCAACCTTGGTGCTGAAATTTGAAAACTATTGGCCCGACCTTTGATTAACCTTCATTTTCTAGATCCCTTCCTACTTGAATTTTGTATAGCGCTTCTTCGCCAACATAATATCTACAATAAAGAACACTAGACTATTCATCGCAATCATCTGTACCTGGAATCTGGCATTGATTTGCTTATGAACCTCAATCACGAAGGTATGGATATGCATAATTTAGGTCTGTAACTTAAACCACTGGGTTTACTGCTGCGCCTAGGTCTCGATATTTATCAACTACTCAAATGGTGATCATAAGAAAAATATCTTCAAAATTTTTGCGGAATTTAGGTGCATGGTTTCTCTAGCACTATATTTTCAATTTGAGGAGTTTGAAAAAAAAATTATATGAATTTTAAGAGTTAATTTTTAAATTAAAGTAATTGTTACTGAACATGATATATAATTTTAAGTTTTTTAAAAAAATTGTAAAATATTAATAATTATCTAGTGTTTTTTTCCATTGTTTTGTGAATAGTTAAATTATTAATGTTATATAAGTGGAAATTTCCAATATTGCTTTCACACTACAATTTAATATTTTTTTGCTAATGTTTTAATGTTATGTTTTATTAATAATATTTTTGATATTTTAAATTATGGAGGCTAATATATTATTTTTTTAATTTTATATAATTTTGGGTCACTCAGCTTAATATAGGGGTTAAAATTATATGTAATATAATTTTGGGTCACTAGGCCTATAATACAGGGCTAAGACATTTTTTTAAAAAGATTTAATATAGTTTTGGGTCATTTGACATTTATAGGGGTGAACACATTAATTTAACTTTTGATATTTAATATAATTTTGGGTTGCTTGGCCAACATTCATATCTAGGGTAAGTAAATTATATTATTAAAAAATTCTACCTATACTCAAATTAAATAATTAAAAATTG